>PVHT021183584.1:1474714-1488838 GCA_004024745.2 Catagonus wagneri
GGGCCCGCGGTCCTCGGGGGCACCCACTGTTAGAGCAGCGACCTGGGCACACTCCGAAGTTGTACTCACCTGTCATTGGAATGGCGCCTTTGTTTCCTGCTGCGGGTAGAGGATTACACTAAGGAGCCATGTCTTGGCCTGGACCGGGAAGGCCTGGCTTCTGCTCTGACCGCTCACCGGGGGCAGGGGCGGGGCGGCCCAGAGCTCAGGCCCAGAACGCACCGCCTTTACCGGCAGCTCTGGCGCCAAGGCGCCATCTTGTGGACAAATGTGGGCACTGCATGAAAGTAGCGGGCAGAGGTTGTGACGTTTTCTGGGTTTGCTTTATTCTTCCGCCAGTGTCCCCGACTAAAAATGCTTTTGTAAAAGGCAATGAAGTCGGAAAAATAAAATGAACACAGAAGTTAAAAAGCAAAGTTCAGCCGAGCACATTTTGAGGGCCTGTTGGCTTCACTCTAGGATGCATGGAGAGGGCTCCGCGGCTGCGCCAACAGGACTTTCGAGGCGGAGGGAGTGGGACCAGCAAGAAGCAGGCTGCCGACGGGCAGGGCGCCCTCCTTCGGGGGTCGGCCGGCGTCCGTCACGCAGATGACCTCACCCGTGCTGAGCAGGCCTTCCAGACGGACAGGCTTAACATTCCACTTCCGATCTTTCAGGAAAATAAAATTTTTCAATTTGCAGCAACATGGAGGGCACTGTGCTCCGTGAAGGGGGTCAGACAGAGAAGGACAAATATTCTATGATCTCGCGTCTAAGTGGAATCCAAAAAATACAACCGACCAGTGAGTGCAACAAAAGAGAAGCAGGCCAGAGACACAGAAACAAACTAGTGTTTACCAGTGGGGAGAGGAAAAAGGGAGCCGCAGGTTGGGGGTAGGGGCTTAAGAGGGACAACTATTTACGTCTAAAATAAATAAGCTACAAGGATAATATTTTGTACAGCACAGGAAATATCGCCCATCTTTTATAATAACTAAAAATGGAGTAAAACCTTTAAAAATTGTGAATTAGTATATTGTACACCTGTAGCTTATGGATCAACTAGAAGTCAATTTAAAAAAAGAAAAAAGAACCCATTTCTGGGAGGGCAGAGGCTATAAAGTCAGTCTAAGTGACTCCATTGGGGGCCTATTGTATTTAACACACACGAAGTGCATAAAACAAGCAATGCTATTTTTAGATTCCAGCGGCTGTAAGTTCCCCAACGCTCTGCTCACCTCAGTCCTTCTCTCAGGAGCAAGCGGTGCAGCCCAGCTGGGTCTTTCCTGCCCCACTTAACGCGCGGTTTTATTCCTGAGAACCTTTATTTCTGCAGAAAGCACTTCCTGTTCTAGGCAGCGGGGAGAACACAGGCACACGTCGAAACGCAGACACAGGTTCTGCACTGACCACCCCGGGGCCGGACAAAAACCCGGCACCGTGTGCTCCTAAAACTTCCGGTGGGTAGTTACTGGCTTCGTTTGCTGTGTGTAGTTTGTTTTGTTTCATATCCTCTTCTAAAGAGAAAGACTTCATGTTCTTAGAACCAATTTCTGCTGAGTTAATGGATGTCTTTTAAATAAAACTTTCTGCCTCTTTTTTTTTTCTGTTCATTATTTACTTTGCGTTTGACATTTTAGTAACCTTACACAATATCACAACGATTAAGTGGTGAAGAGTTAAAAACAGAGTACAATGGCTCTAAGAAAAGTAGGTGTTTGGGTCTTTTTTGTTGTTTTTGTTTTTAATCTAATTGTCCAATCAGCTGGCTGGTCAGAGACCAGCAGCCCAGAAGGCAGGAAGTGAGTTGACTCTGTGAAAGGCAGAGGTGCAGTTTTTAGCTTCTAGAGGCCACCGCATTCCTTGGCGAACAGCCGCCTCCTCGCACCGGGCCAGCCTCTTGCCCCTGTGTCACACCCTCTAGCACTTGCTCTGACCCTTCCGCCGCCCTGTTACAAGAACTTTTCAATTACATTTAACCCAGAAGCAGCTCCCATCTCAGGGTCCTTAACATATTTATAAAATCACTTCACAGCAGGACTTAGATTATCGGACTGAATTTTTTGGCCACAGCATGTAGAAGTTCCCTGGGCAGGGCTCGAACCCCTGCCATAGCAGCGACCAGAGCTGCTGCAGTGAAAACGCCGGGTCCTTAATCCCCCGAGCCACCATGGAACTGGATTAATACTGGATTGAAAAACTGGGTCCTGCAGCCGAGCCGCGCTTGGTCATCTGAGGGCCGCTCAGCTGTGGCTGCAGAAGCGGAACAAGGTGTGGGGGGGGGGACAAGCTACTGGGACAGCAGGCGCCTGCGGTGCGCGGGTGTGGACGCGGAGACGAGAAGGCCGTGGGATTTGCTGCTTCTCCCCGTGGCTGTAGGGTGTGCACCAGGGAAAACGAGAAGTGCAAATAAAACATGAATAAAATGTGAATTCAGAGGTGAACATGAACGCAAGGCCGCAAACTCGGTGAGGAAGTTGATGGAGAAGGAGAAAGCCCTCGGCGCGGCTTTGAGTGGCTCCCGCGCCCCGGGCACAGGGCGGTGCCGACCCGGGGGCACGAAGCCAGAGCCCCACGCGGACGCCTGACCCTCCAGGTCGTCGTTACACTAAAACACCTGCGGACGCACAGGCAGCGACGGACCGAGATCTCCCAAGTTCTCAGCAACCTCCCTTTCCGTCTCCTCACCCCATCCTGCGCCGCCCAGTCTGCGGCCACACAGGCCTGAGCGCCGTCTGCCGGACGGTGACCGTCTCAGGACACACCCGAACCCCCAGCGCCTCCGGGCCTCCTGAGCCCCGCCCCCGGGTACCCCGGACCCGGAGGGGTAAGACCTGCTGTAGAGGGACAGCACGAACCCCAAAGGGCTCCGAGGCTCTGTGGGCGTCGGCGGGCGTGCGGCTACAGCTGTGCGACCCGGGGGACGGACTCAAACCCCAGCCCGTCCGAGTTCATAGACGTGGGCCGGCCTGACGGGCTGCGGCAGTCACCGGCGTGGTCAGCCGTCTGTCCCTCTGGCGGACTGAAGCTTGGACTTGGCAGCGGCCGCTGGGATGGAGGTCAGCGTGCCCGCCATCAGCAGGAGGCCGACGGAACCCCGATCATCCTGATAAATGCGAATTTCACATGACTCCGTCGGGGCCACCAGGCGAGCCACCCCCACAAGAGCCACCCCGATGAGAGCCACGGGGAGACGCCGGGGACCAGGACAACACGAAGAGCTCTCCCCGCTGCGAAGGCAGAAATCACGGCAGGGGCGCTACAGTGCCGCTCGTGTACCCGGTCTAGGGGGGCTGACGGGGTTCCGGGGCGTAGAGGCCGGTGGGGCCACGAGAGTGTCCGCGTGCAACGTGGGCTTGGCCGGAAGAGGCTGGGCGCAGTGCCGGATGCAGCATCCATCCCCGGGGACAGCCGGCGTGTCTGAAAGCGCACACCCATCGGCCGGCAGCTCATCGCTGCCCACTCCTTCCACACCAGGCCCGTTTCACCCCCTCTCGCGGGAGTCAACACGCCTGGAACCAATTTCCCTCGGTGGGTCCTTGACCCCAGCGCCCACTCCCGCATTGAGAAATGCAAGCCAAAACCTTGGGATAAGAGATCCTAGCGGCCAAGCGCCGCCGCCAGCAGTGTCCAGAACCGGGTTCAGCGAGACCGCTGAGGCCAGAGGGGGAGATCTGGGGTCTCGGTCGCGGCGGCTCCCGGACACAGTGTGGATTCCCACCAAAGAGAACCTGGTTCCGCAGAGTTGGGCCGTGCCTACGGGGAACAGGACGAAAGGCAGCCAGCTCGCTGGGGCTCCTCTGAGCGCCGACCCCGCCCCGCAGCCCGCGTACACCCACGCGGCCCGGCCACCGCGGTCCCCGCATCGTTTCCGCCGCGGCCCCCGCGGAGCCCGGCCCTTCCAGACTCCGTCTCCGCTGTAGCCCAGGCTCGTCTCGGATTTGCTGCATGCTTTTGCCTTTTCTGGCCATGACTTTGGCTTTAGGATGTAATTCACCTTCTCTGCCCAGGCCGTTCAGAGTCCCCTCCCTGCGCGGTCTGCCTGCAGCCACCGGGACCCAAGCTCCCTCCCGAAGACGACAGTGCCGACACCCCAGTGGGCTCACGTGACCGCACAGGACCGCTCAGCCGGTTCTGAGTCCCACAGGTGCAGAGTCGGAAAGCCTGGGACCCGGTCTTCGCTCGGCCTTGTGTTCCCTGCACGCACTTGGGGGAGCTGTTAAAAACCGCTCGGCCCCAGGCCCCCGCCTCGAAAATCAGGCCGGACGCCGGCCTCCTCCACCTCATAATTAAATGTCCCAGGAACTGAGTAAGGTAACATGAGAAACTGCTCGGCCTAAGCGTTTGCACACGGCACACATTCCAAAATAAATTGTTGCTGTGTTCCACTCTCATACACATGAAATAGTTTCCATTAGAACACGGTTCAGAACAGCCTTAATTTATGGATATTTTCATATTTGAAGTCATTCCACAAATGCTTTGACGCTGATGAGCTCAAATTCCAGTTTGGGAAGCTGCTGTTTTAACAATAATGACAAGTCAGGCCCGAGTTGCGATGGAGGTAGAACCCGGGTCTTTGCAGCAAAGCCAGGACCCCCCATGAGTCACCGAGGCCCCTCTGAGCTGGCGATAAATCAGCGAGGCGGCAGAGTCAGCGACATAAACAGAGCTCGGCTGCTTCCTCCTCGCCCCGCGATAGCGCCTCGTCTTGGCTTCTAAGTTAAGCAAATGGATTAAAGAGATGTTCAATATTTCACAGAAGCGAGAGGCTTTTGACAGACTGTTGGAAAGGTGGACCCACTAGGAGGCAAAATAGCCTGAGAACAGCAATTTGATTTTCCCCAAAGAGCCCACTCCTTGATGCCAACAGAGGGTCCCATCCGGGCCAGTCAGCTCCTCTCTAGCAAGAACGGGAACTTTAAATGGAAAAAAAAAAAACAACACAGAAATCGAGCGTTTTACAAGCTCATCTCACCCACGGCAGTGCTGCCCAGGGAACGTCCACAAACCCTTACGGTTAAGGTCCCAGGACCTGGGTGCCTGTCCTTCCCAAAGTTAAAGCTTGAACCCATGAGTTACCCGAGTGTCCTTCCAAAAATGGTCTCTTTTGGCTTAATCCAAGATCGGTCGTTTCTGTTATTTGGAAATTAGGTAATTTTGAATGCATACACAAATATATTTGAAAAAAAAAATAAAAGAAACTAAACATTTATGGGTTCACATAAGGTTGGGGGTTCCATCCCTGGCCTCGCTCAGTGGATTAAGGATCCGGCGTTGCCATGAGCTGTGGTGTAGGTCGCAGACGTGACTTGGATCTGGCATTCCTGTGGCTGTGGTGTAGGCCGGCAACTACAGCTCTGATTAGACCCCTAGCCTGGGAACCTCCATATGTCACAGGTGCAGCCCTAAAAAGACAAAAAAACAAACAAACATTTATGGGTTCAAAATATTTTGCTGCAAAAATTAGAAATTGTTGTTTTCTGGGTTTGGTTTTTTATTTTTTTTTCCCCTTTTGGCGTGAAAATCCACTAGGGGGCAGAAAAGTTTTCAGCTGAATTTTTCTCCAACCCATGAAAAGCAAACCACACAGCTAAGCTCATGCTTAATTTTACATGGACAGCAAGTTCCACTTCGGTTAAACAGAGTATTCATCATTGCATTTTTTAGAAGAGGCATAAATTGATTTTTTAAAATAGAGTCTGAGGCTGTGTAGTCAGAGTCCCCATCTGTGTATGCTCCTGGGCGCCTGACAGTGGACTAAGCAAGGGCTTTGAGTTGCTGAGTCAAGGTTTATTATTCCACTTACCGACTGGAAGCCCAGAGGCTAGGGAGGATGAATAGCTTCTCGGGGTTACCTGCTGCCGAAGCAGAACACAGACCCAACCTCCCTGGGAGCCAGCGCTCCTAAACTACTGCTGTGTGGCTTCGCAGATATTTGGGTCCTAGTCTTTTCCCTGGAAAATACCTGTTCTGTTGGCCCCTAACCTCCACAAGGAGGACGTAGAAAGACAGGTGATGAAATCCAGTCAATAAGCAGCTGGGGAAGCATTCCACCCCAAGCCGGCCAACTCTGCCTCTGTCTAAATTAATACTTTGTAGACGACGATGACAGCGGCACGCGGTACTGGGGACAGACCTCATAAACTTAGTGGGGAGCAAGTGCAGGCAGAGGCCACACGGGATGTTCCTGACCACCAGCCAGCCTGTGTCTCTGGGAGGCAGCGGGTCCCGCGCCACCCCGCACAGACCAGAAGGCGCAGGCGCAGAGCCGGGTGACTCCCCAGGGTCACACAGCCACCACCAACTCACGTATTCAAACGTCATCCCCAGCACTGCACACGGCAAATGGGTCCACCTTTCAGCTTATTCAGGTGCCTCCTCTGAGCCTCGATTCTTCCTCTTCTGTCGCAGAGTCCGTCCCTCCCCACCTCCTCGGAAGCCGGTGCCACTCGGCTGTGCTTCTCCCACTGAGGCTTCAGCAGCACCCTCCGCTTGGGAAGAGCGTCTTACGAAACCAGCGACGTCTGAAGAACGCACCGGCCACTCTGCCTGGAGCTGCTGCTCCGACCGCCGGGCCCTGCACCTGCAAGGGCCCAGGCAGCTGGCCCTGCTCGCCTCAGACCGGCCCCATGATCCGAGCCGGCTCTTGCCAATCTATCCGTTAGTTTGTCCTGAAGTCGGTGGTTTTTGCAGACTGACGGACGCCCCGGTTTGCGTCCAGTCTGGGGTCATGGGGGGACTCTGCCAGCTGCCAAGGTCCTCTGTTCAGTCCCGAGCGTTTCCCCAAGCACAGGGCTTGTCCCTCTGCCTGCGCGCCAAGGGAGAGTGAGAGCACCCCTTAGACGCTGTTAGTTTTTAGGTCGCATCAACGTGGCGTCCTTAGATGACCTGAACATGAGGCACAGTCTGTGAAACTTAAGTGTTAATAAAATAGTATTATACCCATTAAATAAGTAAATAAAAATAAACAGCCCCAAACCTCTCGTACAAACATCTCCCTGGACCCTCTCTGCCCTCACCTCTGACAGGTGCCCGAGCCTCTCCCGAAGCCGGCTGACCCCGGCCCGACCCCTCACCCCATCCAGCCCGCGGTCACCACCCTACACCTTCGTCCCCAGATCACCGAGGCCCAAGCACCACCCACCTCAAGGGCTGAAATAAAGCAAACTTTCCTTTCCACCAAGCTTGCTCTCTCCTGGCTTTAGAGTAGCGAGCGGCAGGCCCCCACTTTCAGTAACATAACCTCTGCTATAAATGTCTCTAATTTTCAAAGAAAAAAAAAAGCACAGATTTTTCAAATTTCAGTTTTACTAGAATTCTCATTTCAAATGAAGGCAAATAAAAGCAACAAATTCTGAAAAGGTCTTAAATATTATTAAATTAGAATTATAACAGGGGACTCCGTACCTGGTTATTCAACAAACGTGTTACGAAAAATCGTATGCAAAATATCATTTCTCTTTGGAACTCTCAGACATACTTTACATAATTAAATATACAGTCCATACATACATAGAATGTTTACCATATAAGAATACATATAGCAAAAGTAAAGCAGAATAGAATGTTTAATATTCTATTTGCAATATGTGAATTAAACATTGTTTTAAAAAATTTCAAATTACTATATACACAGAGAAGCCACAGAAAATCCCGCCCTCTGCTAGGACACAGCTCACCAGCCATTTCTGAGACATCTCTTATTTCACTCATCTTAATACAACATAAAATTAGAGGTTTCATCTCTTTTTACAGTTGGTATGATTCCAGGTCCTTTTTTTCCCTTCAAATTAGATTTACATTCTTAAGAAATGCCTGTAGGAGGAGAGAAGGAAAAAAGTCATTTATGATGTGGCTTTTAACATACTTAAAAATATGCATAGTTTTAGGATAGTTATATTTCATTTTGTTTAAAGAATCTGTGGACTCTGACTAGTCTAATCCTGAGGATGTAGATTAATGTGTGTGTGGGGAGGGGCTCCTCAGAACTAAATGTTCAGGAGTTCCCGTCGTGGCTCAGCAGAAACAAATCTGACCGGGAACCATGAGGTTGCAGGTTCGATCCCAGGCCTTGCTCAGTGGGTTAAGGATCCAGCATTGCCGTGAGCTGGGGTGTAGGTGGCAGATGAGGCTCAGAACCCACGTTGCTGTGGCTGTGGTGTAGGCCGGCGGCTACAGCTCTGATTCGACCCCTAGCTGGGGAACCTCCACATGCCGCAGGTGTGGCCCTAAAAAGGCAAAAAAAATACATAAATAAAAATAAATTATATACAGTACCGGTTTTTTTGAGAACTGTTCCAGTTATTAAGCTGTTTTTTTATGCATGTTTACCCATTCACATAAAATATCTTAAAACAAATGAGATAAACACGGCTTGATTTAGGTCATTTCAAGAGCCCACTGAATTTTCTTGATTTATTCATGTTTTTCATTATTCAGAAAGTTTTCGACAGGTTGAGAATAACTGATTTGAGCGTCTTGCCCCTAAACACAAAAATGACCAAGTTCACTGGTGACTGAAATGATCTAGTTTGTGTTCTTAATCTAAAAAAGAGGAAATTTTTTAGTTTCACAACTTTATATAGAATTATTATAGAGTGCCAATCATTATTATTAATTTACAACTGCTTTTTAAATAAGATAGCAACAACGCACATTGCTCAGAACTGCCTCAGTAACTGTGAGAACACACCTGTCAGATAGGTTTAGGAAATTTCCACACAGTTCTGTAGGACAGACTAGGTTACAGCGGCCAGAAGGAGGTATTCACAGATACTTCGAGACTCCAGGTTCTCCAAGACTTTGATTTCCACCCTCAAAAGCTGAGGTGTTTTTGGTTTGTTGGTTTGTTTTGCTGTTTAGGGCCGCACCTGCAGCATACGGAAGTTCCCAGGCTAGCGGTCCAATCGGAGCTACAGCTGCCGGCCTATGCCATAAAAGCTGAAGTTTTGTTTGTTTTTCTTTTTCAGCCGCACTCATGGCATATGGAAGTTCCCTGGGCCAGGGACTGAATCCGAACTGCCAGCTGCAACCTCTACCACATGTGTGACAATGCCAGATCCTTCACCCACTGTGCCACAGCGGGAACTCTGAAAGCTAAGTTTAAAGAGACTTGTTCCTGTCACTGAAACGCTGACCACCCGCCCCACCCCCAAAATGCTGACTGTGCACTACACTGGAAAGCATTACTGATTAAAAAATTGTTGCAGAAGTACCCATTGTGGGGCAGCGGAAATGAATCCGACTAGGAACCATGAGGTTGTGGGTTCAATGCCTGACCTCGCTCAGTGGGTTAAGAATGCAGCGTTGCCGTGAGCTGTGGTATAGGTTGCAGACCCAGCTTGGATCCATTGTTGCTGTGGCTGTGGTGTAGGCCGGCAGCTGTAGCTCGGATTTGACCCCCTAGCCTGGGGACCTCATATGCCGCAGGTGCGGAATTAAAAAGCAAAAAAAAAAATAAAAAAATAGTTTCATTCATCTGTGTCTGCATACGTTTCTGCACAATAATGAAATCATATCAAATGTTGAAATATTTTTTAAAAGTCACTCAGGACTGCCAGGCTGCCTAAAAGCTGTTTATCCTAATTCAGTCACCCTCGACCTTTTTTTATTAATTCAGCACACCAGGGTGTGCACTGAAACCAGCTTTAACACGAAGTGGAGAATCCCAGGTGAAGTTCATGAGGTGTTGCTAAAATCAGCTTCCTGGCTCTTTAAAAATTGTGCTCCAAATTTTATAAGAAAGTTGGGCTCTTCAACAGAATAAGAACAATTAATAAATACATACTCATGCAGATTTTCTACGTCTGTGAGCACAGAGGACTCGCTGCTAATCTTTTTAGCAGTCTAGCACATCTTTTGTAATCTAGAACAAAACATTTAAAAGAAAAAAAATGTAAGTGGTAACTACAAATGTGGAGGCAATAGGGCTAATCGTGGTAATTCTTCATAATGATAGCTATAATTGAATATGCACCTAATAAAGCACACACTTAATTTACTTTAATCCAAACACCTGGATTTTCTCATTCATTCTCCTGATGACGCAAGCAGATACATGCTATTGTCATCTTCATATTAGGGATAAAACAGCATCAAAATGGTAAGAGTCTCGGCCGGTAAGCAGTTTCATTCCACAGCCCCAAGTTGCCCCACCATATGCTCGCCTAGCTCTGAATCTTGTGCCCAGATGCCAACAGGACCCATTTCCCTGGTGGTCTAGCACGAGCAGCTTCGGAAAAACCCAGAACAACTCTGATTCAACATCCCAAGTACAATCAAACATTCCTCGAGATGTGACCCGTTTAGCTCGAAAGATACAAAATGTTTCAAGTTCATTTTCTTTAAAAAGAACGTTTAGATTTAGAAAGGAATTTTCAAACAGCAGTTACTGCACTTAATCATGATTTGGGCAGAGTTTAAAGGACCGCACTTAAGCATTATGTTTGGAATTGCTACTTAGTTCAGTAACTGAAGCATCCAGAAGAATTCATCAGACCACCTTTAAAACACCCCCTACCAATATTCAGAAAAGTCTATCACTCATCATATCCATGATGTGATATGAAACCATTTTTTAAAATTTACAAGGAAGTTTTGACTTATGCTTCATGGCCATCTTTTTTTTTTTTTTTCCATTTATATAAGAGAGTACCTTATTTATGCCAAGGAATTTGAAAAATGATAAAAGGTTTAAACCCTGACAAACATTTTGGTCCTTAAGGAAATCTGGCTATTTTCAGATTTGTCGGAAATCGCCCCAACTGGAAGGTGATTTCATTCCTTCTGGTGCCAGCATCTCTCTCACACATACACACACACACACACAAAACCTTCAAGCTCCATCCGTATCATAAGCAGCATAGGATGTTTAGTCTGTCACTTCTCCTCGCAGACAGCTGCAATTTAGGACTGCATGCATTTCCTGCTCGACAAAGATTGCTTGAAAAGGGCAGAAACGAGCGGAGCTACTTACAGGCTGGCGTGGAGCAGTCGCGGGTGTTGTGATAGAGCCTGTGGAAATGTTTGCTGCATTCAGCTGAAAACGTGACCGGCCCTATCGCAAAGGAAAAGAGCGCTTACGATGCAGGCAGGTGTACTTCCAAACAAATCTGCTGGCGCTTTACGGATGGAGACCACGCCACTGGTTCTGTCGCTCCATGCCCTTAAGCGACCTTGCCTGCAGGCACTCCCCCCTCCCAGACTCTGGGGCAGGCGGCGAGATGTCATCTGTAAAAATCCTTCATGCTCGGTCCACGATCTCAGCATCTCAAGTAAGGGGACCTTCGATGTGGGGAGAGCTCTTCAGAATAATTAAGAGGGAAAAGCTCTAGACAGAGGGGAGACCTGCAGAGAGCGAACCACGTGGATGTAAAGGGATGTAAGATATGAAGATGCTTGGTTTCCACTTTCTGGTCTTCAGGTTTTTATTTCGTAGGAATGAGTGTCCGTAGGCGGGGACACTTACTCTGTTTCGACTTAGAGCAGTTCGCGCCTGATGAGCGCCCCTGTAAGGGGACAGGCCCTCGAGGCTTCCCGTCTTTCCCACGAGCCCAGGACAGTCCCTCTCAGCACTCAGCCTACATCTGGAGTCTGCTCTGCCTGGAAGGGCATAGGGAGGAGAGCGCAAAGGGTTCTGGAAGTTTCTGGAGATTCCTCACGCTTCCCATGGGCTTTACCTCCTCCTTCCACCGCCATGTGCAGGTGGCCCTGGGCTTTGGTCTCATGGGAAGCACAGCCCTCTCTCCACTGAGGTGGAACACGGTGAAAGGTGGGGGACTAGGAGCCGCGCGGAGGTGGCCGTGCGCTCCAAAATCGCGCCTGATTGGCCAGAACGTGGCCATAGGACGGCTGCAGTGACTCACAAGGTTGAAGAACCAGGAGTGTCACGGACAGTACGCCTTCTGGCTTGACACGCGCGTCTGGAAGTCTGCTGGGCCCCATTCAAAACCCTTCCCTCGAACCCTTGGCCGGGAGCACAGCCAGATCCCTCGGCACGCACTGGGGGCCACAGAGCGTCTCAACACGGCCACTCTGCCCAGGGCCACACACACCCTCGCCTAAACTGTCCGCTGGTGGGAGTTCCTGCTGTGGCTCAGCGGTATTGAACCCAACTAGTATCCATGAGGATGCAGGTTCGATCCCTGGCCTCATTCAGTGGGTTAAAGATCCAGCGTTGATGTGAGCTGTGGTGTAGGTTGCAGACACGGCTTGGATTCGGTGTTGCTGTGGCTGTGGAGTAGGCCGGCAGCTATGGCTCCCATTAGACCCTAAACCTGAGGACCTCCATATGCCGTGGGTTCAGCCTTTAAAATAAATAAATAAACAAATTAATTAATTAAAAAAACTGCTGCTGGTGCAGCCACACCAAGCACTCTGCCCAGATCCCACCACATTCAGTGGGTTCCTTCTGGCTGGGGGGCCTCTCTCATCTGAGAAACCCTTGGAGCCCAACTTGGATGCTGTGTCTTCAGCCTCTCCTGGGAGTTCTTGGCAAAACTGACCTCTTCCCCGTGTATCCCCGAAACTCTGCTTATGCTTCTATTACGTACCAAGACCTGGCTCACGTCACGGTTAATACAAGGTAACAGCATTTGTTCCACCCCTGCCTGGCCCGTGAGCCCCTTGTAGATATTTAGCCTCATCTCTCAAGTCCCTAAGAGGTTATTTTCCAGGCAACCTATGTATTTAATTGAATCACTGATAACGTTTCTGCTTACCTGTGAAATGCTTTATGAATCTGTCTTTTAGGTTCAAATCTCTTGGGAATATTTCTGGAAAGAAAGAAACAAACAAACAAACAAAAACCCTTAGAATTTCTCGAAGGCACGTCCACCATTAAAAACAACCTTGCAGAACACTAATTCAAGGGACAGCTGCAGTTCCATGTCCACCGCAGCACTGCTGCCCAGACAACCCGGGAGCTCGTCGTTCATCCACGGAGAAGCGGATGTGGTGTGTATAGACAGTGAAGTAGGACTCAGCCACAAAAAACAGATAAACAAATAAAACCTTGCCAGTTGGGAAGAGGGAATTCTGTTAAGTTAAATAAATCAGACAGGGAAAGATAAACACTATGTGATTTCACTTATAGGTGGAATCTAAAAACAAAACAAGCAAAACCAAGTTCACAGGCACAGAGAACAGAACGGGGGCTGCCAGACAGGAGGAGTATTGGGGAGCAGGTGGAACGGGTGAAGGTCAGGAGGTACCAACCTTCACTTATAAAATAAGTCATGGGCATGCAATGCAGAGCCGGGGCTAGAGCCAGTAACACTGCACAGCGAATCTGAAAGTTGACCCTAAAAGTTAACTGTGATGACAGATGACAACCAGACTTCCTGTGGTGACCATTTTGCAGTGTTCACAAACATCTCATCATTATGCTGTACACCTGAAACCAGTGTGGTGTTATCATAAAAGCTGGAATATTCTTACAAGCCATCTCTAACGACGAGCACTAAACACATGATCTGGTAGCTGTTTATGCCCCCAATTCCTAGCCTCTCCAGCCCTGCCCAGCCCCCGGGGCTCCCAGGTTCCAGGCTTCCAGACATACCTGGCTCCTTATTGCCACCGCGGGACCCTGCAGGCGGCCAACCCGAAAGGAGCGCAGCCAGAACTGTGCACTTGACTCCCCCACCCCCAGACCCGTTCTTCCCCCACCACCCCAGTCTCAGCAGCTGGCATTGATCTTGACTTAGACCAAATATCAACAAGGTGTGCTTGACTTCCTCCCCTGCCCCCACATCCAAGCCCTTACTTAGTATTGTATATTTCGCCTCAAAATCCATCCGAGAGCCACACACTTGTGCTGTCTCATTACACAAGGCCTTCCCAGCCACCAGGCTTTTGTGACTGTTCCCGGGCAGCCGGGTCCTGCCTGCCCCCTTCCTTTAACCGGCTCCCCCTGCTGCAGCCTGAGCAAAGGGCTGACCTGTCCTACAGGTCACGGTAAACTCCTACTTCAGAGAAAATGATCAATTCCAGTACAGACACCTCAGGCTTCAGTGCGTCCTCACTGTAACAGCCTGCGCTACTGAGCTACGAGGAACATCCATCTGCAGTTGTAATAACCTCCAAATGACCTTCACATTTGCACCTTAAAGCCTCGTGCCAGCAAGGTTTTCAATGAAAAAAAAA
>PVHT021183584.1:1489838-1514953 GCA_004024745.2 Catagonus wagneri
GGGAGCCGAGCGCAGCGCTTGGGCTAAGCACCCCCGCGGCTCCCCATCCATCTCCGCTCCAACTCCCGGAGCAGAGGGTGGGGGCGCCCCATGGAGCGTCCCGCACGTGACGCCAGAGGTCTGACTTAGTTTCCTGAACCCCCGGGACCGACCCGGACGGCGCCGCCAGGTGCCAAGCAGTCCGCTGCGCCTCGACCGCTGGGACTGAAGGCACTGAAGCCACTTACAGGGTTTCCCCACCGGGAAGAGGCGCGTCAAGCGACCGCCAGTCGTCCGCGCACGAGCCACACCGCCCGACGCGAACTCCCGTGGGCGCCGCACGAGTCCTCCCGACCCCGGCCTCCCGACCCCGGCGCGGCGCAAAGGGCGGGTGCGAGGGCTGCCTACCTGCGCTCCGGGCGGCGGCGGGGAGGGACGGCCAGGGCTTCGGCTCCTCGCCCGCGACGCGCGCGCCCCTGCGGCCCCCGGGCCTGCCCTGGGTCCCGTGCGGGGACAGAAGCAGCGCCAGCACGAGCAGCGCGGACAGCGGGGCGCCTGACCTCGCGGGTCGCATGGGCGCGCGGGAGCGGCCGTAAGTCGGGAGGGTCCCGGGCGGACGTGAGCGTACGCGGCCCGAGGGCGGAGGGCGAGCGACACCTGCGCGCCTCGGGGAGGGACGCAGGGCGCGGGACCAGGACACGCGCGGGGACGCGGGGCTGCCCAGGGACGTGGACTAGTCCCAGCTGGCGGACGCTCTCAGGTCCCCCGACGGCGCCGAGCCTCGGCTCTGCGGCTGTCACAGCGCCGCCCAGCCCACCTCACGGGGGTCGAGAGAACCCGCAACTTCCCGGTGGAGACAGAGGCGAGCAGCGTGCCAGCGGCGCGTGGCTGCAGAGACTGGGCTCCGGGGCGGGAAGGTGCGGGTCCCCAGAGACCAAGCCCCGCCCAGAGCCCCTCCCCGAGCCCTGCCCCCTCCCCGGATCGGGGTTGGGGGACCAGCGGCTCCGCACCGCCCCGCCAACCAGACCCCAGCCCCGCCTCCCACGGGCTCCCTCCGCCCGCACCTAACCCCGACCGACCGCAGCCCACCCGGGGTTTTCCTTCAAGAACTGCTTTCCAAGCTTTTTGTCGATGCCCAAAATAGAAAATGAGATTAAGTCCACTTGTTCTTGTTAAAATAAAGTGGGCATCTCTCATCATCTCATCATGGGATTTCAGTCATTTCATTAGCCCTCTGCATTGCTTTACATTAAGTATATTAAGAAATGTTGAAATCGCTCGCTAATCAATTGATTGCTAATTATCTTAGAAGCAACGTGCTGAACAGGTGGATGTAAGAGGGAAGGAATAGTTGTATCGGAAGTTAAACCGCCCCACAAAGAGGTCTCGTCATCACAAACCCCGAAAAGTAATCCCAGTTGTTCAGATAGTCTTTCTAGGCTTTGGTGTTTCCAACACGTCCAGGAAACTGGGCAAAGCACGCTCTACAAGAGCCCTGTGAAATCATGTCTTTGAGTAAAACTCTTCTGAGGAAGGTGTCATGCAGGCGAGGAGTGCGGCTTCCCTCACTTTTCTATTAAAAGAGCACAAGAATCTGGTGTTTCCATGGCAAAGGCAGCAGAATGTGAGAGTGCCCCCCCGCCCTGGGCACGCGGCTAAGGGTTCTAGGAAAAAAGTGAAAAGAGTCTCAGCAGGGAGTTCCCTGGTGGTCTAGTGGGTTAAGGATCTGGTGTTATCACTGCTGTGGCTCCCATTTCTCTGTAAATATGATGGAAGTGTCCCGTTTGCTTTTGCTTAGGCCTTTGAGTAACATTAGGATTCATAATAATTTTCACAAAAAGTATGTATTTATTTTGATGCTCAAACGACACACTTGGTCAGCTGGAAATCCGTAAGCTGACACCCCAGGAACATCGCTTACAGCACCAAGCATCCCTGCTTTCCAGCAGCAACAATGATGCTCCAATATATCCTGAGTTCCCTGATTCCTTCCTTCCTTTTTTTTGGCTGTACCAGCTGCATATGGATCAAATCCAAGCCATAGCTGCAACCTATGCTACAGCTGTTGTAACACTGGGTCCTTAAGCTGCTGCACCACAGGCGACCTCCCCCCATTTGTTTATATCTAGGAGAGACACAGGATCTCCAAGAGGCTTTAGTGGAGATGAATCACATTGAACCACACAACCAAACGTGGCAGATGGGAATGACACCTTAGCTGGGTATCACAGACCTAAGTTTCAAAGGTCAGGAGTTCTCATGTGGTTGTTTCCATTCTAACTCTAACTCTCCTTAAAATTATTTTTCAAACATGTATTTAATTTTGGCTTTTTTTTTCCTTTTAGGGCTCCACCTGTGACCTATGGAGGTTCCCAGGCTAGGTGTCAAATTGGAGCTGCAGCTGCCGGCCTTTGCCACTGTCACAGCAATGCCAGATCCAAGCTGCATCTGAGACCTGCACTGCAGCTCACAGCAACACCGGATCCTTAATCCAGGGAGCAAGGCCAGGGATGGACTCTGCATCCTCGTGGATGCTGGTTGGATTCTTAACCCACTGAGCCACAGTGGGAACGCCTGGCTTTTAAAAAAAAAATCTACCTGGCCCTCTGTGATTCATACAATTACAGGGAGATAAGGGGCAAAATAAGAGAGAAAACCAGTAAGGTAATTTATAAAAAATGAATAAATAATAGCCATATTGATGACTAACATGTCCTACAACAAACCAGTTTTCTGATAACATGCAATTTCCACAACCGTTTCAGATTTCGTTAATAAGCTTTGGAGTTAATGAGTTACATTATGACAGTGAAAGACTCTAGAGTATGGGTGACACGAGATCCTCAGCTCTATACCAAATGTCAGGAAAATAAAACAAAGAATCCATAACCTATGATCCACTGACAGCTGGTCTCACTCACAATCACAGAGTGAGACTGAGCTGACAGTTGACAGGAGACCTTTTGTTCAGGGTGCTGAGTGCTAAGTACTCCATAGTTCTTACCAGCATAGGAAAAAGGAAATTTACAGGGTAGGGCAGTATGGAAACAAAGGAAAGATGGTTAGGTCCAGGGAGGCTGGAAAATTGCTTTTCTCTGTGCAGGGCTCCTTGCCCACACGTCCCTTTAGGCCAGAAGAGGATCTGCTACAGCATTGCTGTCACTCGTTGCTCTTTGGTGACCCGCATCGCCGATCCCACAGCGATGGTCTCTGCTGAAGGGAGCGACAAAGCGGACCTCGCGTGCAAACACCCGTGACAGCGGTCACAGGAGCTACCCCCGCTCACGGCGGTCCTTAAAGGTATCAGTAAATTATGTCAGAATTATAAAAAGCTTACTTGGTGGGCTTCCTCTCGTGCATGTTTAGTCTGAGGCACCTTTACGTCACTTTTATGATTCTGAATCCGCTAAGTGGCATACTTAGATGGAGTGAGACGAAAGAGACGTTATTTAGAATTCTCTGGCAAGTGCCTCATAGTGCGTTCTGGTCATAGTTCTGAGCTGAGATACTCAGATACAAAGATAAAGAAACAAATGCTGATGTTCTTAGGCAAATGTCTGAATCATCCCAAACTTTTTAAACATTTATGTCCTGTGCTGGGTGCACATAAACCATCTAAGTGATTGAGAATCATTCAGAACAAGGCAAAGATGGGAATCTGGAAGTCTTGAAGAAACTTTCACATGTTCAAGGTCATATGGAGTGAAGGGAATTATAAGACACCACTCAGATCTCCAGGGAGAAACAAGGCAGTACGTGATGGACTGCTGCTTAAAATAATAAGAATCGGCCGTAATTCTTGGTACCAGCAATTTAAATACAAATGCAGTTTCAAGTAGCTGCTGTTAATGCAGGTGAAAACAGAGTACAGCAAACAGCCCAAAGTGGCATTTCCTGAAAATGGGGTCCCAAATCAATCCACGTGGATTCAAATCCCAGCTGTCCCACGTCACCGCTGTGTGACCTTGGGGACTCTAACTTTCCCCAAGCCTTGGTCTCCTCTCTGCAAAGCACGAACACCACTCACCCACTCACCCACTTCAGGTGACTGCCAGGTTTAGGTTAGACTTAATTTTTAGTCCTTTAAAATAAACACAAAGGAAGAAATCCTGGGACAGCCAGAGATCAGCTGCCATTTGATTCTCTAGTTTGAAAAGCGATTTTCCGTCTTCTGTGAGTGATGTGAAAAATATTTTCATTTCTTTGGATGGTTCTGGACCTGCTGCTTTTGAGGAGGTGGCTACAGTGGGCTTCAGCCTGCAAACGGCATCAGTTTTAAAGAGGGAAGGTGTTCTAGGCCCTCAGAGAATCCCACACACCCTGAAAGGACAGCTGGCTTAAGGCTCGGGACAGGTCGCTCTCGGGCTGTTTGTTGAGAGCTCTCTGGGGCCTGCTGGACCTGCGACCCCCGCCCCCCCTTTCTGACCACATCTAAAGCCTGCTTCTGTGTGTGTCCTCTTTGCATAGAGCACCTCCCACCACCTTTCGGCCAGTGCAACTGAAGGAGTCCCATCAGATTCTCGTTCTGGGACCTCTCATTGCACTTAGATTAGCAGGGAACTGTTGGCTTATATTATCTCTTAAACCTTATCTTAAACCTTTCCAGCCTGAAGATAGAGTGTTTTTTTTTTTTCCACTCCCCTCAGTACTTTTGAACAGAGATCGACAAATATTTGGGGTGGGCCGACAGAAATCAGCAACCTTCTTGCCAGCACCTGGTAAAACTTTCCGCGCGGCTCAGCGTGAGGATGGGCCTCTTATCCACCAACAGGTGGCAGTGGTGACTTCATTTCTGGACAGACTATGATAACAGGAGATTGCCACAAGTGCCTGATTTTCTTTTCCATCCTGCATTGCGTTTCCTAGCGGCCCCAAAGCCTCCGCATCTCCCTCGGCTCAGTCCGCGCTGCCCCAACCACCGCGTCGGAGCAGACTCCTTGGTCCCTGCTCCTCCGACCCACTGCGGGGTTTCTACTAAATCATAAAAGCCAGTCCCACCGTGTCAGCCCCTCCCAAGCGCAGAGGGGCTCCCCTGGGGCCCAGCGACGAGCCCCAACAACCGGCCTGGTTCTCGAAGGGTCATTGCCGGCGGCCTTTGTGACGTTTGCTGTTCTTGGCCACGCCCACAGCAGATGCGGAACCGCCTAGACCCGGGATCCAAACCGCGCCTGCAGGGACAGCACCAGATCCTTAACTGCTGAGCCACCAGGGAACTCCTGTAGTTTTTGCTCTTATTTTATTATCTGGCTAAACTAATCTTCTCAATTGCTCTTCCAAGCAAAGCTGTCCTGGCCGTAACCTCCACGCCCACCGAGTCCCCGCGCCGCCGTCTCGGCTGCACTGACCCCCGTCCCGCACGGTCCCCACGGCACGTGGTTCCTGTCGGCCCTCCCAGGTGGGGGCGCAGGTGCGTGCTCACGTGACACACACTGCAGAATCGTGAGCACCGTGGGGTTAGAGCCGCCTCCGTGTCCTCGAGCGCGCGCGTGTATGTTGAGAACACGGTAATATCTATTCTCCCAGCGACCTCCAGGTGTGTGACAGTTTTGTCAGCCGCAGTCCCCATGCTATACGTGGCATCCTCCGAATTATTCATCTTGTGACAGGACGTTTGTACCCAAGCCCCCCGCCCCTGCCTCCCAGGCCACTAGCTACCACCACTCTAATCTCTTTCTATGAGTTCAGCTTTTTTTAGATTCCATAATAAGAGAGATCGTACAGTATTTGTCTTTCTCTCAGTATTTGCCTGTCTAATTTCACTTTGCGACGTGCCCTCCAAGTCCATCCGCGGTGTCACAAATGGCAGAATTTCCTTCCTTCTCATGGCTGCGTAACCGTCCACCACACGCACATACACACAGCACGCAGGAGGCTGATATATGCAGCAGGTGTCTGTCCCTCACACGCAAGCTGAGTTCCGGCCTCCTCACGGGCAGGACAGGGCGGCCCTCTTGTCTGCAGCGCCGGCTTCCCACAGAGCGGCGGGGGTGCCAGGAGACAGGAGCAGGCGAGCACCTTCCACTTCTCCTAAAATAACCCATGAGGATGGCTGTTATGGCCAGCCAGGAGCAAAGGAATCCCTTGCCACCCTTAGTAATGAAGGAATCCACTCTTGTCACTTGAGTCCTGGGAGGAAAGTATTGCCTTCTTAGATTGTTCAAACGACGAGGCCAGCAGGGGAAATGGCTTTTTATGCCTCAAAGGACTATATCGATTGACTGGCTTCTAGTTACATTTTGTCTTTTGAGGAGCAGAAAGGATATTCCTTTATTTTAAAAATTGAAAAATATAATTCGAGGCCTAGAGATAGAAACACTATTTATTGCTTTAAATAAACCATTCACATGATGGTTTATTTCTTATGAATGGACTCAGTGCCACGAGTTAAATTAATGAATGTTTTCTGAGTGAGGTCGATAGCTGGGCTGAGAACACAGTGAGAGGGAAATCTTCCAGCCTCCAGAGCTGCTGTGCTCCTTAAGCTCACTGTAAAGTCTGTTTAAATTGCCATCCTCTGTCTTAAACAGTCTTCAACGTAAAACCGGTTCAAGCCCTTTAAGGAAAAAAGTTACCTTATTTATCTGCTAATCTCCCTGCGCATCACTCGAGAGTGATTAATATGGTTACTTAAACCCAACTGTCCAAAGGGGACTTCTGACAGTTTTATGAGGGAATTAGTTACTTTCTATTTTACAGCCAGTCTTTTTCTTTCCAGCTGCTCAGCGTCGTTGTGGGGTGTCTGCGGGCCGGCCTTGCGCTCCCAGCCCGTGGCCAGACCTGAGCCACCTGCCCCCACAGGTGCGTCCTTCTCCTTGGCCTCACCTCACACCCGGTTCAACCCCAAGGTCACGCAGACCTCTGACCTAAGAAGATCTGTGCTCCCTCTCTCGCCGGCAGTTCTCTTTGCAGAGATGAAAAATGGAGGCAGTGATGCCGATAATGTTTCTGTCCCTTTAGCCGCGCTACTGCTGGCAGCCCCGCCCTTTCCCGTCTCAGGTGTGTCTCCACCTCCCAGCGCGGCCCAGAGCTCAGCGCCGAGGACCTGGTGTTATTCCCTGCTCTCCTCAGGCAGCACCCTTCTAGCAAAGATGTAACTTTCCAGCAACTTCTTCAGCCCTGGCCTTCCCCCTTCTCCAGAGTTACAGGGCGGTCATTTATTTCCTTCCTTCCTTCCTCTTTCTTTCTTCCTTCTTTTCTTTTCTTTCTTTTATACAGACACACCCGTGGCATATGGAGGTTCCCAGGCTAGGGGTCCAATCCGAGCTGTAGCCACCAGTCGACGCCACAGCCACAGCAACACCAGATCCGAGCCGCGTCTGCGACTACACCACAGCTCATGGCAATGCTGGATCTTAACCCACTGAGCGAGGTCAGGGATGGACTCCGTGTCCATGGATAGTAGTGGGTTCTTAACCCCCTGAGCCACGATGGAACTCCAGGGGCGGCCATTTCTTTCATTCTGCTCAGTTCTGGGCCCTCGTATTACGTGTCTTCCTTGAAAAAGGCACCAGGCCCATCCTTTCCCGAAAGCAGGGGAGGCCAGGGCCATGGTTCTCAAGCCTCACGGGAACTTGGTAGAAACGGACCCCCACGTCATCGGCTCCCCCAGGACATATGGGGTCAGCAGCTCTGTGCTGGGGCCAGAGAGCTGATCTCTGACAAGCCCAGCGTGGGGGTGGGGGAGCCACGGCTGGTGCGAAAACCCTGGGATCAGCCAGGGGCCAGCAGCAGCACACAGAGGCTCGGTCCCCAGCCAGCGAGGGTAACTCGAAGAGAGGTTAATACACGGACCGTGACTGGAGCCAAGGCAAGTGCTTCAATCCATGCTTTGTATCCAGATCACGAGGGAAAAGATCACATGCCACTCAAAGAACTCATCTGTTAAACTTTGATTTTCCTACGAAGTTGCCGACTAAGTGGGAGAATAGATTTGAAGTCGTTAATTGCAGGAGAACTCCTCTACGTGTCTGCTGTAGGAATAAAGTCCGGAGGGCGGAAAAAACGACGTGTTCCCATTAGACCTTCTTCATCCATTACTCCCCGGCCCCGAAAGGTGTGAGCGAGATGGATGACAAAGAGGCGTGCTGCGTGCTGTGTGTAAATACGAACCGGTTTAAAAGATACGAGGTTAATTTCACGTGCTCTTTCGCTGCCCTAATTGCTAAAGCGATCGGCCCCTTCACAACCAGCACTCACAGACATCAAGCAGAAGAGAGGAAACAGAGGATCGTACATAATCTTGATCACCAGTCACTGAAGTGCCATACTCGCTTCCGCAAGATTACGGCTGTGGTTTTCGGTGGGACCGCTCTGGACACCTGTGAGATTTAGCCTCGTCTCGCCTTCTGCCTCTGGGAGACGTGTCCAGGCATATTTCAGAGGAGCAGACGCTCGGTAAGAGCAGGTGTCTCCTGGGCGTAGGGCTCAGAGTCCCAGTGCCCTCGCGGGCGGGCCTGCTTCTTCTTGCACCTTCAGGGGTGTGAGACCACCTGGCGCACCCCGACAGGCTCCCTGAGAGCATCCCTCGGTTACAGCAGTTTCAGTCGCTAACAGGTGAGTTGTTTTTTTCTGACACTGACGGCAATTGATGTGGAGGCCTTTGTTATACCTCCAGGCTAACACGTTTGCAACGGATATTTAAGGCCTTTTCATAAAGTGACGCTCAGGCTTTTAGAAGATATTAAAAAAGTCTTGGAAGCACTAAACATAATCTTCTTGTATGAAAATATCTTTCAACTGTGACTCACCCCTGTAAACTAGATGTTTAGTCATTATTACTGGGAAAGGAATTTGGTGGGAAGTATCATTTTTTTTTCTGTCTTTTTAGGGCTGCACCCGCAGCATATGGAGGTTCCCAGGCTAGGGGTCCAATCGGAGCTGTGGCTGCCAGCCCAGGCTATAAACATCAGATCCGAGCTGCGTCTATGATCTACACCCCAGCTCACGGCAACGCCAGATCCTTAACCCACTGAGCGAGGCCAGGGATCAAACCCGCGACCTCATGGTTCCTAGCTGGATTCGTTTCCGATGCGCCACGACGGGAACTCCTAGAAGTATCACATTTAAATTAAAAGAATTCTTTCATGGAACCATCAGAATGCAGCTGTGAGTGCCAGCCTGAGAAATACTGCTTTATACCATGGTTTAGAACCTCTACAGGATCATAAAGGGATCACTGTAATGAGCAAGTATCTGTCGTTCAGATCATGGTTAATACAACCCGTGGTCAATATTAATGTCGATGAAACAAGACTGAGTAGCTAAAGGTTATTTTCCACTGGATCTGAGTCACAATGTCTAACGGATCACACTCTGAAAATAACCCATACTCACCAGAAAAAAATTACTCATAAAGCCCTAAGAGAAGTAGTCATTTTCCTGAACTCTATCACCACCTATTCTATTGTTAGTATATTTGAACTTGGGGGGTAACGTGGGAGTCACGCTATGTACCCCCTGCTCCACGGAGGAGGATGGAGGCTATGCAGTGACGACAACTCACATCAGCCGTGCAGACTGTGCCAGCTTTATTCTAAACACCTTCGGTCCTCACAACCACCATCCAGCTGCTCACTGTGACCACCACCCCCGTTTTCACAGAGATGGAGAGACTGACCCCTAGGTCCCTGGTCCAAGGTCAGAGCTCAGGCCTTGAACCACACGGTCTGCGCAGACCTCGAGCTCTCGGCACCACCGGACACCACCGTGCCGTTTCTCTCGCCCACGTTCATCCACTCACTGGACAGAATCATCCGAGCCAAACGCAGCATCAGCAGCGCAGCCTGTCAGGTGGCTTTTTTTTCAGAACTGTTTCAGGATGGAGCCGGGGAGCTTGCTGTTAAGTTTGGCTTCCCTCTTCTACAGAGAGTACACTTGCAAAACCAGTTCCTTCGCCTGACTGCAAGCACTTTTACATAACGGCTAAGATAATAAACAGCTCCTGCTTCTCCTCGAGCAGAAATATCTGTGAGGACGCGACAGCCACAAAAGGGCCAACAGGGTAAATGGACAGCGGCCGTCCAGGGAGCGGCGTGCCCCTCCCGGCATCAGGCGGACGAGGCGGCTGCCCCGGTGACTCAGAGCCCTCCCCCGGGCGCCGGCCCGCCAAAGCCTTCATGTAAGCAGCGTCCATTCTTTGTCCTGCTCTGAAGATGCTTATGAGGTAACATTTATTTATGGCATGATTTCCTAATTTAAGGCAATTTTTAAGAATTTCAGTCTTGGGGAGTTCCCCTTGTGGCTCAGGGGTTAATGAACCCGACTAGCATCCATGAGGACACGGGTTCGATCCTTGGCCTCGATTAGTGGATTAAGGATCCAGTGTTGCCATGAGCTGTGGTCAAAGAATTTCAGTCTTGGGATTTCCCATCGCGGCTCAGCAGGTTACAAGCTCGGCTAGGATCCATGAGGATGCCAGTTCAATCCCTGGCCTCACTCAGTGGATTAAGGATCCAGTGTTGCCATGAGCTGTGGTGTAGGTGACATATATGGCTCGGATCTGGTATTGCTGTGGCTGTGGCTACAGCTTCAATTTGACCCTAGCCTGGGAAGCTCCATATGCCGTGGGTGAGGCCCTAAAAAGACAAAAACAAAAAAATTAATAATTTCAGTCTTAAATACACAGTAATTTAAAAGCTGTTCTTGGAGTTCCCACTGCAATGGGATCTGTGGCGTCTCTGTGGCGCCAGGACACAGGTTCGATCCCCTGCCCATCACAGTGGGTTAAAGATCTGGCACTGCCGCAGCTGTGGTGGAGACTACAACTGTGGCTTAGATCTGATCCCTGTCCTGGGAACTCCATTTGCCACAGGGCGGCAAAACAAAAACAAAAACAAAAAAAACAGAAGGAGGAAAAAAAGAAAGAAAATGGTTGGGAAGGGCAGGCTTGAATCTGTATATAACAATGATTATCAAAAGTTTTTATGTCACAAACAGAAACTAAACATTTTGAAAAAGCTAAACATTTTGAAAATGCTGTTTCTGAAAAGTTAAATTTCTCCCAGAAGAGAAATTAAAATCCACCAAGAAGTATGTGGGATTAAACTATTAAGGCAACAGGTAGCGCAAATAATCTGCAATGTAGGCCATGGAGAATCAATTTTTTTTTTTCTTTTAGGGTCGCACCTGGCATATGGAGGTTCCCAAGCTAGAGGCTAAATTAGAACTACAGCTGCCGGACTACACCACAGCCACAGCAACATGGGATCCAAGCCTCATCTGCGACCCACACTGCAGCTCATGGCAATGCCAGATCCTTAACCCTCTGAGCAAGGCCAGGGATCGAATCCGAGTCCTCACGGATGCTAGTCAGATTCGTCTCCACTGAGCCACGATGGGAACTTCCTGATTCTGGTTTTTATGCATTACTGTATGCACCTTTCAGTAAACATATGAACTCCTCCGTGGGTAAATATCTAAGATTGCCTGGTCGGTGCAGCAGTGAGGATACTGTCACGTGTTCAGACGACTTCCCCCTGCAGGGCGTGAGCAGTCCAGCTGTCTCACCTCTTTGCCACCACTTGGTGTTGTCAGTCTTTCGAATTTAAGCCAGCCTAGTGGGTGTGTAGTGGTACCTCGCTGTGGTTTTAATTCACATTTTCCTGATGATTAACAGCTTATTGGCCATTTGGCTATCCTTTTTGTGAATAACCCAGTCTTTTGCTTACTTTTAACTGACTTGTCTTTTCTGTGATCTATATTTTATAGATTCTACACACTGGTCTTTTGCTGGATGCATGTGTTGCAAATACCTTCTCCCACTCTGTGCCTTGCCTTTTTCTAATTAAAGGGTCTTTTGATAAACAGCGGTTCTTAGTTTCAGTGAAATCCAATGTTTCGATCTTTGCTTTTAATTGCTTTTTGGGGTCCTTCAGCAGAGGGGAAAAAAAATATATATACGTATATACATATATTTTTGTCTTTTTGTCTTTTCTAGGGCCACACCTGCAGCATATGGAGGTCCCTAGGCTCATGTCTGCGACCTACAGCACAGCTTATGGCAACGCTGGATCCTTAACACCCTGAGTGAGCCCAGGGATCAAACCCGCAACCTCCTCGTTCCTTGTTGGATTTGTTAACCACTGAGCCACGACGGGAGCTCCTATTTTTTTCTAAAGCTTTATTGTTTTACCTTTTACATTAAATCTTATGATTTCAAGTACTTCTTTTGTGTTTCAGACACATTTTGTGCATAATGTGCAGTCAAGGCCAAGGTCCATGTATTTAGGCGGCCGCCCTTCCTCACTGAACGGCAGGGGCGCTTTAGTAGTAAAGCAGGGGACCGCATATATGTGAGTCTATTTCTGGACTCTGTTTCTTTTCCATTTTACCCCGGGGGCAGAAACCTGGGCTGGATTTGTGAGGCCGGAGATAGTAATTTCCCAAGATGCTATTTTTAGGTGGAGACATGAATGCTTCTGCTTTGGTTGAGTTCTTTTGATTCCTTCCCCTGACTTACTTTCCATCTCTTTATAAGGGCAAAGATGGCAGTGAGCTCCAGGACATGCCCTGGCAGTGGTGACCCAGACATTTTTTTACTCTAAGTTCTATTGGCTACTTTTCCTAATAGAAAAAAAATTAACAGTATAAAATTTAATATGTCCTTTAACCCAATATCCAGAAAGCAAAGTGAAATTATGTGAATGCCTAAGGTACCTTTATTTTGCATTACTCAAAATTCCTTTCCTTTATTCCTGATTGCATATATGCGTATCTACTAGAAATAGTCTAGAAATGTCCTTAGATCTGAGAAATAGCAGCTGGTGCTAAAACCTGGGATTTTAGCTTTTTATCTTTAAATTAAAATTAAAAAAAAATTTTTTTTTAGGGCCACACCCACCGGCATATGGAGGTTTCTGGGTTAGGGATTGAATCGTAGCTACAGTTGCTGGCCTACACCACAGCCAGAGCAATGCCAGATCTGAGCCACATCTGCAACCCACACCGCAGCTCACGGCAAGGCTGAAACCTTAACCCACTGGGCGAGGTCAGGGATTGAACTGGGTCCTCATGGAAACTAGTCAGATTTGTTAATGCTGAGCCATGACGGGAACTCCACGAGGCCAGTTTTTATAATAAAAGTGTCGCCTGTCTCGTGATTTCTTGAGAAACAGTGGATCGGTGGGTCACCCTGGGGACCACGTGGTGACCTGGCCGCAGCTGCCCTGCCCAGCCTTACCAGGCTGGATCGACCATATGGCTGCCGGAAGAAGGCAAAAATCCCAAATTCCAGGTACGGATTCTACTGAATGCATACTTCTTTCACATGGTAGTCGAAAAACTCAGGTTGAACCACCCTAGGTCAAGCACCTATATCCCACGTTTCCTTGGCAACTCTATTGCTCACCACAAACGAGCACGGTTTGGGTTTACAGCAGAACCACATCCCCGTGACATGGTCAGCCTTTATACAAAAACATGAACAAAAAGTACTATGTTTTTGTTCTGTTTTGTCTTTTTTAGGGCCACACCTGCGGCATATGGAGGTTCCCAGGCTAGGGGTCGAATCAGAGCTGTAGCCACCGGCCTACACCACAGCCACAGCAACGCTGGAGCCAAGCTGCATCTGCGACCTACACTATAGCTCATGGCAACGCTGGATCTTTAACCCACTGAGTGAGGCCAGGATCGAACCCTCGTCCTCACGGAGACTAGTCAGGTTTGTTACCACTGAGCCACGATGGGAACTCACTGTTTTTAAGCAAACAGTTTGTATGTTTAGAAAGTTAGAAACAGTTTAGAAGACAGCAGCATGGGCAAGCCTGTGAGTGTTAAGTAACACAAGTAGAGAGCCAGCATTGATGCTTTGAAAGCGGATATGTATTTTGACCTTCTGGCTACATCCACAAGCCGCTCTCCATCTCTCACTGCTCTGAACTAAGAACTGTAAGTTCACGGTGTGAGGCTTCAAGGATCTCAGCTGAGAATGCCATGACCGCTGATGGTGTAAATGGCCAGTTAGTTTTTTAAGAAGTCAAACCTTGATGGTTTGAAAAGCCTCTGCTGTGTTGTTTGGAGTGATCACTTGTTCATGTTGCCGCTGGCTAACATAGAAATGCTTTGGGAAAGTGTTGGGCACAGAAGCTGGCACCCCAGACGCCCCTGGAAGTTCCCAGATCAGAGTGACAAGAAATTCTTGCATAGAATGGAATTTTTGAACGCTCTTACTTATTATGTAACGATATTGTTATTTGTAAGGCATCTCAAAATATTTTAAATTATGCACAATTGCTGTTGGTGCTAATTGGTACTGAGAAGTGCCTCTGGTAAGATTTCCGGAGTGTAAATGGCCATCGTCACAGCTGAACGATTTGCTCATTCATGCTCCCTTGTATCCTTCAACGCTACAGGCTGAATCTGAGGAATATTCATGAAAGTACGGTACTTTTTAAAAGGATCTAATTAAGTATACGGTGGCAAGGAAACAAAGGGGAAAGTACGCGTTTCTATTTGACCACACAGAACCCACTTAAAAGCAGTACCTACGTACACAGCAACACCTCCAGAAATCCTACTCCTCAAACAGGGTGGATGAAGAGATCAGCTTGGAGTACAAGACTATGAGGGAAATGGCCTAGAATTCAGGCCCCGTCTACACTTGTGGCATCATGCTCCACACTCCTGCAGGAGTTAAGCCGAAGAACTCATTCTTTAAGAACGAAGTTCGTGTTAGAAGCCTGAGCTGGTTAAGCAGACCTCGCTGGTGGAACAAATTCCAAAGAGACTTCAAGTGACACCTACACTGACTCTTCACTGAGCGCTGTCACTGCCGTGGCCAGCGGCAGAGCTCACGGGAGGCACGTGTGAACCGGTCTGAGAAGCACTCAGCCTCGACCTGGAATGAGACTGTCAGCGGCATCTGCGCTCTTAGGTCCCGCAGAACTGGAGGGATCCTTCTGAAGCAACACACGTTTGTCAAAGTCACTGAAGGTGCTGGAACTCCCTAAACCGCCACCACACTGCAGCGATAGTTCAGTGAGGCTGGAGGGTCCCTGTTCTGAGGGGAAAGTGGTTTAACGGCCCCAGAGCAGAATGAGGCAGGACACACACGTGCTGGGGGTGCTTTCACAGCAGAGGGAACGAGGGTGACCCCTGTGTTTTTACAGTGAGGCGTGTTTCCGCCAACACCGGAAGCGACGCTGCTACCAAGCCGCATCAATTTTAAGGTGAGAATGAAACAAACAGGTGCAGCTCAACCCAAGTGGCGTCTGCGACACCAAAGAAGAATGTAAAGCAAATAGCTGAGAGCTGACAGCGCGGTGTCCTCACCACCGCGGCAGGGATTGCTGGCTTCTCATCTTCCCCATAAAGGTGATAAATTACACTAAGGATTTTTGTGAATTGGCCAAAGATGGCTTGTTTATGCTCTAAGAGGATGACTAATATGAAAGGTACCAACGCACGGACGTTAATAACACTTAAAACTGCTTCCCAGTTATTGCTAGTAAGTGCAGGTAAAAGGGTACATTTATGAAAATCAGATTTTAAAGTTAACAATACTCAGTTTCATGGCTTTAGGCATCATTAAATCACACACCTTTTTTTTAAACCCTTAAAGGACATTTGTACCTAAATATTAAAGAGCAAACATCAAATAGCTATTTCAGCCCTAAACTCAAACATAGGTGTCGTGGTTTAAAAAAGACACACTCATGTACGTATGTGCGTACACATGCAGCTGCTGCTGTACTGTGGCTCTGAGTTGGCTCAGTGACCAGACGCCTGCAGTATAAGCGGCACGCTCTGACTTCGCGGCCCCCGACTCGCCGCCCCTCTTAGGAATACTGCTGCCTGTGTGGGAGCCCGGGGGGCTCTGGCGGGACACAGGAGGAACCGCGGTGTCCCTGATGATGAACCTGAAGCGGCACCAGGCACCTGAGCCGAGTCACGGGGCATCCAGCCCGAGCAGAGTCAACAGGTGACTGCAAACATGTCAAGTAAATAAATGTTATTTTAAGCCACTGCTTTCAGGATGAGCGGTTACAACATACCTGACAGAGAAGCTGGTACCCAGCGCTGCCCGAACAAAAAACCCAGGATATTCCGCCTTGCTTGAGGAAGTTGGGAGGACAGGGAACCAGCTGTCCGTGAGCACTGGGGGAGTCAGCCGCTAGTGGAGGCTGGAAGACGGTGCCTTACTCTTTTAGGAGCAAAACTTTTGGCTAAAAAAGTTTACAAGAAATGTTCAAAGTGTCGGCTGGTTTCTTTGAGTTGAGTATGAGGCATGGGAAGAGACCAGAAATAGAGAAGAAACTGTTCAGTTTCCAAGAAGAGTTCAGCAAAAAGAGAGGAGACTTGGGACTTGCAAGGCTGGGCCCTCTGCAGCTGCGAGCTGAAGATCCCCAAAGTAAGAACTGCCCAGACGCAGACTGCGACTGCTGTTTGCCCTTTAAGGCTGCAGGGGAGGTCAGCGCCTAGAAAATCCTCAGCTAGACAGTTTTCCCAGAAAGTACACTGCCAGTCAGAGGCCCGCATCAATCAGCATTGAAAGGACATTTCGAGAACTCTAGAGGGCTTTACAGGAAACCCATGGTATTTTTAAGAGAATTGTACTTTGCCAAACACATACGCACCAAGACATTTTAAAAATAAACCCACCTCTCGGCCCCAACTTGGAGCAAGCAGGAGGACACAGACAACGGCCGCACGAGCCCGCTTTAGGGCACTACCGACAGGCGGTTTCATTCCCAGGGAACAGTGTCTTTCAGTCTTTTTGCTCTCCTAGGCCCATGCCTGAAAGAGATGGAGTGAATGTAAACTACTCCAATTTTGTGGGGGTAAATCAAGCCATAAATGCAGGGTTTTGCTCCCCTCCCCCACCTCTGGCCTGGGAGAACATCAGGCTAAGTCACGAGTGACTCTGGTGATTCCCGGCTCAGCTCCTAATTATGGGTCATTGGCCAAGTCACTAATCACGCTGAACCTGTTTTCTTGTCTTAAAAGGATCAGCCCAGTAGTGATGTCACCCCAAATAGTGCATTAGTATCCAGATGATGCGTCCTCGAGCTCAACCAGTGATGCAAGACTACTCAACAGAATTCTAGCAAACTGAATTCAGCAGCAGTTTAAAAGGATTATATGGAATGATGTGTGTGTGTGTGTGTGTGTGTGTGTCTACCCTACAATGCAAGAATGGCTCAACATACGAAAATCAATGTCATACATCACATTAAGAGGGTGAAGGAAACACACACATGATCATCTCAATTAATACAGAAGTGTCTGATAAAATTCAACACCCTTCTGTGATTAAAAACATTTAACAAACTAGAAGCTTCCTTAACATAAGAGCTATACATGGAAACCCCACGCGAAGGAGCATATCCAGTGGCGCAGACTCAAAGCTGTCCCTGCACGATCAGGAACACAAAGATGCTGTCACTGCTTCGATTCAACACAGTACTGAAGTTCTAGTGAGACCAGGCAAGAACAAGATTTAAAGCCTCCAAAATGGAAAGGAGGTGGCAGAACTATTTCTATTTATAGAAGAATCTAACATTGAGAAAGCAATTCCAGTTACAAAACCCAAAAGAATAAAACAACTAAGAACAAATTTAACCAAGGAGGTGAAAGACCATGCACTGAAGACTACAAAACATTTCTAAAATAAAGAAAATAAACAGAATGACATCATGTGTTTATAAACAGAAAGAAAATATTAAGAACGGCAATACTGCAATAAAGTGACTCACAGATGGATGCAATCCTTAACGAAATTCCAAAAGCTATTTTTCCAGAATGGGAAAGTCAATTCTAAAATTCATATGGAAACTCAATGTACCCTACACAGCCAAAGGTTAAAAGATCAGAACTGGAGGACTTGTAATTCCAGATTTCAAAACTTATCACAAAGTTTATTATATAAAACTGGATAAAAACTGTGGTACTGAATTAGGCGCGCGCACACACACACACACACACACCCCAATGGGTCAAAACTGAGAGTCCAGAAATAGGCTCACACAACAATGGCCAAATGATTTTCAATGAAGGCTATCAAACGATGCCACTGGAGAAAAAAGCTTCTTCCAGTGGTACTGGGGTTATCAGATATCCACATACAAAAGAACGAACCTGGACCCCTACCTCACACCATACACACAAATCTGTTTAAAGTGGATCAACAATCTGAAACATAAGAGTTAACACCACAAAACTTAGAAATGACATCAGAAGCACAGGCCAAAAACCAATAAATAAATAGGACCTCCTCAGGAGGAGAAACTTCCGTCCATCGAAGTTTATCAAGAAGCTGACAAGGTGGCCTGCAGAACGGGCGGAAACCTTTCTAAGTCACATGAACTTAGTATCCAGACTATATACAGGACTCTTACAACTCAACAAAAGACAACTGAAAATGGGCAATGTACTTGAACCAGTATTTCTCCAACAAAGATATACAAAGCCCTCACAAGTACATAAAACACCCACTTAGGACGGCTATTTCTTAAAAAAGTCATGATAATATAAATGCTAATGAAGCAACTAGAAAGTAATATACTATTATACAAGAAGGACAGAGACAGAAAAAGTTCTTGTGAAATAACCAAATTTTCATGTGAGAAAGCAAATTGATAATATAAATTGATTTACTAAGAAATACCAGTATAGTCATATAATTTGGTACATGAAATAAAAATTAAACAAGTAAAATTACCTCTACGTGGCAAAGCCGGAAAACAGGACAAGGACTTAATTTTTTTAAAGCAGGTACATGCACCATGATGATTTTTTACAATAAATAAAAATCAAATTTTATACAACTTTTATTCTGTTCATAGTATAACTAGGTACCTTTGCAAAAATAAACAAAACTATCCACATAACTCATGTATGCTTGAAGTTTACTTGTAGTTAAATGGGTTTAAACTTTCATCTGTGTAATAAAGAAAGCTACATTTCTACTAGTGTTTGAATAATAAAGTCACAGGTTCTAATTACACAGAGAAGTCTTTATAAGAGTTAACATTCATTCAGGACTGAAGCAGCTATTTATCTGAAATTGTTCAAAGCCTTTTCATCACTTCATCTTCAAGAACAGCCCTCTGAGGTAGGTCCTATTATTACACCATTTATAAATGAGAAAAGTGAGGTTCAGATCTCAAATTAAAGGCAGCCTAAAGCCAAAGTTCACCCCGCCGACGGTAATCGCTCAACCAGGCTTCACTTTCTTCTCTGTAACTGAGTATTCACTTTCTCTTTGTTTGCTTTATAAAGGCCTGTGACCTCTGATGGCATGGATGTAAAATAAGGCATAAGAAAAACTACAAGCAACAAAATCCAACGTTAGGAGCGACAGTGATGAGACGTCACGGCCCGCCCACAACCCACAGCACAGTGAAGGCACGTCAAGTCCGGGGTCCCACCTGACAGACCCATTGCAGACCACCCCCACCACCCTGCCCACCGACCTGCTCCACAAAACCACTGTGGAGACAAAGGACTCTTGCTCTGACGGATATGCTGTGTGTGAGGATGCAGTGGAAGGACCGAATAGAAACATGTGAAATCATTTGTTCATTTATTCATTAATGTTGTCAAATTCAGTTTTCTATACACTATGGTGCTTATTCCATTTTCTGTACTATTAGATATACACATTTAAAAAAATATTTAACTTATTTTTATGAAGAAATTAAATATTTTCTGGAAAAAAATCATTTTATTATTGTTCTTTAGCAACAAACCTGAAACAAGTCTCATCCAACTCAACTAACTCATTTGAATACCTCTGCCCCAGAGCAGTTTAGCTAAAGATGGCGTTTACACAACTCCAGTCTACATAACACTGTTTTACCCTGTTACACAGTATAGTTAAACATTTTTAATAAACATGTTTCTCTTCTGATATGATACAGAACAAGTTTTTCACACTTCCCAGCAATCAAATATATTAAAAACGTCTCCTTCTTTAAAAGGCACACACATTTACAGGTTCAAATCTTTATTGTTTTAAAATTCTACACGTCTTTTACAATACATTTTGTTATTCAGATGACCTCTAAGGGTTAATGTACAGTGAATATGTTTTTCTGAGACTGAACCACGACCTACGACCCCACCACTATGACGATTCTACACAGTCACGAAGCTCTGGGGAGGCTCGTGAGCTGCACCAGAAACCCTCACCAGCACGGTCTCCCCTGCAGAGCCCAGGGACCATCTGTTCAAAGTGCTTCTGAAGATTGATTATGGCTGATCTTAAAGTCAGTCAATCAAATTAGAGTTCCTTTTTGTTTTGAAACATCAAAGGGCATTTAAAAAAATAAATGAAACAATTTGCTTTAGTAATCTACAGAGGCAAACTCAAAATAATGATTATCTGCATGCAATAACACTCCTCTTTACACAGTTTTGAAGAATTTATACATTTTATAAAGATGTGTTAAAGAGTGCAAGTTTTCCGATACTGATTTCACAAAAGGACAAATGCTGGTAATAAGAACTAACACTGAGTATCTAAGTTCAAGCTGCTGTCTATGTAACAGGCAATTTCCATGGCTCCTCATGAGCCACGACGCACAGGGTATGCCCTTTGAGAAAATGAACTAGTTTGGTCCGCATTTCTAGAGTTACTTGGGTAGAAAAACAAGAACAAAACCATTTTAATTCAGCCAAGGGTTTTGATGAATTTATTGTTCCTAAAATGTAGCCAGGTAAAAAGTAAATGATATACACCAATGAAGTATATTGTCATGATGACTTTTATATAAAAAGATGGCCTTGTTTTTGGAGTGATGAACGAGCACTGTCGGACAAATCAGAGAAAAATGTCACAGAATGTCTCAATTTCTTCCATAAATTATACTTTCTTATTCCACGACACAGCTTTCACTCTGTAAAACTTTGTCCCCAAAGGAACTTTAAATCTGTTTTGTGCCTAAGACAGAAAGAAAAGGGTGATTAAACCACATTGCATAGGTTCCATCCAACCACGCTATTCAATGCTAGATTACTGGGGGGGGTGACTTTATCAAAGGACAGAGACCCACCCCAAACCAGATGTGAGTACACTAAGCCACTAACACTGGTGGCAGCTGGGTGTCACAGCTAAAGAAAGTAAGACAAACAGAGCCGTATGTCACACTTTAGGCATCGAGGAAACCGCAACACCACACAGTTCCAGTTCTTTTAGCGTTCTGATGCCCAGGGGGCCACACGCGAGAGACTGGGAAGAATGCCCACTAGAGCTCACCGCTTCTACAGCACTGACGCTGCCGACGTCTGGCAGGAGCGCTCTCGGCCACCAAATATGTCACAGCCTCTTTCTTCAGTGGGGGTAGTATTACGAAAATAAGAAAATACCAACTCTACTTGCAAACAGATTAACGACCAGTTACGCTATGTTCTTTTTGGGCAAATGAAAATGCTAGTAACCTAACACTCGAGGTAGCTTCCTGGACATGTCAACAGCTTGCTGGTAATCCACCTCCACTGTCAGAGGGTGAGTAACACAAACACTTAGAAAAGGATTGGTGCAAACTCATGCCCATTAAACTCGAGGCCTAACGCGAGTGCACTAGACAGCCCTGCCCGCAGCCTGCAGACAGCAGCACGGAACCCTGCACCCCACTGTGCCCCGCCCCACGGCACTGTTACCTTTTTGGCCTGGCAGTACTCCTTCTCCATCACTTTTCCAAGGACCCACGGTCTTCTAGATGCACCTGAAGCTGTGGAGTCAAACCGTTAATCTCTTCTTGAAAGTACAGTTATATCACTCATGAAAATATAACCGCAGAGGCAAAACACACTAATGATGTTCTCAAGAGTGAAATCACAGAAATAACGATTCATTTCACTTTTCCACCACTAATTTTGGCCGCATCTACTCATTAGGTACAGACGGTAAGTCAAACCACAGAACTAACAACGTTCAAGAAACACACAATCTGAGTACAAATCATGAATGTATATAACCTAGGAATCCCAAGTTGGCTCAGCAGTGCCACCTACTGAAAGTGCTGACAGGTGCCCTCTGCTGCTGCTGAAAGCAGAGCGTTTTTATTTTCCAGATACAGAGTAAAACATAACCCATTTTTTTCAGCACTGCAATAGTAAGTAGCACAATCAGAGTTAAGAATGAAAGCAAGTCTCAAGGGCAGGGTCTATATGAAGGGGTGAAGGGAGAGAAAGCAAGCAGAAGGAAGAAGACCGGACGAAAAGGCCAAAGCGGGACAAGCTATGAGGCAAATGCTCATTCTCTTTTTAAATCCACCAGAGGAGAACTTCTCATAAAAAAGGAGAGTCCAAAAGTATTCGACCAATAAATTATCCATTTAGGGTAAAGCCTCCGAGATTCTCAAGAGAAGCTAAAACTAATTTTTCTTCCATAAACATAATTTGGCAAGATCAAATGACAGGCATCCTGAATAAAACACCGAGAGTGAAGGTAAAATAAAAGCCCCAGACCGGAGGGTATGGCGAGTGCACCCCACAGGGACCATGGTTTCTGATAAGAGCCAGCTGCACTAACGGCCAGGGAGGAAGGAGTCCCTTGTCACAAATGACAAGGGGCCAGGACACTGGGGAGGCTGGGAGCTTTGTCCCAACTGCCGCCTCCTTCAGGGGTGGGAAAAGAAAGGGAGGGGGAGGGGAGGGAGGGGGGAAAGGGAGAGGGAGCTAAGAGTTTGGTGGTGAGGTAAGGCAGTTAAATAAGCCCTTTTCTGCGGGACCCATGAGCCTTCACAGCGAGTGTCCACTGAACATCGGAGCTCTTCCTGTTCTTAGGAAATGCACAGTGAGGTACGGATAATGGGGCAAGACATCATTTGGCTTCACATGGTTCTGGAAACAGAAACGTGTCCACGCTTGTGTACAGCTACCTACATGCACGTGAGAGGCGCACACAAGGAGACAAGGTCAATGGGGCAGGCAGTGCTGCGGCGGGGAGCCTGGGCAGCGGGGTGCAGGCTTCTTTACACTGTGCTTAGTTATGCGGCCTTTTGGTAAGTTTATTTTATTTCTACTTTTTAGGGCTGCACCTGCAGCATATGGAGGTTCCCAGGCTAGCGGTCTAATCAGAGCTACAGCGGCCGGCCTACACCACAGCCACAGCCACGCCAGATCCGAGCCGTGCCTGCAACTACACCACAGCTCATGGCAACGCCAGATCCTAAACCCACCGAGCGAGGCCAGGGATGGAACCCATACCTTGACCAGCTGAGCCACAAGAGGAACAAGCAATCTTTTGGTAAATTTAAAAATCCTTTTCAGGAGTTCCTGGTGTGGTGCAGTAGAAACGAATCTGACAAGTATCCATGAGGATAATGGTTCGATCCTCGGCCTCAATCAGTGGTTTAAGGATCCAGTGTTGTCCTAAGCTGTGGTGTAGGTCGCAGACATAGCTCAGATCCTGCACTGCTGTGGCTGTGCTGCAGACCGGCAGCTGTAGCTCTGATTTGACCCCTATCCTGGAAAACCTCCATACATTACAGTTGTGGCCTTAAGAAGCCAAAAAAAAAGGAAAGAAAAAATCCTTTTCAAGTAAGTCTAAATAAATGGAAAAAAAAACCCCACAAAAATTAAATTAAAAAACCCCCACCAAGTTCATTGTGTTTAAAACCAGTAAACTCAACTGCAAGTCCATCTTCCCACTTTCCTGGTCACACGACAAACGCACACACACACGGCTGCTCTACAGAACCCACCACAACAATGGGGTGTGGGTGTGTGTGGGGGTCCCGCGGTAACCCAGTTCCCAGAATGGCATCTGACATGATCCCAAATCACTCCAAATGGGAACATCACACTAAATGGGCAATTATTCCTGTTTTTAAATAATTCTATTTAGATGCAGTATCACAGTGTATCTAGTCTGGTTTTTATTTTTTTTTAATCTTTAAAGATTAATATAATAGATAATACATACTAATTTTAATTTAGTATACTTTAACAAAGCTTATTGCTTTTTTCTTTAAAAAAAAGTATTGAGAAGTTTAATGAAAAACAAGGTAGAAACACAGGATGACAACTTGGACAGAAAAGACATTTTATGATTTAAAAAAAATTGTTTTTGCTAAAACCAGAGAAGCCCGTACAAACAAAGGGCACGTTAGCACTCAGCCTGAGCAGGCATGGGAGCTCCAACCGCACCCGCTCCCGCCGAAGCGGGGCTCTGAACCGACCGCATTGGCTACGCTCCGGTTCTGACCTGTCAGCTGCATCCAGGAACACAATCTGGGTGATGCAGACTTTAACAAACAAACAAAGAGCCTACGAAGCAGAGCTCCCGCCTGCACGTGTCACTGACACAACGAGGAAGGAGGGGGCCGGGCCGTCGCCCACTCTCTGCACCCAGGGGTCTTCGGGGCGCGTGGACACTTACCGCCCTCACCTGGTTTGAGGTCCAGGGCAGGCAGAGACTCCGAGTGCAGGAAGTACAAGGTGGGGCTCACGGTGAAGAGCACGTAGTTGTCGTGGCGCTCGTCCAGGATGATGAGGACCAGGTCGCCCACCTGAAAGCTGAACAGAGGAGCGACTTCATTGCCCCGGCAGGTACCGTCACCCTCTTCTCGGGCTCTACCTACAGATCTGGCAAGGTGCCACTAAATATTCCACACGAAACTTCACATTCACAGGATCTTCTCTCTACTCAGCACCTGATGGGAACGCTGGATACACAGACGTTCACAGGATAACGCCAGGAACCATCAAAGACCAAAGTTCTGTTGTGTTTTGTTTTTCTGTTGTCTTTTTAGGGCCGCACCCGGGCAGCACGTGGAGGTCCCCAGGCTAGGGGTCAAAACGGAGCTACACCACAGCCACAGCAATGCCAGATCCGAGCCTCATCTGTGACCTACGCCACAGCTCACGGCAATGCTGGATCCCCAACCCACTGAGCAGGGCCAGGGACTGAACCTGCATCCTCATGGATTCTAGTTGGATTTGTTTCCACTGCACCACGACAGGAACTCCCAAAGTCTTTAAAAATAAAATTTCCGGAGTTCCCGTCGTGGCGCAGTGGTTAACGAATCCGACTAGGAACCATGAGGTTGCGGGTTCGGTCCCTGGCCTTGCTCAGTGGGTTAAAGATCCGGCGTTGCCGTGAGCTGTGGTGTAGGTCGCAGACGCGGCTCGGATCCTGCGTTGCTGTGGCTGCGGCGTAGGCCAGTGGCTACAGCTCCGATAAGACCCCTAGC
>PVHT021183584.1:1515053-1531997 GCA_004024745.2 Catagonus wagneri
TTTCCAATACAATATACTGTTTAAAAGAACCACCCCCCCAAAAAAACCCTAAAAAACAAAAAAGCAAGCCCTACCGGGATTAGGGGTTAGTCTAGTTATAGGAAGACGCGCTCATCCCAGTCTTGCATTTTAATGAACACACTGGGGGAGCAAACTTGTAGCCACAAGGGGACAGAGGGGACTAACCCAGGCCAGGGCTCCCGTCTCCAGGTGCGTGTGCCCTTCCCTAACCCGCGGACAACCCGGTGCATGTCCTTAGGTGCCAGCGGCCATCACTGCCTGGGGCCGAAGCCCGAGAGGAGGGTCAGGAAGGTAAGAGCAGGTGTGAAACACCCAGGGTTTCAGGTGGTGTCTGTCTCTTCAGGGTCTATCAGAGCTGCTGTTCAGAATTCCAGTTCAAAGTTAATCTGGATCTAAGACACCGGGTAAACCATTAAAATCGCCAGCGAAGCTTTTACAGGGTAAGTCTTTCCTTCACGGACTGCTTATCCTAATTACTTATCTGCCGACGGAGATGTGAAGGCCCGTTCTGGATAAGCACCAGAGACAACCACCTTAAAAAGGAAGATGGGGCTTCTCTGAGGCAGCATGTTGGTTTTTTTCTTGTTGTTGTTGCTGTTGTTTGGGGTTTTTGTTTGTTTTTAAAGCTCATCTCTCTCTAATCTTTGACAGATCATAAACTGACCAACCCTTTCAAATCACTGAGAAAAGATAAAAATCTAATGAGGAGTCAGAAGTCATCACTGGGCATGTCTGGTAACCAAACGTTTGGTGACAGATCTTCACAGACAGAAGAGAGGGTCCTATTTTTAAATCAGTGCTGACAGGTGTAGAAGAAACACCAGGACGCACGGGCTGCTGGCAAGGGGCTTTACGACTCCAGACACCCCGCTTTCCAGCAGCCCGCTCCACAGACCGCTACGTCCCTATGCGGCAGCCTGGTCCAGGAAGACTGTCCGTCCCACTAGTCAACTGACAACCTTACAGTGCATTAGAGCTGCAGCATGTCAACAAAATGAAGTCTGAGAAATGAAAACGAAGAAACACTGCAACTGCAAAAATCCAGACTCTGCAACACAAACTGAAAAAGACTAGGTGATAGACGGACTCAGAAGAGCTCCGGGAGTTCTCACTGCGGCTCGGCAGTAACAAGCCCACTGGGATCCATGAGGATGCGGGTTCAATCCCTGGCCCTGCTCAGGGGGTTAAGGATCCAGCGTTGCCTTGAGCTGCAGTGTAGGTCGCAGACGGGGCTCAGATCCTGTGGTTGCTGTGGTGTAGACCAGCAGCTGCAGCTCCGATTTGACCCCTAGCCTGGGAACCTCTAGATGCCACAAGTGCAGCCCTTAAACAAACAAAAAAAAAGGCAAAAAAAAATAAATAAAAGAGTGGGCACAAGTTAAAAAGGGAAGTAGAGTCCAAAAGGCTTCAGGAATGTATGTGCAAATGAGAATGAAAGCTGTAACAGGAAGGGCTTTGAATGCAACCATGTTCCCAAAACAATTTAGAAAAAGCCTGCTTTTGAATAAAACAATGTTAACTACAAAGGAGTACAAAACACTCAAATGACTGAACCTGAAGCTGAAAGATTACAGCCACTGAAACACATCTTCATTAACAATTCAATATCACTCAGTCTGGTACATTTTTTTTTGTCTTTTTGCCTTTATGTAGAGCCGCACCTGCGGCATATGGAGGTTCCCAGGCTAGGGGTCTAACAGGAACTGCAGCCGCCGGCCTTCGCCACAGCCACAGCCACATGGGATCCGAGCCGCCTCTGCAACCTACACCACAGCTCATGGCAACGCCGGATCCTTAACCCACCGAGCAAGGCCAGGGATCGAACCCGCAACTTCACGGTTCTTAGTCGGATTCGTTAACCACTGAGCCACGAAGGGAACTCCAGCCTGGCACATTTTTTTCACAGGAAAAGCACCAAGTACAAACAAGATACTTACTCTCTGATGGCGATCTTTTCAGAGTGCCGCGGGGAGACAGAGGACAGGCTCTGGGACATCTGGGGAGAGAAGGGCTGGTGAGGCCGAGACAGCACAGAGCCCGCTCACGAGGCCCAGGCCGCAAAAGTACTGAACACAGGCCTTGAACTGTTCCTATTTCCTCATCAATTATAATCATTACAACTTGAAAAATGAAGCAACTGCTTTATGAAAGCATAAGATTGACCGGAAAACTGACTATTTGAGAACTTGGTTAAATTCAGATGAGAGTCAAGCCAAAGTAATGCAGAGGCCCACCGGGGTCTTGAGCAAGGGGTCAGGTTCCAGGACAGGACGCTGCGACTCTGCACACGTACAGGACATTACCCTCGAGGACGTCACCTTCGGGGGCCCCTTCAAGAGCAGCTCTGACTCGTTTACTGACCTAGTGAGGGGCCCTAACTGGATATCACCACACATGCGGTTATGGAGTCTTAAAGGGATTTTAGCCTATTAATAACCAGAAAAAACTACCTAGATTTTGCTGGCTGCTTTTAAAATTCTAAGAGTGCAACAGCGCACGCGGTCATCAGTGACCAGCAAAGCTCAACGAAACGACCAGGAAAACGAATCAAACCACATGACTGCCTGACCTTCACCATGAAATACAATGCAAACGTCTAAATGTTGAGAAAACCTTACCAGCCTCTGATTCAACCGCTTGTTTTCTTCTTCTTTCAACTGTAGTGTCTGCAGGGTGGGAAAGAGAGGCTGCAGTTTACACCTGCAAACACTCCAGTCTGAACAGAACCCCCCCTCCATCCTCCTGCTCAGGGGCCGCCTAGCACAGGCCTGCGGGCGCTCTTTTCCAGGGGCCTCTTCCACCCGTTCTATTTACTGGCTTACTGGCTAACTCTCTTTTAAAAGAGAATCAGAACAATCGTAGCTGCATCCACCCAGCCCAGGCTTCCCAAAGTTGAATACGCATCGGCATCACTGCTGGAAAGGGTACACCGGCTGTAAAGGGTCCGCGACCCCCGCAGAGGCTCCTCTGACCGGAGGTGGGGCCCGAGGGGAGGGGTCTGCAGCCAAAAGACACACCCCAGCCAATGCTGAGAACCTTTAGTAACAAGAGCAGATGCGCTACAGCCAAAGCTGCAATTCCGACTTTGGGTCCTTATCAGACAGTTATTGTGCAGAGAGCAAAAGGAACCGTTAAAAATAATCACAGAAGTCCAAGGAATGAAAAGCGGGCTCGTGAACAAAGATACGCTAAGTCTGCAAACTGAGAAGAAACCCCTAACTGCCAATTTTCTTCTGTTCACTTCAATTAACTGCTATTTTAAAAATATGCCTTTTCTTCATTATTCACATATTCTATTTCTTTCCTATTCTAGGAAATACTCACACTTACGTTTATACTGTATTGCTGAACGCTGACCACTTGGATCAAAGATGACAAGACTTCTCAAAACATAAACCATGAAAGTGACCATTAAAAAAGATCTAATTTATAACACAAATTAAGTCTGCTTTCAGCTTAAGGGTCACGTCACTGCACCCAGAGTGAACATATCAGACACGGTGTTTCAGAAGAAAAAGGCACTTACTCGTTCCAACAGCATTATCCTCTGTTTCTCCTCCGATAGCAGCATATGGGCATTTTCTCTAAGAGAGAATACGGCTGATTTTAGTTTAATTCTTAAAATGCTGGACTTCACATTCTGCCCTAAGATTCTGGAAACACACAGCACTTTACAAATGTAAGAGTTTGCACGAAATTTTCAAAGCAGCTCATTTAAATCGGGACCTGTTCTAAAGGTGTCTTTTCTTTGCACCAGATCCTGAACCCACACTGATAAAAATTTTGAAATTATGAGCAAAACTTGGTGCACACATTTTTCTAGGGATAATGTCTGAAATTTTGACACTTCTCCCAGGGATTAAGAATCACTCTTCTTCTTACTCATGTTACAGACAAAACCGTCATTCTGGAGTGGCTTCATCATTAAAACTAAAATCAAACAAAATGCCACACGCCCTTGAGCGCATGACAAAACTCAAAAAGAGTTCATAAAAAAAGAAAAAAAATCAACCAATCTCAATGGAAGACTCTACAAAAGCGTCACTAAGTGACCATAGCGCGCTAGCCACCGTCACGTATGAATCTGCCCCTCCCATTAAAACGTTCAAAAGGAAAAAAGAAATGGCGTGCCGGCTCTGATGTCACTTTTAAAAACTGAGCTCTGACAAAGGAAACCATCAAGGTGCTGCCCTGGTACAGCCGTGTACTCTGTGACGGGCCCCTCATCAAACAATGAACTCGTCCACTTCCCCCCAGGCTAACCCGTCCTCCTGGCCGGCCCCTGCAGTCGCGCCTGTGCCCCGAGGCCGAGGCCAAGGCCCCAGGGCCTGATCAGTGCACAGCAGCTCGGCAGCCCTGTTGCCACCCTCGCCGGCTGCCACGAGCGTCTGGGCGCCGTCAGGCTGGGCCCGACTTAGACCTGATGGGCTGTCCCGGGACCCAACGGCAGCGGAGCGGCGCGGCACAGGGTACTCACTGCACAGACATGGTGCTGGTCTCCATGGCCGGGTCCGCCCTCCCCTCGTCGGGGGCCTCAGGCAGCGGCCTCTCGGCCTCCCCCGGGGGCTCCGGGGCGCAGGCTCCGTAAAGCTCGGGGGCGGCCGTGCCCGGGGAGGGCACCGGGCCGGCGCTCCGCAGCCTGCCCACCTCCTCCTCCAGCCTCTTCTTCTCCTCCAGCAACCTCGCCCGGTCGGCCGACAGCGACTCGATCAGATCTGAAGCCACAAGGGAGGTTAGCATTACAAGCACGTAGCGGGAGGCTGAACCCAACCAGTCTCACACGCGTCACTGACCTTTGTCCCGCTCTTGCTGCTGCATCGTGCTTTTCAGCTTATCGCTGAGATCATTGATTATGGTTTCTTTTCTCATCTTCTCTCTCGTTAAAACAGTATTAAAGTTGGTCTGGAACAACAGAACGATACCTGCTTCAGTTATCTGCATGCACAGCTACAGAAAATGGACGGCATCTGCTTTTGCACGGTGCACCTCTACGTGCGGAAGAAGAGGTGTAATCCACAAGTGCTGCTTGTTTTTAAATAAAAATGCTACGCTGCGGAACCTACAATGTGGTGTACTTTCCTAGTTCTCTAGTAAGGTATGTTCCAACTTAACATCTGAAAAAGAATTCTATTTTCACACTACTGTTCACATATTGTCAGAGGAAAAGCACGAGCAAATATTTTTTAAATCTGGAGGCAAGACCGCAAAGCGCCAACGACTTAAGCAGCGCTGCGGCCTCCTTTCTGTCCCCACTGGCCGCCCCGCACGGCTGGCCGGGCCGCCCCAGGGCAGCACGCCTGCAGGCTGGTCCCAGCGGCCCTGCTCTGCGCCGCTTTCTCACCGCGAAGCCCAGACACCCAACTGCCGCAGGGACCCTGTGAGCCACCTTCCAAAATCAAGAGTCAAAGATCTCCCATCAACGAACAATGCCAACAGGGCATTCCTAGAACGTGGCATTCCTAGACCGAAATTAGTGAGTTCACTCTAGCCAGAAAGCTGACAGGAAGATCCCTCAGAACATTTATACCATGTCCTTGAATTACGCCATCTCTCTCTATTACTTATGTGCAGAAAATTAACAAATATTTAAAGTAGTGTAACAGTTACTTGTCATGATCTTGGCTGTTTCTATAATACGAAATGGATTAACACAATTTATAATACACACGTTAGAAACAAAGCTGGTTGGGGTGAGAGCTGGCGAGGCCCAAGGCACCCTTATAAAGCCCGTTAGTTACAAATCAACTCAGGCACCTGGCACGTCACATCCACACGCTCCTTAACCCTGGAAGGTCCGTCAGGGGCCAGCTGTCCTCTCATCCACACACACACGCGAAGAACCGAAGCTGAAGGAGACGGCTGACAGCTTCACAGTCTGGTTTCGGTCGGTGCCCTCACCGCGCTCTCACTGTGGAAGCTGCACACGGGCGCCGAGGCGCACAGGGAGAAAGGCCCCGCGAAGGGCGAGGAAGCCCACCTCATGCAGTGAGTCGCAGAGGGAACGGGCACCGAACGGGATCCCGGAGACTCAGATGCTGCCAACGGCCTCTCCACCGACCTACCTCCTTAACGCGGCGGCTCCCCCAACCCAGGCTGTCAATTCCCCTGGTTTCCAGGAAGCATCCTCTTCCTTTTTCTGGTTATTCTTCCCCCGAAATTCCCCCTTTTCAGGCTTTTATTTCTCTGGGCCTTAACATTTAAAGGTCCTAAGTCAGGGTTGTAAACTACACTCCTGTATTTTCTTGCCATTCTCTGGTTGACATTTTAACGCTGCAAAGACTTTTAAGAGCAGGAAAAGCCAACCACACAACGTCAACTGTGCCATGTCCGCCGGTCTGAGAGACGCATTCCTCAGGATAAAAAGGGACGTCAGGCTCACCCCGCCAGACTCCGAGCTGCTCCACCCCAGCCTGGCCTTGCAGTCCCCACTCTCCTCCCTAGTGGGCACCCTCGATCCCGCAGAAATCCACCGCGTGGCTCCTGTTTCCTCCTTCCTGTCACCAAGTGCCTGAGTGACGTAATGCTCCCTAACGGCGGCTGTCCTCAGGGTCCGGCACCTGCCGACCACCTCACTCCAGCACCCAAGTTCCGTAACATTCATCGCATGGATGAGACTTACCAGCATGCAGTTTAGAATAACATTTTAGAGCTTAGAGAAAAAACTCAAATATCGTCTGTGTAGTAGTATAAGCACTTTCTGTTTGCAAGAAACTAATCTGAGTTGTGAAGAGGTGACATGATGTTTATGAGATAACATAGGTATAGCCTCCTGATTTCTAAATCTAGTATGACTTCATGTTGAAGCACCACATAATGACTATTAAAAAGAAAATGCTTTTATTATGAAGACATTTAATGAAAATCAACAGGATCAATGCAGAAAAACCACATTTACGAGAGCAGAAATCTCGGCTACACAAAGAAGTGTTCTTTGCTAACGTATGTCCATCTTCCTCCTAAAACAAACGAAAGAAGGGCAGGGGACACGTGTACCTGCTGCTCAGCAATCAAAGATGTCCGCACATTCTGCACTTCTTCATTCTTCCTCTTCTCTTGCTCTTCAAGCTGTTCTAGAAACTTAGCTTTTTCTTCCTGGAGCTTTTCTTGGAGTTCAGCAACTAGGCTTGAAGAGTCTTCTCTGGCAGATTCAATGGCATGACTTTAAAAATTAAATACGTTATAAATTTTTTTTGAAAATTACAGATGTAATCACATGTACACCAAGTGTCATAATCAGATGACATCAGACGGGCTAAGTGTCTTCCCTAAACCTAACCGTAGCTCAGAGTATTAAAGACGTTTCTACGTGAACTCTCCTTTTTATCTACCGACAAAAGCGAAACAAGGGAAAAGCTTCATATGGATTATACGCACTTCCTAACACCAGCCTGGCTGAGTGGTTCTACAGGATATAGGCAGGGTAATCAGCTTCTACCAGCAAAAGGTAATGTTTTCAATTCAAAAAGCAATATATTTCTCAAGAACTCAGCTTCAAATTTTAGTTTTGCTTTTCCTTTAACTACAACAGACAAGACTGCAAGGTAAATGAACAGGCCTGCAGAAAACAAGTGTTGAAAAGCACCTCACCTTTTAAATAGGCTTTGGTTTACTTTTAGCTAATGAATAAATAACACATAACCCAAGAGGAACTTAAATGTTCATATTCCTGAATTCCTATTCACCTTTCTCGGAACTGGCCAGCTTCTCGGGGGCTGCTGACGAGAGACCAGAGGAGCGGATAAGGTAAAAGAGAAGCACAAGCACGGCGTGACAATTGTTTTAACTCTAATCTTACCTACTTTCAACCAAATAATCCTTTACATCAAAGAGCCTGTGTGCAAGAAGTAGATCTCATCAAAGGTGTTAAAATGCACGTGTGAAGCCTCAGGTAAAAGGCTGTGGTGCAAATATTTCCAAACTAGTTCAGCGACTATGTCACCTGACGGCTTTCAATGCACAATTATTCAATTCTAAACGACACCTCAGTGTCTCCCAGAGCTTCTCTCTGGGAGGGGAGAGGAGAGGGAGCAGGCAGGGCAGGTGCACCGTCCAAGTCGCCGAGGGGCCAGGAGGGAGCCAGGGACTCACAGGCCAACAACATGAGGATGAAAGCAGCCCAGCCCAGGGCTTCCACCGAGTTTCTCTTCCATGCTGTTTGGCTCGCGTCTGCCTGCGGCACCTAAGGGACCCACCTCCAGGGGCCATCCCGCCTGTAGTTAGTTGCAGGGCAGCTATTACGAGGAACCTATAGATGATTTAAAGTGTACGGGAAGAGTTCCCGTTGTGGCGCAGCAGAAATGACTCCATCTAACATCCATGAGGTTGCGAGTTCAATCCCTGGCCTTGCTCAGTGGGTCAAGGATCCGGCGTTGCCGTGAGCTATGTTGTGGGTCGCAGACGTGGCTCAGATCTGGCGTGGCTATGGCTGTGGCGAAGGCCGGCAGCTGTAGCTCTGATTAGATCCCTAGCCTGGGAACCTCTATATGCCCCAAGTGCAACCCTACAAAGCAAAAAAAAAATAAAATAAAAATAAAGTGTATGGGAGGCAGGTTATATGCAAACACCACACCACTTATATAAGTGATGTGGGCACTGGCAGACTCTGGTACTTGGGGGAGGTTCTGGAACCAGTCCTGTGGTATCAAGGGACTGTATTATGAGTCTGAACGAAAGTACCTACCGAGCCGTACTGTCTGAGGCCCCGTTAGAAAGTGCTCCAGATTTCCATCAACCACACGGTTTGGGAAAGAACCCTAGCGTTAACACCTGCATTTTCCTCTGGGCAGCAGGGGTGTGTGTGTGCATGTATGTGAGAGAGAGAGAGAAAGAGATGGGGAGGCACAACAAAAGGTTACAGTATCGCAGTGTAGTTACAAATGTTTTTGATCTAGCAATGCTGGCATGGAAATCTAAGAAATTTATCAATGAAGGCTGCCCTCACCCTAAAGAGAAACTTACATAACCCTATCTTTACGCAGATTAACTAAAAACCTTAAAAAGGTCTTGAAGTTAAAACTCAAGGACGCAAGAGACCTGTCAGTCGGGGACGCCACACCACAGCACAGAACTGAAGCCAAGCCTCCCGGCGCCCACGTCCGTAGAGCAGTGTGTGTGCTAGAAAACCTCTTATACTCAACACTCCTCCTACTAGGAAACCAGCACTGAGTGCAAAGACTGTCTCGATGCTCGGCCTCTCCTCGATCAACAACTGTATTAGATTTAGGCCTAGGAAACAATTAGTTTGTTGTGGGTTTTAAGACTCTTCTGAGCTTACAGAATAGCAGATTTAAAATTATGAAACTGAGGCGTTCCCACTGTGGTGCAATGGGATTGGCAGTGTCTCTGGATGGCTGGGACGCAGGTTCGATCCCTGGCCCCCCCGGCACAGTGTGTTAAAAGTAAGGATCTGGCATTGCCACAGCCATGGCTTAGGTTGCAACTGCAGCTCAGATCTGATCCCTGGCCCGGGAACTCTATATGCCACGAGGCGGCCAAGAAAGAAGAAATCAAATAACAAAACTCAAATGCTCTCGTCCTGACACAGCCCCACATCAACTCCTCCTGGACACACGATCGTGAACAGTGCAGGCGGTGGAGCTCCAGACACAAGGGGACCATATACTGGTGCCTGGCTCTCACGTCCCTTGTACATGTGTATGAGAAAGCTCCTTTCCTAAACCCTCAAAGTATTACCACTGCCGTAATTTTCCCAGTGACGTGGGGAAAAGAAAGATACACAATTTTCCTTCTGCATTTCCTTAACCCCAGGCAGACTGACAGCTTTTCAGGCACTGGCTGCTGTCTCTTCTGCGACCTGTTCCCAGCCCCTGCGGGTTCTGCAGGGCACCGTGGGTCCCTCCTGGCAGCTGCGGGCACTGTGACACGCAAGGCAGAGCTCACACTCTTCCTCACACCCCGGCCAGGCGGCCTCTCAACGCTGCTTCTGGCATGTGGTCGAGCAGCCGAGTGGGGCGGCCGGGAGACAGCCGGACTGCCGCCATGTCGGCCTCGCTGCCTTCCAAGTCTCCTCCTCGTTCCTTTCGTGTCCCCTCTGAGGCCCAGAACCACAGGACCCAGAACTCCTCCCGGAAAAAGCTCCGGCTGCGAGTTTGCCAACAGAGGTTTGCTGCGTGAGAGGCGGCTGCAGGTCCTTCACCGCCAGAGGCGGCGTGGCCAGGCCCGAGGGTGACGTACGGTTCTCCGGGGTTTCCAGGCAAACTCCCACATCGGGTCTCGTAGACAGTGGCACAAAGTCTCGTGACAGCCACCAACTCTGTAGCTGAGGTGCCTGCGAGCCTACCAACCCCAGGCCTTCGGCAGCAGCCTCCCAAACTCCATCGAGTTCTAACTCCAGCAAACTCCGTCATTCTGGGACACTCCAAAGGGGTTCCATCTTCTAAGGCCAATCCAGACAGATACAGGGGATACACCATAAAGGCAAATCTGGACCTGACTCTCCGATCTGCTCCGACCCGGCGGCCGCGACCACCTCAGTGCGGGCAGTGGGAGCCTGGACGCGTTAGCTGCGTGGCGCCCCGGCCCCTGCCTTGAAGAGACGAGCATACTGGGGCTCAGGGTTCCTTCTCAACACCATCTCAACACCCCTCCCAGCAGTTCATCACCCCAGACCCAGTGGGGCTAAAAATCTAACCAAGGACAAATTATAATTCATTTATTTTGGCAGAGTCACAGGAAAGATGTTTAGCGATGGGTCCCATCAGAGTTATAACAGGAAGAATCTGGCCAAAATTATTTGTGTGGCTGTAAGGACCCGAGATTCTAGGTTCAGTACCAGCCCTTAGCAGCTTTGTAGGGTGACTGCCTAAAGCCTGGATGTAATGCCAACATCACACGAAAACTAGGTGCCTAGATCACAGGTAGACAACGCCTGGAACCTGGCAAGTTTCACTGCAACGCGGCCACACCCACTCAATTCTATCCTCTCTGTGTCTGTTGATTCAAGAGAACAGCCGAACAGCCTGGACAGGCATTGACCCACCAAGCCTGGACATTCACGAGGAGCCCTTTCAGAAACCCCGCCAGCCCCTCTACACAGGGTGACCCGCGGTTCCCCCGACTCCAAGCCCGGAGGTGGGGACTGAAACACTTCCGAGGGATCAGAAAGGGTCCTCTTTCACACCTTGTCGAGATCCGTGCAGGTGATAAAGCTGCTGACACCTTCACTAAAGACAGCAGCGACCACGGTACCCCCTACCTCAAGGCCCTCAAAGTGAAGGCAGGCTGATTCTGGAACACCCCTGGTGCAGTGACGTCATCAGTATTACTGAGTCCCAACCACTGGGCAGGACCTTTTAACCCTCTGTGTGACAAAATAAGAAGTACCACGAGGCACTGCTGTCGTCAGGGTGTGTCTGCCCGTGAAAAGCACCTGCCCAGGGCTGCAGTTGCTGCGTGGGCGGAGGGAACGGCTTCTTTCACAACGCACTATTCCTCCTTGAAAACGACAATCAGACTCACTCAGACGTGCGTTTTCAACATTCTCTCAAAATGACCAGCATCACTCAATGAACAGCTGACAGGACTTGTTACAGTTGATTAAGAAGCAGCTAAAGCCTCGCACACTGAAGGACTTCCTGGGTCCCCGGCACGGGGGTGCAGGGACCACTCCGCCCCAAGGCTCTGCGGCGCTGCCCGCAGCACAGGACAGTGGAGGGAGAAGCCAAGGCAGGTCACAGGCACATCCGTGCCTCTCAGCCTGACCCGGACGTGGGCCCGAACTGGCGCAGAAACACAGGAGCACTCGCCAAGGCAGACGCTGCAAAACCTCCGGCTGTGGACGTCACTATGGCTATGACGGCCGGACACTGAACTGGAGGCCTGAACGACCACGTGCTACTAGGGCCCTCCTGCTGCAGACCCCACACCGCGGTGGGTGGGGGCGGGGGGTGCTGCTCGCACAGACCCAGGCCACAGGTGCGCCCACACAGTGCGAGCGCAGGAACGTCCCTAGAGGTCGGCTGTCCCGGGTAGCTCCTGGCACCGCGTGTCTGGGACAAAGAGTCTGCCAGAGGAAGGATCAAGAACAGCAGTTTCTTCAGGTGAAGAAGCAAAGGTCAGCTAGGCTACTTCCCACAGTGAAACGCGGAGTGGGTAAGAGAACGGAGCTGCAAAGACCGACAGAGCGAGAGGCTGGGTACAGAAAGCGACCGTGGCGGTCCGCTCTCTCTCAGGGTCCTAGTGTGTAACAGGCTTGGATAAAGGTCGTCGACCTCGGTGTCCACATCTAAGCGACAGTGCGGCAGGCGGCGCTGGGCGGCAGCAAGTCCCTGGGGCGTCTGAACAGCGACGGACCGGGAGCACCTCCCAGGTGAGGGCACACGGGCGGGCCGCCGTCCTGCCCCGCTTGGCCTCCGCAGGACTCCCGTGGGCACCTGCTCCCAGAAGCCCCTTTACACCTTCGGCTCTGCCCGTGGAGAGGACGAGCCTGAGGTCTGGGAAGCAGAGGAGCAGCCGGGCTCCCTGTGGGCACCAGCGCCACCGCGGCTGCACGGCGGGCCTCCCAGGCACCACCCAGCCGCCAGCTCCGGAGGGTGTGGCCGCGGCGCTCAGTGCCCTCCCGGCCTTCAGCGGGGCCTCCCTTGACCGCAGCAGTGTTCCCCCAGGTTCCGCGAACCTGGTCTAGGGCCTAACTCCTCTAAGAGCCACCAATCCCTCCATAAAAGAGCAAGGTTCAAGCGTGCCTCAGTCCATGACCACGACACAGTCACAGGAGATTGAAAGGGACAGGAACCAGCAGTTAAACTCATAATACACATCCCTATGAACACAGTCCCTTGTAAGAATTAATAATAGAACCAACTGATAGAGTTCTAGAAATTGTTTATTAGGCCACAAAACCTCTCAATAAATTTTAACGAGTAGAAAAACTGAAGACCATTTTCTCCGATCAAGGCAGTAACATCAGACAGTAATGGTAATAAAAATGCGAAAACCCCACCACTGTACAAACCTGGAATTTTAACATTATCTTTGGAAACACAGAGGAAATGACTGAAGTTGTAGCATCAAGAAAACAACATCCAGGAAGCCATCCAGCTAGCTCCGGCCTAGGACTGAGCCCTTCCTACCTGCTGCTCAGAAGAAACTGTTCTTTCACACATACATGCATACATGATCTTAAAAGATGAAAATAAGTGATTTTCAAATGAAGAATTTAGGGAAGAAAACTAGAAAATAAACTGAAAGGAGAAAGAAGATCCTGAAAACGTTTGAAATAGGCAGAAATTCTTTCTCTGGAAATCTAGGACACTAATCCATTGTTAGAAGTCATCCTAATGGAGTTACAGTCTGCTGTATTTTTTTTAATGTTTGTAAGAAACACTATCTTAAAGAGTTTTTACTTCGTACACTCTCTTGTTACATTTACCCACGGTAAATGAGCAGACCAAGGTACTCCGATCGTGCGCACAATGAAAATCTCAACCACCAAGATTTCACTTTTAAGATTACAAACTAAAGTTAATTCTTACCTTTCTGCTATTTGACTCTCAAGATGTTTAACTCTTTCTAATAACTCTTTCTCAACAGCTTCTCTTTCCAAGTTAAATTCTTTCAGGGCAGCCTCAATAGCTGCTGCTTTTTCACAATTAAGCTTCTGAATTAGCAGTTCTCTATCTTGTTCCTGTCGAATGACAAACTCCTCTTTGTCTTTCTCAAGTTTCTGGATAACAGCTTCGTACTTCTCCTCTTGTTGGGTGATTTTCTCATCTTTTTGTTTTTCAAGAGCACTCAGTTCTGAGTCCAACTTCCTCTGCAGTTCAGCTAATTCTCCTCTCAGGCTTTTTTCTATTTCCAGTGCGTGGTGATGCAATGATGTCATTTTGCTCAGTTCTGCTCTCAGCATGGTAGATTCCCCTTCGTGCCTGCTAATTAACTCTGAAATGCACTCATCCTTTTCAATTGTCATCAAAGTTCTCAGCTCTGCCAAGCCCACCTGATAATGTTCATTATGATCTTGAATCTTCTGGTTTAGCTTACTTATCTCTGTTCTCAAGTCTTCTGTCTCTTGCTCAAGGAGCGATTTCAGGGTCTCCTTCTGTTGGGCTCTGCTTGCCTCCAGCAAAATTTTTATTTCGTCAGTTTCTGCTTCCTTCAAGGCAAGCTCAACCTCTAACTTACACCTCATGTCCGACAAATCAGAAACCTTGAGTTTTAACTCCTGGAGCTGCTGTTCTCTCTCCTGGATGACTGTGGCGTGAGAGTCTTGCACCTGCTCCAGTCTCTGCTGGTTCTCCTTCTCCAGCTGCTCCAGGCACACCCTGTGGTCGGCCAGGGCCCTCTCCAACTCCTGAGCGTGCCTGGCCTGCAGCGTGTCCTCCAGCTCCTTCAGACGGCCCTGCTCGGCGCGCTGGAGCTCGGCCCTCAGCAGCTGCATCTTGGCCTCGTGCTGCGCGTGCAGCCTCTCCAGGTCCTCCAGGGCCGCCTCCCGGGACCGCGTCAGCCCCTCCATCTCACAGCGCTGCGTGTGCAGCAGCCTTTCCATCTCCAGCAGCTTCTGATCCTTTTCATTCTGCAGGCCGACGACCACTTCTTTCTCGTGCTTAACCAAAGCGAATTCGTTATCTTTATTTTGTAACACCTCCTCAAGGCACACTAGGTCTCCTTTCAGCTGCGTGATTCTGTTTTCATTTTCTTCACTCTCCTTTACCAGGGCAGCAAGTCTGCCTTCATAGTCCCTTTTTAAAGACTGTAGCTCTCTTTGATGGTTTTCATTTAGTGTTACTTCCAAAGAAAGCTTTACTTTTTCGATAACATTTCTTATTTCTGCCGCTGTGCACTTTAAGGAACTCGAGAAATCACGCTGCTCCTGCTGCACAAGCGCTCTGAAGCGGCAGAGGTCCTCCCTGATGGTCTGGATGCCGAGGTGCGAGTCGTGGGCAGTGACTCGGCACTTCTCCAGCTGGACGCTGAGCGACACGCGGCCACCCGCGTCCTCCTGTCCCCAGGCCTTGGTGCCCTGCGTCCGCCTGCTGTCTATCGCGTTGATGACTGACGAGTAAAGGGACTCCACCATCATTTCGGGACTCTGAGGGTCACTGATAGGGTTGGGAGATGACAGGTTTTCTTCTATGACAAACTCGTTCACAGCAGACATAAAATCCGACTCGGGACTCTCTGCTAAGGAATCCAGGTCTAAGGAAGCTTGGTGAAGGGTCTGCTCTATGGCTGGGTGGGGGATGGTTTCAAAATCAAACGTGTGTGCGTCGATGCTGTCTGGGGACAGCTCTTCTAAGGGACAGACCGCAGGACATAAGGCGTCCTGCACCTCGAGTGGCGGAGGAGTTCTGGGTGAGGTAGCAGTTGTCATTCCTGTCGCGCTTTCTCCCCGGGGCGAGGAGGCCAGCGGGGGGGACGTCTGACTCACGGACGCCTGGAAAAGAGAGGGACAGGCTTACCGACCCGCAGGGACACGGGCGTCTACACTAAGGGCGACCCACCTCGAAGAACTCCATTTGCCTTTTGTTCACTCAGTAGGTCGGTAATGGTCTGCGACATCTCATCCAGGCTTTGCGCTGCCTTCACCAAGTTACGCAGAGCGTGCGCGTGCTGGTGCAGAGGTTCAAAGTCGCAAAGTAAGGGCACCCTGGAACAGTGCGATCCAGTGAGACTGCTGACCTCCCGACGAAAAACGGAGAACTACCACCAAATACTTCCACCCAGCTCAAAAGTAACTACGGCCGATCATCCCCCTTCACCTGAGAGCAGGAATAGCGGAAGAAGACTAAGACATGTCACCACAGTGACAAGCGGGAGCCTCCCGCAGCATATGCAACGTCAGATCACACCAGAAAAAAGGAATTTCACGTGAGGCATTAATTTCCTAACCTTCATTTTCGGATCCTTTCTGCAGCTCCCGGAAACCTCCCGCAGCAGCCCCTGAAGGGCCGGTCTACCGTAAGACACTCCCTGCGGGGCCCGCGAGGTGCCCGCGGCTCCACCACAAGGGACGCATCACAAGGCAGCAACTGCAGCTGAAAATGCTCCTGACCCCTACCTGAGAAACGGCTGAACTTCAGAAGGACAAAATGATTGCAGAAACTGTAAATCTTTTAATGAAATATCTGGAAGTTCACAGTCAAACTTTCGAGGCTTCTGTGTCTATATGAAAAAAACGATTTATCAAAAAATATACAGGACAAGTTTATAAATGGATACTTATAACCAAATTTAATATAACAAATAAGGAAAATGCTTCAAATGATCTACTCACACTTAAGAAACAGAATAAAATAAAGACGAAGGGCTCCTGGGTGAGGACACCAGGACACACACACCATTTCTGTGGGTCTGAAATAGCCAAGACATCTATGCTGCTGGTGATCAACTGCTTCTCTGCCCCCAGCATCTTGGGATGGGAACTTTGCTGTTCCCGCCATCACTGAAGGAGCCCATCTGTCTCACAATTACGTGGGCTTTTCCCAATTTGCACTTATAGCAGCGTACCGTGGGTAAGATGCCCAGCCTTATATCTGTCCCTATCACCTACTAGGGTGCTGGGTTGTTTCCATGTAGTAAAAATCACTTTTTCTTATATAAAACTTCCTTCCTTGCCCTTTGCTTCACCTTTTCATTACATTCTCCAAAATACAAAGTCTTAGTCAAAATGAGTTCCCGTCGTGGCTCAGCAGAAACTAATCTGACTAGCATCCATGAGGACGCAGGTTCGATGCCTGGCCTTGCTCAGTGGGTTCAGGATCTGACATCACCATGAGCTGTGGTGTAGGTTGCAGATGCAGCTCAGATCTGGCATTGCTGTGGCTGCGGTGTAGGCCAGCAGCTACAGCTCCACTTCGACCCCTAGCCTGGGAACTTCCATATGCTGCAGATTTAGCCCTAAAAAGACAGGAAGAAAAAAAAAAGTCATAGTCAAGTTTAGTTTCTTAAAAAAAAAAAAAAAAAAAA
>PVHT021183584.1:1532097-1560297 GCA_004024745.2 Catagonus wagneri
TTGGAGTTCCCGTCATGGTGCAGCGGTTAACGAATCCGACTAGGAACCATGAGGTTGCGGGTTCGACCCCTAACATCGCTCAGTGGGTTAAGGATCTGGTGTTGCCGTGAGCTGTGGTGTAGGTCGCAGACACGACTCAGATCTGGAGTTGCTGTGGCTCTGGCGTAGGCCAGCAGCTGTAGCTCTGATTCGACCCCTAGCGTGGAAACCTCCATATCTCCATATGCCGTGGGTGCAGCCCTAAAAAGCAAAAAAAAAAAAAAAAAAAAAAAAAAAAAAAAAAAAAAAAAAAAAAAAAAAAAAAAAAAAAAAAAAAGCACCTATTTCTCTATAATGCTGCCAAGAAACACACCTCTACAGATACGTCCAACTGTCTGAGTTATGACTGATGCAGTTTAGCGCTGCTGAGACCCTCGTCATTCAGCAGGGTGCCTAGAGAAGGACTGCAGGAACCCCTACCGATTACAACTCTCATTTGCAGACACACAAAAATACATACATTTAAAGCCCTAAGGAGTCCTGCAGCACAGAAACACATTCAACAGGTAAGCAGTGTGTCTGAGAAGACAAAGCATTTCCTAAACTTCTCTGCCCACAGAATCATTTTTTAACGTAATAAAGCCAGTGGCCCCCAGACCACCGTGGTTTGGAAATAATGCAAAAATGACCCGTCTACACTCTAGTGGGGGAGGGGAGGGGCAGGCAGAGGTGGGGGGGCAACCCCCACCCATCTCAACAGTGGGGACTGACTGCCCGACCCTGTGTGGTCAAGACTCCTGAGCAAAAACTCTGATTAAAAATAAAGTGAAGGCTTTTCCAGCCATATACATTCTTATCTTGACAAAAAAAACTAAAACTGTTTCTGATAAATATCTCTACTTCGGAAATAAAGGTTTGAACACATACAGGATTTAGTCAGGTTAGGAAATAAATACATACACAAAAGGACGGGGGCCAGGAGTCCAAGCCCCTAAAGAGACGATTTCTCAAAAAAGACTTCCCTGTGTAAAGAAATTAACAATACAATTATTTTACAATCCATGCTATATGTGCTACATTCGTATCTATGAAATAAAAACAGCATCTTTCTTAAATACAACATACTTACTAAATAATTTCCCAAAGGATTCCCTTTTTGACTTTTCGGCTTCATACAGTCGCTTTCCATCTTTGACTAAAGCACCAGCCCACTAAGGAGAGGACAGCCTATGTTAATATCACACACCAGGCCATGCAGGCTCAGACATGGTTCAAACAGAACGCAAGCTGCTTACCTCCCTGTAGTGTTTGATGAACGTTTTCCTCCTGACAACCTCCACAACAGCGAGGCAGTACATCTGAGGGACTGTACTCAGAGCCTCAACAATCCTGACTCTTTCCAAGAGCTCCATAACCAGGCGGAGCAAAGCCTGCAACTTCTCCCCGTCCTGATCGGCGTGAAGCATCACAAAGCAACACCACCTACAGGACGAAACCAAGAACCCAGATTCCAGCAAACCCGGGGAATCCCACATTAACTCACCAATGAGGTCGTTGGGCAGAGGGATAATATCACTTCATCACTTGGGAACAAACAAGGAACCAGGCTGGACACAGGAATCACTTACTTCAGTCTGACATGAAGGTTATTTGCTAGTTCTTGTTTGGCAGTGGTACACTTCTGTTTAATATCCAACAGTTTTCTATGGTTTTGCAACATAATCATCAACTGATTTGCATGACTCAGGCACAAATCAGGTAACACAGATGCGTCCTTCAAGTTTTCAGCTCTCATCTGGTTAGCTAAAAATCCCTTGGAGAGAAAATATGTTAATGGACATGCACTTTCATGAGAAAACACAGACACTCATCTAAGAGGAAAATCTGTATGTTAGATACGAACGGTTCTATGCTCACATAAGATCTCCAAATCTCCTGCTTCTCCGAATGTAGCAGATACGTGTCCACAGCAAAAGACACAGAGATTTTAAGACATTTATGCTCATCTAAGTCTGTTCCACTTTCAGGGTGGGAAAGAAAAACACGAGACCCAGGAAGATAAAGCAAATGCACCCGAGGACACAGCAGGCAAACCAGAACCAGAAGCTGCCTCTCCTCCCTCAGCTCCTCCCGCACCCGCCAGGCAGAGCACGACGGAACTCAGGCGAGGTCCCGGCTGAAGCCAGGAAAAGCAACGACAGGCTTCATTTAACCAGTGACACTCAATGCATCAGCCGACTCGCCCTGTCCATTAAAAGGTCCCCCTGCTACTGTACTTGCTCCGCTGCTCTGTGTTCACTTCCTCAGAACGATAACTCTCAGAGGACGTCTGACTATTTCGTAGGAAAAGTAATAGAGACCTGTCTCTTAGCTATCCTTATTTATGTTCACAGGTGAACTCTGCATCGTTTGTTTTCACAGGTGAACTCTGCATCTTTGTGTTGGACAGGGATTGTGTTTAGGCTACAGATTAATTCAGACAGACATGCCAAACCCAAAGGCCACCACATAAAAAAAAGTTCCAAGACATCTTGATGAGACACCTTGCTAAGTACGCTGCTGTATCTATAGGTCCCTACTCGACTTACTACACAGCTAATGTTACACCAGTTTTAGGCTCGCACAACCATTGCGCTGTCACACTTGCTACTGCGGACAGCGATCCCTGCAGGTGCTCAGCCTCGGGACTGGCAAGGAACCGCACGTGTGTCTTCTCACGTTCTGGCAGTTCTCTCTCTCCCCTTCCTGTTTCCTGTTTTTCTAAATGTCATGAAAATATGTAATATGACATGTACTAAAATGGTTCAGTATCTGAAATTTAAAAAGCAATTTCATATCTTATTTTTCTTCCAATATGCTGCGTGCTTACCTGTGGCTATGCTTTTCCTATAATTTAATCTATCTTGAAAAGAAAACTTACTGCTTTAATCTCCTTTGATAAAGTTTAATAAGTTTTCAATACTTTCTACTGAGTTTAAGAAAAATATACAATCAATCCACAATTCATGTCATTCAAGCCAAATGCAGGAGATACACAAAGAAAGCCACACTTTGCCAGTCAGTCCGACCAAAGACAAAGCGCTATAAATAAATCCCAACAGCCTAGAATTCGCTATCAAGGGAAAACACCCTTCAGAAACACTGGGGATTTAAAGAGGTTTTTCAAACAACAAAAACTGAATTTGTCACTAAAAGGAAATACTACAGGATATTTAATGTAGAATAGACTTCAATACATCAAGGACACATATTTCTTCAAAGAAATACACGTAATACCTCCTATTATGACCGTGTTGAAATTAACCCAAGAATAAGGATGGTCCAAGATTACAAATACTCTGATAATGGGTTTCTACTAAGACTAGAAGAAAAAAACCACTACAAACATTATAATGACGAAACGTTGACCATTTTCCAGAGGCCAGGAATTAAACAAGGACCCCCACCCTCACTGCTCTGGGGCTCCATTCAGCGCAAGCACAAGAGACAGAAATTCAGTTCACAGTAAGGTGGCTAGATCCAAAACCCAGAGAGAGAAAAAGAGAATCTGGTAATCACAAGACGAATTCAATTAGTCAACAGTAAAAGCGCCATACACATTTTAATTGCTTAGAAAGCATGCGGCAAGGCTACACATACTGACCCACCGACAGCATACTGCACCTCCTCAGCCACGCAGGGACCTAAGACATCTGTACCCTTTGAAACGCTTATTCAGATATTCTAATTAAAGAACACAAATAGAGGGAAAAAACACTGGCAGGGAAAATCAAGCCAGAAAAGCACGTGTTAGTGTCAAGAGTGTCCAAGTCCTCTCTTTCACTACAGGCTGTTTTCAGAGCACCTGCCAGTGAGGGAGGCCGAAGTGCAGTCACCGCAAGGGAGGCCAGCTCTCCTCCGCTCCGCTCTCCATAACCTTCTGGTTAGACATCTAATTCGATGACACAGTGCTTGGAGCACTGCATTTAAATCAGACCTAAGAACCCAAGCACTAGTAAATCCCTGAAGATCTCTATTCTCCTCTCGGGCCCACACACGCCCTCCCGGCTATCACAGCTTTCGGTCCACCTTCCAGCTGCCATCCACGGCAGCCTTAGCTGCCTTCATCTTCTCAAAGCTGAAGCTGAACAACAGGCCTGCTTCTTTGTTACCGGGACTCTGGACCTTTGCACTCACATACTCATGAGGGGAGTGAAAAGTCGGCACACACAAAGCTGACACTGCATGTCAGCTTGTCTAGGAGACCTGCAAATCCCTCTGCCCAGGGAGCCTGTGACACGTACCTGAGCGAGCTCCTTCTGCTCGTTGACGAGCCGCCCGCAGCTGGCGATCATCTGGTCCAGCGCGTACAGCCGGTCCTCCAGCCCCTTGATGGCCTTCATGTTCTGATTATCCAGATTGGCAATAGTCTGGCGGCATTCTGCTATAAAGGGCCGAATAATCCGTGGATCGAGCTGAATGACAAGGAAACGGATATGAATGAAATCCCAGCAAATAGTTTAAAATGTGTTTCACACTACTTTGATATACAGCATCAAAGAAAAGCAGTAATAGGTGAAAACACAGAAGCCGAAGAACTGTTGTACTGTTATCAGGAGTTCACTGAGAAGCTGAATTTCTTGAAAATCAAAACTACAATGAGGTACCACTTCACAACAGTCAGATTAGTGGCCATCATTAATAAGTCTACAAATAACAAATGCCGGAGAGGGTGTGGAGAAAAGGGAACCCTCCTACACGGTTGGTGGGAATGTAAATTGGTGCAACCACTATGGAAAACAGTATGGCGGTTCCTCAGGAAACTAAATATAGAAATAGCACATGATCCAGCAATCCCACTTCTGGGAATGTATCTGGACAAAACTTTCATTGAAAAAGATACACGCACCCCTATGTTCACTGTAGCCCTCACTATTCATAATAGACAAAACACGGAAACAACCTAAATGTCCATCCATTGACAGACGAATGGATTAAGAAGATGTGGTACACATACACAAAGGAATACTATTCAGCCATAAAAAAGAACAAAATAATGCCACTTGCAGCAACATGGATGAAACTAAAGATTCTCATGCTAAGTGATTTAACTCAGAAAGACAAATACTATATTATCACTTACATATGGAATCTAAAATATGGCACAGATAAACCTATCTAAGAAACAGAAACAGACTCACAGACATGGAGAATGGACTTGTGGTTCCCAAGGAGGAGGGAGAGGGATGGACTGGGAGTTTGGCGTTAGTAGATGCAAACTATTACATTTAGAATGGGTAAGCAACGAGGTCCTATTGCACAGCACAGGGTATAGCCAATCTCTTGGGACAGAGCATGGGAGAAGATAATATGAGAAAAAGAAATATACACATATGTAAAAGAAGAAACTGCATTTCTAACACTGTAAAAAAGCTAACCCAGCCATTACTTAACGTAGGCAGTAGCTGCTTCTCACGATACTAAGACGTGTGAACATTTTCTCATTTTTGTGGCGAGCACAGTGGACACATATTTCCAAAGTACTGACTAGCTGTAAATTATGAGGGTGATGAAAGGCTAAAAAAGACAGCTAAAATAGAGTCAAATTTTCAACACAGGAAAACTGCAACTACATATAAAGCACAGCACCAATTTAAGGCAGGAAAAAACCAGCCCCAGCCATGGCTTCTGATTATGCTGTTTCTGTATTTCCTAACCCACTGAAAGTAGACTCAAGCTGCACAGATAAGCACGTCAGAACAGGGTGAGAGTCACTCAGCTCCGTGGGTATAAACCACTGTAACTTCTCATTACTGAGCCAGGAGGGGATCACATTTTTTTTCCCTCTTGTCATATAAAGCAAATACAACTCAGTGCTTTGCTAGATTTCATTTAGGAAACATGCAAACAAAAAGCCAACTGCAAGCCTTCGAAAGAGGTTCTCACGGTCTAGAAGCCCTGTTCTCTGATGCACGGGAATTATAAAAAAGGACACCGTCAGGTGGCTGATTTTCCACAGTCACAGATGGAATTTTTAGGCTATTAAAATGTCAATAGTTGGGGGATTTCCTATCGTGGCTCAGCAGTAACAAACTAGACTAGTATCCATGAGGATGCGGGTTTGATACCTGGCCTCGCTCAGTGGGTTAAGGATCCGGCGTTGCCGTGAGCTGTGGGGTAGGCTGCAGACATGGCCGAGATCCTGCATTGCTGTGACTGTGACACAGGCCAGCATCTGTAGCTCTGATTCCACCCCCAGCCTGGGAATTTCCATATGCCCCAAGTGCAGCCCCAAAAAGCAAAAAAACAAAAACAAAAACCTCAGGTAGATGCAGTATCTAACATTTTTCTTTTGAACACCAGAGAGCAGCTCCCTCTGAGGGGTGGTAATCAGAAAGAGGCACACGGGGGTTTCCTGGAAGATGTAATGTTCAATGTATCTTTCTTTGGGTGCTGGTTACTCTGAACTAACCACGCAAGACTTGTGTATTTCACCAAATGCACATCATTCTCAGTGTAAAAATCTTAACTGTTAAAAGATACAAATAAAATTGTATAATTAATATTTTTTCCCAAAAAAGCTCGAAAGTTCTATAGCATCTGTAAATATGATCATATGAATCATTATCAAGTTAATGTAAGAAATGCGGCAGGTCAGAGGTAGTCAAATATTATCTTTTTACCTAGTTCCTTTTATTTAGAGAATACTTAGTATCCAAGGCACAAAAATGAAAACCTGTAAGACTGTTCAAGTTTCGTCTAACAGAGAAAAGAGCCTAACTACAGGAACTGATTAAAGGATAGGAGACATTAAAAAGTCCAAGGAATATTACAAGGTGAGGGGAAAAAGTTCAAAGTACCACTGCCAACAAAACCAACCCCACTGGAGCAGACACTTCAGCCTTGGCACTGCATAGCAATTTTACCTATATTACCTTGAATAATCTTCCCAAATTTGCTGTCAGTTCATAAATAAGGTTACAAGTTAAATGATTTGATTTGTCCAAGGTCACATATATGTTTAAAAAGCTTTACACCAAGGCTCATTCTTTTTTTCTTTTTAGGGCTGCACCTGCAGCATATGGAAGTTCCCAGGCTAGGGGCAGAATCAGAGCTGCACCACAGTCATGACAATGCCAGATCCAAGCTGCATCTGCAACCTATGGCAGCTTGCAGCAACGCTGGATCCTTAACCCATGGAGTGAGGCCAGGGATCGAACCTGCGTCCTCATGGATACTAGTTGGGTTCTTAACCTGCTGAGCCACAGCAGGAACTCCACGGCTCATTATTTCCACTGTAACATGGTGCCTTTCCTCCCATTACTATATGGAAAATACTAGGCAATATACTTTCGAGTGGTTAAAATGAGAAGGAAAACCCGATTGCTGCTCCTTACCCTGCTCATGGAATCAAAGCACTTCCTGACCAAGGATTCCACGTCATTAGGCCTGTCCTGAACATTGATCCAGTCTAAGAGAGAAACATTGAAAAAAGGCAGATTGCCGTCTTTAGCATCCACTGAAGTTTCGTCCGGCTGGACAGTACTTTGACCAGACTCCCTAATTTCTTGTCTGCTTTCAGCATCCATGGCGTCTGGGGCCACGTGTTCCATTGCCTTGTGACACGAGGTTGGCAGGGGTTTGACATCAGGAGACAGCACCAGGTCAGCGGAGGGCTTGGCCTCCACCTCTTCCGAGCCTTCGTGTTCAGGCAGGGAGTCCAGTCTTCCCAAACACTCCCTGTAGCTGTGTCTGGTCAGGCACTCCAACAGCGGAATCTTGGCCATTACCGAAACCGCAGTTCCTAAACTTAAAATACAAAAGATCTGTCAGTACGATACCGGGGCTGCTCCGGAGCCTGGCACGCGGCAACAGCGTTCCACCAGCAGACACAGCCTCATGCCTCCGCCACAGCACAGGCACCCACAGTGGCCTGCAGGCTGTTCTTTGGGAGACTGAGGAGGCAGAGAAGACGCACCGTTCCCAGGCCGCAGCACCGCTGAGGCACAGGCAGCAAGTGTATACTAAATAAGCGGGCACCCGGCTTTTAATAAACCCTAGGATGGAACAAATTAGAATCTGTAAAAAAGATTCACCACAGCAGTCCCTTAAAGTTTAACATTTGTCTTTAAGCTAATCAAGTGTATTCAGTGCACTGAACGCAGAGGATAAAGTAACACCGCCCCTGCCCCACGCCGCCCTTTTCTTGCTGCCCCTGGGCAGAGGGAGTCCTCGCGACAGGGACCAGATCTGAGCCACAATCGTGACCCATTCCACAGCTGCAACAAAGCCAGATCCTTAACCCACTGTGCCGGGCCAGGGATCAAACCCTCGCCCAGCACTCCAGAGACTCCGCTGATCCCACTGCTCCACACCGGGAACTCCAGAAATTATGTTTTTATTAACAACTATGGAGATACGGAGTTCAACCGTGGCACGGCGGAAATGAGCACGACTAGGAACCATGAGGTTGTGGGTTTGATCTCTGGCTTCGCTCATGGGGTCAAGGATCCGGCGCTGCCGTGGGCTGTGGTGTAGGTCACAGACGCGGCTCGGATCCTGCGTTGCTGTGGCTGTGGCTGTGGTGTAGGCCGGCGGCTACAGCTCGATTGGACCTCTAACCTGGAACCTCCATATGCCGCAGATGCAGGCCTAAAGAGCCAAAAAAAAAAAAAAAAAAAAAATTAGGGAGATAACTCTAGCATTCATCACACCCTGAAATAAGACAGATGTTCTTACAAAACTTGGGGAAAAGATGAAATCTTGACTTCTCTAAAAAGTATGTAAAATGATTCAGGCTTCTACACTAAATTAACACATCTGAGGAGTTTGGTGGCCTAGAGGGCTAAGAATCCAGCGTTGTTACTGCTGTGGCTTGAGCCACTGCTATGGTGCAGGTTCGATCCCAGGCCAGGCAACTTCCACGTGCTATGAATGAATAAATAAATCTGAAAGAACTCTCCCTCAAAAATAGTAACTCGAAAAGGTTATTATAAAAACTTTCGGAGTTCCCGTCGTGGCTCAGTGGTTAACGAATCCGACTTAGAACCATGAGGTTGCAGGTTTGATCCCTGGCCTTGCTCAGTGGGTTAAGGATCCGGCGTTGCCGTGAGCTGTGGTGTAGGTTGCAGACGCGGCTCGGATCCTGCGTTGCTGTGGCTGTGGCGAAGGCCGGCAGCTACAGCTCTTGTTAGACCCCTAGCCTGGGAACCTCCATATGCCGCGGGTGCGGCTCTCCATAAAGGCAAAAAGACAAAAAAATAAATAAATAAAAACTTTCAAAAGCTCTCTCCAGTCTTAATAAAGCATTCCCTTCCTCCCAAGGGGTGTCCCATTGTCAGCCTATGGCCAAAATGTTCTCCGTATTCATACCACAAAACAGAAACTTTAAAAAAGAAGAACATGTTACTTCCCTGCAATCCAGGTTAAATAAAAAATAAATTTAAAAAGAACCAAAAAAGTGAACACAAAACACTGAAAGCATGCATACACACACAAAGGGCTACACCCAAGCAGAATTACTCCAGGACCTTTCACACCCGTTACAGCCCTTTCAGAAGAGAACCAGTGGGTATCAGATGTGCTTAACACGCAGAGTCAGAAAAACATCTAACTGAGAACCGAGCACAAGCCTCCATCATATGGCAATATTCAAGATGAAAAGCAAACTTTTCCTTAGCTGCCTCATGTTTGAAAACTTTTCCATTAGATCGTTATTTCTACACTTTGCTTTACTTTACTGTAAAATTGGTAGCAAGACAAGAAAGAGACAGAGATTCCTGAGTTTCTAAAAATGATTTCAAAAGTATTTTGAGCCTTTTACATAAAGAAAATACAAGAAAAATAAATGTGGTAGATTCGTAAAATATTTGGAGGATAAAAAAGGGCCCTGATTTTTAAATCTGACAGTCCATAAAAGTCATCATGAAAATGTCTTAAGAACACGAACTTCAATTACTATAAATATATTTCCTAACAGAAACAAAATTACCATTACCAAAACTACTGACAGGTATTTTAAACTGCAAAGGTAGTTTAAACAAACTTCTTATTATCCATTTTAATGGCAAACATACTGAGTAAGTTTCAACTTGATGTCTTCTACAGATTGCAGATAATTTGAATAAATACTTTCAAATTTGAAAAGCAGCTTTTGGTATGAATTTGAGCAATCCTCCAGATTGGCCATGATCGCGGCCCAGCCTTGGTGCTGGAGATGTTCATCGTGGACCAGCCCTTCACAGAATGAGCAAAGCTTCTTGGCAACTTCATACATTTCCTACATTGGGAAAGAAGAAACATTTCACATCCACTGATTTTTAAATCTTTTGATCTAGTTTTATTTATTCCTTTGCTATCTTTTCCTTCCTCCCTTCTTTCTTTTCTTTTTAGGGCCATACCTGGGGCATACAGAAGTTCCCAGGCTAGTGGTCAAATCAGACCTGTAGTTACTGGCCTACACCACAGCCACTGCAATGCCAGATCAGAGCCATGCCTGCGACCTACACCACAGCTCACGGCAACACCAGATCCTCAATCCACTGAGTGGGGCCAGGGATGGAACCAGTGTCCTCACGGACACCAGCCAGGTTTATCACGCGCTGAGCCACATGGGAACTTCCTACTCTTTTCTTACTCTAATCACCTGACAATTATATACCCTATTTGGTTACCTTGTAATTTTTGTATCTAATATTACATTTTCAATTAGCATGTAATATCTATATTTTTCAATTAAATCAAAACTATTATTTTTAAATTGCATGCAACTGTGTAACCTATCTTTATTAGCTTTATTAGTTTATTTGTATGCCAATAATCAGGAAACAAATCTAAAAGGACTCGATTATATAAATTCAGTTTATAGAATTTATCTTTTTAAAAATAATTTTGCCTTCTAAAAAACATTTATGGACTCTTTAATGCTTATTGAACATATCCCAGAAAGATGAAGTTATTCTCTTTTTATGTTGTATCCTACATGAAAAATGCAGTATCTCACAAGTGTATGTACAACATTAAAACAAACTGCTATGAGATTTCTATAAAAGAGGAAATACCAATACTTAATATTTTGTTAATTCATGTATTTTTATAAAAGATGAATTCTTTTATTTAGTTGATTCTAGGATAACAGTTTTTCATGTCTGAAAGCACAATGGGTCCCACTACTGGTGGCTTACAGCCAATATTACAGTCAAGTCAAACAAAAAACAAAACAATAAACAAACAAGGGAGTTCCCTGATGTTCTAGCGGTTAAGACTTGGCGCTTTCAGCAATGAGGACCAGTTCAATCCTTGGTCTGGGAACTGAGATCCCATACCAGCTGCTGCTCACTGGCAAACAAACAAAGGCAGTAATACAAGACATTACGGATTAGGAAGAAACTTCTCCTCCAAGACCTAAATAGGACATGGGAGACAGAACCACAATTTTAAGTTCAAGCGCCTCTGCCTAGTCTGTTCTCACACAGGTGCTCTACTGATTAAAGCAAGGCCCTAACGTCACTACCTGCACGCCATCATCTAGGAAAGAGGGTAAACAAATCACATTAAGACAGCCGCTCCCTCTAAGAGCTTGTCATTGTTTGTAAAAATGCACCTGAAATTTAAAAACCAGACATAGTAATCACAAAAATTTTTTCAAAAAGTTTGGTATTTTCCATGTTTTTGGTGTGCTTCTATAATTTAGACTATTCTGAATGCTTTTAAAAGCAATCCATTTTTTTGGATCATTTGCTGATGCCTAGTAAGCTAATAGTCCACAAAAATACTACCCAGTATTTGAATAAGAAACATTATTCTGTTAAATATACCAACTTAAAATTTTCAGCTGCCCTAGGTATAAATAAATACTACAATTACCACTGCAAGTTGTGTCCTTGAAGCAACAGTGTGAAAAACTGCAGGCATCATAAGGGACTCTTCAACTTTTATTTCCATGTCATTTTCTGTCGAAAAGGTAGTTTTAGGAATAGCAGGTAGACGTTCGGATAAGATCATTTCTTTGTTAAAAAGGAAAATTGGATTTGTATCCTACAGAAGTAAAAATGCGCAAAAAAAAAGTGAAGTAAACGTCAAAGAGACTGAGCACGCCCACCGCCCTCAGTACACAGCAGTACGCCTTCCTCCCGGCCAGAGCCCGGCCCCGGGCGGGGCCACAGGGCAGGTGTGGGAGCGGCGGCCGCCACCTACCGTCCCGGCGCTGTAGGTGCACACCCTCCGGTCGGCCGCCATGCACTCCCCGCCGTTGACCACGAGCACCTGGTGCTGGGTCGCGATCCTGTACTTGCTGTGGATGGCATGCTTGAGGTCCGCCACACTTAGAGGGAAGGGGGGCAAAGGTCAGCCAGTCACATGTCTGCCCGGTGACAAACTCGCTTATTTGCAAAGTGGCACTATGTAAAAACTTCCCCCCAAACAGCAGGAAAAATACATGCTTCCTGCGTCTGCAGCTGGATTCTATAAGCAACTAGCCAATCTTGAATAACTAAAAGGTCAGTAAATCACCAAGGTGCCTCCATCTAAAAGTCAGTCTAGGAGTTCCCACTGTGGCGCGATGGGCTCATTGATTTGATCCCCAGCCCAGCAGTCGGTTAAGAATCCAGCGTAGGTCGCAAGTGCGGCTCAGATCTGGTCCCTGGCCTGGGAACTCCATTTGCCACGGGGCAACCAAAAAGAAAAAAAACAGATGAAAGTTAGTCTATGAAATGCAGGCAGTAAAAACATTTATTTCTGTGATCTTCATGTAATGTAGCAAAGGAGTATGTTCAAATTAGCATCAGGTCTGCAAAAACCTTCACAACTCGGGATGTGTTAAACTCTCCACATCATTCGACACAAAACGCATTCAGTCTACACCGTATGAAAACTGCTTCCTTTTCCTAATCTTTCAAAAGAACATTTTCTTTATAGGTCAAAATCACATTTTATAAGAATAGAACTTTCAAAAAAATAATTTCATAATTCTATTAAAAAAATAAGATTATTTCCAAATTTTATTTTACCAACAAACAAAACAATATTGACTTTATTCATATAAAAAACAAAAACAATGATGAAAAGACACAGGTCTGTACATACTGGTTTATACAGCCAGCGATAACATCCTCGGCAGTGTTCTGTGAAACTCAGAACAGGGATCAGGAACTTACTTCTATTCAACCGCTTTGGTTTGAAATCAGTTTGTTTACGGTGAATGACACATTCACACAAACAGAACAAAGCACAACTTAAGGAATTTAACGATAACATTTCAGAGGAGATGACGACTGTGTACGTAGCATGCTGGGGTAAAAGACTTAAGACTTGCTATCCCTATTTAACACAGAAATAGTTTTCTCAGAATCAAATCATTTACATGCACAAAACGCAAAACTGATGAGGATCGATGAAACGAGCTCACGTTTGCACTGTAAGTTCAGTGTCAAATGTCAGGGTGGTCCCCGTGTTAACCAGAAACACATACAACTTCATGATGATTCCCTGATTCTGCGAGCCTGCGCCTCACACTCCGAGATGGTTACTGAAAGAAACAGGTAAGAGAGGTGGTCAGTCACAACACAAGTGTGCTCACCTAAGACACAGCAGAGTTATAACAACAACAAAAGCCAAAGTAAGTGTGGATGTCTAAGATGGTTGACTGGACAATTCAGTAAACTTGTTGCTTAAAAAATAATAATAAGGAAGGAGTTCCAGCTGTGGCTCAGCGGTAATGAACCCGACTAGTCTCCATGAGGACACAGGTTCAATCCCTGGGCCCGCTCAGCGGGTTAAGGATCCGGCGTTGCTGCGGCTGTGGTGTAGGCCGGCAGCTGCAGCTCCGATTCAACCCCTAGCCTGGGGACCTCTATATGCTGCAGGTACAGCCCTAAAAAGCAAAAACTAATAATAATAATAATAATAATAATAATAATAAACAGTAATGAGACTAGTGAAAAGTATAACTTCTATTTAAAAAAAAAAAAACTTGTTTTGAGGAAAAAAGAGCCCAGCAGTTAGAACAGCTGGGCATATATTTCACACTGTTCTCATGTACCACCCTACATTAACAAGAATTAAAATTAAAAATTTGGTCAAACATCTAACTCCAAAAGTGCCCCCACCCACGTTCCTTTTCACCTTAAGGCTAATAAGCTCACTTAGTGCAAACAAGAGCTGCTGCTGGGCAGGGAGGGGAAAAGAGCTGGCCCCTCTTCCTTCCCCCGGGCACCTCTCAACCTGAGCTGCCCCTCCTCAGTCAATCAGAACCGCCCACAGCCCTCACAGCTCACCACCTGGTTGGTGGCTCGGGGCAAAGTGCCCAGGCCTGAAATCCAGGACATTTAAAACAACTCTGCCAGGAGTTAGTTGTCCAAGTCAAAATCCCACATGTCAAACAGAGCCTCCTCACCCGCAAACCAAGGGACAGACTTCAGGAGCCGGCATCGCTTTTACCAAGTGGAGGTAAAACCCCCCAGACGGATGTAAGCGATGAGGGCTGACAATAACTAAGTTTCCAGAAACTGGTAGTTACCTTTCCTTACACTCTTTCCACATGAGCTTAGAGTGGTATTATGAGAGAAGGAAAAGGCAAATAAAGTTTTAAAAGTAATGTTCCAAACCACTATTTTAAATCACTAGCTCAAAGACTGTTATAAAGGCAGGAACTGTGACTTACCGTCAGGCACTGTGAAAAGGGCTACCACTTTTCTTAAAAAGCAGATTAAAACTGGCTTTTGTTTGCTTTGCTTGATATTGGCAACTGAACGGCATTACTGGTTAAACTCAGAGAACTGGAAAAGAAAGATTTCTGGGTTATTAGAGAGAAGTAATTCAGCATGACCACAGCAATGGTTAGTGTTCTCCTCCTTGCAGGGTCACCTTCTGAGGGCCACCTCTGCTCAGCCCCCTCCTCTCTGCTCCTTCACTGAACCACAAGCACTGGACCGTGACCAGCGTCATTCCGTTACAAGTCAACCCCGAGTCCCCAAAGTCTCCCCGACACAGCCAAAGCCTAGAGCCATTTTTCAACCCTTAAAATCAAAGAACCCCACTACTCGCGTAGGATCAGGGGCAAAACTGTTCAGTCTCTCCTCTGGCAAAACAGGAATAAAACGGTGCCTGTGGCACAGAGCCTTGAAGCCAGCCGTCCACTTCCAGCTTCTGGGCACCCACACTCCAGCAAAACCCTTACCCCCACCACCACCCCAAGAGGGCAGAGCCTGTGACGGGCATGGGGCCCCGCAACTGCAGGGCGCTGGAAAGCCGGCTTCCTGGCAGTGCCGCGCTGCGGACCAGGCTGCTGCCCGGGGCCGGGCAACGAGCTGACGCCGGCCTGCAGCCAGAGGGCAGCGAGTCACTGAGGGTCTCAGCCCAACAACCTGCAAGGAGCTGGCTCTTGACAACCCGGGGCCTGGAAGCAGATCCTCCCACTGAGCCCCAGCCGAGGAGGCCCGGAGCAGAGGCCCAGCGCGGCCACATGCAAACGTGAGCTGGAGCTGTGCTCTGGTCCACAGCCAAGGCCATGGTCGCGCTCTCAGCATCGGACACATAGCACCCAACACCGCAGGGCACGCCAAGTGAGAAGGCACGGGTTCCAGAGTGCAGGGTCTGGCCCTGCTCACCCTCCCGAACAGCGCACCCAGCCCGTCTAAACCGCTCAAGACCAGAGCTCCAAGCCTCTGGTACCCACAGCCACGCGCCTTCTGTTCCTGCCTCCCCGGTGCCTGCCTAGGCCGCCCTCTTCCTTGCAGACGTCGCGCTGACCACGCTGCTGGTGCCCCACATTCCTCCAACCCTCCCTGCTCCCGGGGCTCCGGCTGCTGGTCCCCTGCCCCCGCTCCCTCACAGGCCCCCGGAGACCCTCACCTCCTCCCCCGGCGGCTCTGCCCCTCAGGCCAATCCCATGGGCTGCCTGGTGTGGCAGCACCGCCTAGGAGAACTTACCAGGTGGAGCCAGTCTTGATCTTTTAAGGGAGAGCTGATCTCCATCCTCAAGTGATAAGGAGACTAAGAAGGAGGGCTTAGTCCTGGGAGAGGCTGCCCAGGAGGAGGGAGGGTTCACACAGCCTCTCCCGCCTTGAACCACAACAACCACTAGGCGAGGGCGGCCCGCAGCTTCCTCCTCCCCAGCTCCGCCCTGCACACATGGACCACCTCCTTGAGCCTCCAGCCTTCCTCAGGGCTGCTCCGCAGCTCAGACCCCTCCTCCCTCCGCCTGCTGTGATCACCCTGCCTTCCCCCACGTTTAATCCCCGGATCCTAGCCGTGCCCACCACGATCTCTCTGTGGGCTTCCGTGTGGGGTCTCTTCTCGTGGTTCTCACCTCTTCTGAACTGCAAGCTTCTTTAAAGCAAGGATCATGCATTCCTGGGAACTAGCTCTAAAATGTTTTCTAAATAAAATGCATGAATAACCCCACACCAGTAAAGGATTAGCCCATCTTCTCGCGAAGGTGGGGTGGCCAGCCCAGCCCATCGGGGCTCAAGTGTAGACGGGGGCTGAGCCTGTTCCTGTCACACTGCACGTCGGCACCGGGTCTTGTCATGCACAAGGCAGTGTGACTGGCGCCCGCAGACTTCAGTGACAAATACAGAGCTGACTACGGAGCGGGGTCCCAGGGTGACTGACAGTAAGTGCTCCCCTGCCCACCCCTGCAGACCTGTAGTGTGAGAGAAAAACATGTTAAAAGTCACCAAAAGTGATTTTTAAACCAGTGCTTTATCCAGTTTATCTTGATTTACATAATTACTTGTCCTTAATAATCACATTTCCACACTATTACAAATACCTCAGAACCATCAGTACTGATGCCCAAAACCCATTCCAATGTGTGAATTCACCAGTGAAAGCAGCCCTCCTACCGTCTCAATGTGGATTCTTTGTCTTCCGGCCCCCCCACACCTTTTTTTTTAGGGCCACACCTGCAGCATATGGAAGTTCCCAGGCTAGGGGTCAAATTAGAGCTGTAGCAACGTGGGATCTGAACAGCGTCTGTGACCTACACCATAGCTCGTGGCCAACGCCGGACCCTTAACCTACTGAGTGAGGCCAGGGATCGAACCTGCATCCTCATGGAGACTATGTTAGTTCTTAAACCAATGAGCCACAATAGGAATTCTCATTTTTTTCCTATGTTTAGGATTATTTCCATAAAGTAGATTTCTAGAACTAAAACTGCTGGATCAAATATTTAAGGCTTTCAGGTTGCTTTTAAGCACCGGCTGATATTATTTCATTATTTTCTATTTAAACCTTGTCTTTGACTATTTGTGCGTTTGAACTTCTTTCATTCACAGGCTGCCTACCGTCCACTGCGTTACTGTGGCAGACAAGGGATGTGACAGGAAGCAAGATGGACACAGTCCCAGGACTACTGTGAACCTCAACTACCAGAAAAAAAGAGAAACCCAGCCTTAACCAGAGAGCTCAAGATTAAGCAAGATGACAGATATATAAACAACCAACACCATGCCTAAAACAAGCATTTGATAAGGGCATTCAAGGTATGCAGCTCTGCACATTCACAAGCCAAGTAGTGAAGATATAAAAAGGATGAAAAAAAGGCAGTACCAGCCACTGGAAAAGCAGGCACAACTACCCTATCTGTAATGCTAAGCAGTGTGCAGAGTGACAGGGAAACAGCAAAGGGACTCAGAGTGACAAGAGGAGAGTGGCGGGGGGGGGGGGAGTCCCCTAGAAAGAGTGTACAGGCGAACTGTTATAAAGAAAACCAGAGATAGGCAGGGGGTCACATGACTGTGGTCAAGGAAGGCTGGACAGGTAAAGGGGTGAATTAGTTAATAAATGTCGATGAAGGCAAAGAATTAACCTTCCAGGTAAAAGGGAGCCATCTAAAGAATGTGACTAGAACAGACGGGACACTAGCAGAGCTGATCTGCTCACTCCTCCATCCGCCCAGCCAACACCCACAGCCAGGGCCTGGGAGCTCCGTGAACACACCAGACCCAGTCTCTGCCCCGACGGAGTCCAGTCCCAAAGGAGGAAACAACATCAGAGAGCAAGAAAGCAGATGCGTGCTGCTCACAAGATGGCAGAGAAGAGGCACTTAAGCTCACTTTCTCTCACGAAAAAGCAAAATCACAACCACCGCTGCAGAGCCATCAATAAGACAGACTGGAAAACCACCAGAAAAGGTCTCCTACAACGGAAGACAAAGAATCCACATTGAGATGGTAGGAGGGCCGCTTTCATGATATAAGCAGCCCCAAACCTGCCGGTGGGCCACCCACAGACTGCAAAATAACTATATGGCAGGGGCTCTCCCACAGGAGTGCCAGTTCCAAGGCCCAGGCCTGGGGGTCTGGCACTGGGGGGGGGGAGCCCCCGAGCACTTGGCGTTGAGGCCGGCAAGGCCCAGGCCAAGGAACTCCACGGGCCTGGGGGAAACGGAGACTCCACTCCTGAGGGCACACTCAGGTTCCCATGTGCACTGGCTCCCAGCGCAAAGCAAGGCTCCACGGGAGTCTAGGTCAGACCACCCGGCAGGGCTTGAAGAATCCTCTGGGCAGGGTCTGGGAAGGGGGGGGGAGTGCACAGGACACTGGAGGCAAAGGCCCAAGGGACAATCGGCAGTGGAAGCTCCCCTGGAGGCTGTGTTCTGGGAAAAACCAACCCCACCCATCAGGGCTGAGAAGCCCCAGGCCAAACAACAAACCTAGGGGAACAGAGCTCCACCCATCAGCAAACAGGCTACCTAAAGACCCCCCCCAGGCACACAGCCGCCTCTAGTCACACCCAGAGACAAAGCAGCGCCACCCCACACACCGGTGGGCGGGCACCAGTCACTGCTATCGGAAAGCCCACAGCAAGCCGCAAGCTGCAGCGGGGTTGCGGGGTGGATATGAGAAGCAAGAGAGGCTGCAACCCTACTGTCTGCAAAAAGGAGACCACACCAAAAGCTATGCAAAATGAAAAGGCAAAGGAATAGATAAGGGAACTAGACAACCCCCCCAAAAAAAAAACAGCTAAATGAACTGGAGGTTAGCAAACTCCATGAAAAAGACCTCTGACTAACGATGGTCCAACATCTCGGAAAAAACTGAAGGCAAAGGGTTGATAAATGAGAGGAAACGCTGAACAAAGAAACAGAAGATTTAAAGACCGAACAAGCAGAGATCCAAAATACAACAAAACAAAAAACTCACTCGAAGGAACCCACAGCAAATTATAGGAGGCAGAAGAATGAATAAGCAAGGTGGAAATCAATGACTTGGAACAGAATAAAGAAAAAAGAATGAAAAGAAATAGGGAGAGCCTAGGAGAACCCTGGGACAAGCTTAAATGTACCTACATTTGCACTACAGGGGTGCCATAAGGAGAAGATAGAGAAAGGGCCAGAGAAAATATTTAAAGAGATAAGAGCCAAAAACCTCCCTAACTCACTCATTCAAATCCAAGAAACCCAACGAACACCGTATACAATAAACCGAAGGAGGAAAACCCCCAGACGGGTACTAAGAAGAATGCCAACGCCATGAAAGTTGTGATAAATGTAACAAAGAATGGTCAGAAAGAGAGTCCAGATTTGGACTGGGGACTGCGGTAGGCCTCTCCGTACGGGTGCATTTAAATGGGCTGCAGGGGTGAGAGGAAGCCTGTCCTGCGAGGCCGAGAGCAGAGCACAACAAGAAGACACAGGCTTTCTTGGAGAGCTGCACGCCACCTGTCCCAAGGAGGTGCGAGAAGGAATGACGGCCGGCGCTGACGGGTGATTCACCATAATCCAAGTCATTACGCTCAGTCGTTTATATGCATTACTTCACTTATTTTTCACAACCTGTAAGACTACTTACTGCCTCCCTCTGCGGATGAGGAAAAAGATTCCAAGGTTGCTCAACCTGCCCAAAGACAGAAACTCAGTAGATAAAAGTTCCAGGGGCTTGAACCCAGGTCAACTTACAACAATCATTCAACAAAAATATCACCTAAGAATCTAATACCTCCTATGGGAGTTCCCACTGTGGCTCAGAGGTAACAAACCCGACTGGTATCCATGAGGACATGTGTTCGATCCCTGGCCTCACTCAGTGGGTTAAGGATCCGGTGTTGCCGTGAGCTGTGGTGCAGATCACAGAGTTGCTGTGGCTGTGGTACGGGCCAGCAGCTGCAACTCCAATTCGACCCCTAGCCTGGGAACTTCCATATGCTTCACGTGCAGCCCTGAAAAGACCAAAATAAATAAATCAATAAATAAGAATCTAGTATGTCCTAGACGTTTTCAGTCTCGTGAATTAAAAAAAAAAAAAGACATGCTGTCTTCTCTCATGAAGCTTACATCTTAGTGGGCAAAAGGAAAATTTTCTATCTATGTAGGAGAAAATGTCCTGATAAAAAGGTAGAAAAGAGGGAGTTCCCATTGTGGCACAGTGGAAACAAATCCGACTAGGAACCATGAGGTTGTGGATTCGATCCCTGGCCTCGCTCAGTGGGTTAAGGATCCGGCATTGCCATGAGCTGTGGTGTATGTAGGTCACAGATGCGGCTTGGATCTGGCATTGCTGTGGCTGAGGTTTAGGTCGGCAGCTGCAGCTCCGATTAGACCCCTAGCCTGGGAACCTCCATGTGCCGCAGGTGCGGCCATAAAAAGGACAAAAAGACAAAAGAAATAAAAAATAAAATTTAAAAAAAGGCAGAAAAGAGAGACCCAGGACATGATGACTAGCCAGCTGCCCGTAACGACCCCGCCCCCGGCACCGGCTTCTGTAAACTCGTTTCGGCATCTACTGCCTTGCCTGTCCTCACTCTGGTCAGACCCGCCAAGCAGGCACCTGGAAGAACTAGCCCATACAAGCCGTGTGAAACCCTCCTCGGGGCTCAGACTCCGGAGAGCAACCTCCTCTGAGCCCGCCGGCCTAAGAAACCTGAGTTCTCCAGCTTACCGAGCGCTCGCCTGGTTTCTCGCGGGGGCAAAAAGAGCTGCGGGAGCCGATATGCTGCGGCCACACCGCTGGGCAGCTGCCATAACATCTAAACATGGATCCCGTGATATCTACTTTCAGGAAGAATATATATATATATATATATATATATAAAGCCTAAAACATATGCTTGCACTTCCATTTTCTTCTTTCAAACGTGCATATCGTTTTGGGAAAAGTGACATCAGTTCTGATCTCCAGAGGAAATTGGAAGACTGATTTCCAGGAACAGAGACCAAAGGCCAGCCTTGGGGACGCTGGGTGATGAGGCCCCAGTTAAGACCCCTGGACAAAGACTCGGGCAGGAAGCTCCCGGGAGCAGCACTCTGTATGGTCGTGCACCTGGCCAAGGACACCGAGGCTGTCCCTCCCTGACTCCACGGAGAGGCCAGGCCAGGTCACCATAGCTCTACATCTGGAGCCCTCCCAGGCTCCCCTCTATGCAAAGATTCCTTCGTCTGCTTTTAAGTGCCATTTGTACCCTTTCACTATGACAATACTGTAATCCTAAGTACAGCACTTCCGTGACTTCTGGGAGCTGTCCAAGTGAACTCCTCAACCTGAAGGTGGTCTGGGGAGCCCTGAACTTGCAGTCAGCTGGTTGAAATCAGGGTGGTCTAGGGCACCATCTGACTGGCGGCTGGTTCCCCAAGAGAGAGCAGTCTTGTGGGGACCACTCCACCGAAATCTAGAGTTGACTAAAACCACTGCACACCCACGGGTGGTCTCTGAAAGGGACCCCGGGAGAAGCAGCTGATTCCTAAGGTCTGGAGCAGACAAAGCACCAATGGTGTAAGCCAGGGCACCTGAACATGCCGCAGAAGCTGGGACCTGTCAAAGGCCGAAGAGACGAGGCCAGAGGCCAAGAGGGCAGAGAAATGTGACTGTCTAAGCATCAAAGGAATGAAGACTAGTAATAAATCTTCCTGATGTTAGCAAATACAGAAACGAGTACTGGGCGAGCTGGGAGGCAGCCTCCTACCAAAACCGCAAAGGCAGGGAAGCCCTGCCTCTCTCCGCCGAGAACTTCAGGAGAGCCGGGGCTGGGGGAAGGAAAGCCCCCTTGCTGGTACAAGAGACAGAAAGCAAAGGACGAGCACTCTGCAACGAGAGAGCAGACCCTGACATTGATGGACACGGGAGGAGGAGACAGTGCGTGAGGCTGACCAAGACATGCGCGCTGGTCACCTGGCCCTGACAGGGACACAAGGTCTCACCTGAGCTGCACTGCCCAGCCTGACAGCACCCGTGCCCCCTCCCAAGACCGACCAACATTTAATTAAGCCTATGCTCCCACATACAGCTCCCAGCAATAGGGAATACAGAGTTACAGAGAAAAATGTGAACAATACTGCAAGAAAACAACCAGCTAAATTCAGAAATGAGCATTCTACAGGACAGTAACCTAGTTTCTTTAACAAATGGCTTCAAAAAAAAAAGGGGGAAGACTTCTACCTATTAAAGGAGATGGAATAGCCAAATGCCATGTGTGGACTTGTCTGGATCCTGAATCAAAGACACTACTGTAAAAAAAAAAAGCATTTGAAGTAAATGTGGAAATCTAAATATCGACTAGGTATTAGATTATACCTAAGAGTTACTATTCCTCTTTTTGGATGATAACAGCATTTTAGTTACAATAGTTCTAAAAAATAATTAGCTTTAAAAAAGTCATGTAAAATGATACTTGAGATGTTTTAAAACAGTCCAACAAAGACAAATGAAGGAAGAAAGGAAGCGAGGGGGGTTTAGCCAGACAGGGGGATAGATAAGATCAGGAAAACACTGCTATTTTGTTTTGGTTTCTTTTGTTTTGGCTGCACAGGCCACATACAGAAGCTCCCTGGCCAGGGACTGAATCCCAGCAGCAACCGAGACCTAAGCCACAGCTGTGGCAACACTGGACCCTTACCCCCCTGCACCACAGCGGGAACTCCCAACACTGGTAATTATTAAAGCACACAAGATGGATCGATTGTATTCACTGTAATGTTCTCTCTACTTTTTTTATGTTTCCAAGTTTACATAACAAAACATTACAAAAATTATCATAATTATCTTAGTAATTCTATTTAGTAATCACACATTATAGGTGGGAATCTATTATAAATACTTATGACCTTCCCGAAAAGCAACTGTGTTCCAGGGGCAAGTAAGTAAAACTTCAATAAACACACAACTCTCTCACCTCCAAAGCGGAAGTAACAACTATTTCTAGCCCCTCTGCAGAGGTGCTGGGGGGTCGTATCTGTTCTTCAAAGGCACAAGGACAGCAGAGAGGGAGGAGGGAGTGAGGGACTGCTCACCCGACTCCAGCCAGACTGGCCACGAGGTACCTGCCGGGACAAAATGACGGCCACACGTGCCTGTACAAGGGCTACCTGCAGCTGAGACCGTGGGCCCATCCCACCCTACTCGAGCTGCGCGAAAATTTCATTTTCCTCACGCCCACTGGTCATCCTTTCTCATGGTGAAAAGACAAGTGACTGAAACACTTCTGGGGCAGTCTGTCACCGCGATGGGACAGAGCTAAGAAATTTTCCATAATTTCTCAGACACCCCTCATCCCCTTCTTAAGTAAGTCTGGACCCGGCATGTTACATCAGCTCTCAGCATATCCTATTTGCAGCCAATCCACGAAAATGAGCAAATATACAAATAACGGCTGTACAGAGGGACTCTGTGACCACGGTGTCCACAGCAAGGCATAAATATTATGCTTTACTACATAAAGGGAGCCATAACAATTGCACATAAAATCAAAGTCATAACTCCCTCTAAGTGAGCAGGTATATACAGAAACATACAAAGCAAATCTCTGTTCTGCACCAGCACCTCATCAATACAAAGTATAAAGGACAGTCAAGGCTTGCTTATTCTCAAACAACGCCCCAGACACGAAACATGAAATTTCACTTTTGAGCTAAGAATTCCCTGAGCCTGTCAGCACCAACCTGGACGGTGCCCTCAGTGCAAGCCCCCACACCCACTCAAGACCCCCGAAGGGACACTTCGTGTTTATGGAGACAGACAGGCTGAGTCTCATTCCTTGTGGGGGCAGCAGAATGTAAGTCACAATTCTAAGAGCCAGAGGGACGTGAGGAGCAAAGGGGACTCAGAGGAGCACTGTGTCTCAGGCCAAAGCAGAGGCCTCCACTTCTCCAGCAACCAAATTTCCTCACAAAGTTGCCTGATCAAATGTTTTCTTCTTTACCACAGCTCCTCTAAGACAAGAGTCCTTAAAAAAATCTATTTCTGGAGTCCCTGTTGTGGCTCAGCGGGTCGTGGTGTAGGTTGCAGAAGTGGCTCAGATCCGGCATTACTGTGGCTGTGGTGTAGGCCGGCAGCTACAGCTCTGATTTGACTCCTAGCCTGGGAACTCATATGCTGCAGGTATGGCACTAAAATTAAAAAAAAAAAAAAAAAAAACCCTATTTCTATCTTGAACTGTTATTTCGAATTTTTAGGTGGTCTTATTATAGCTTCACAGCAAAATAAGTTTGGTACAGGAAAGATTTTATTTCTACATTTGAACTTTTTTCATACTGTGCAGATTAGACACAATAAGGGAATGAAAATATGAATCTGGATGTGAGCAAAGTCAAAACTCTAATCAACTTCTAACAGAACAGTATGGGTTACAAAAGCTAAATGCTTTAAAAGGATAATACAGTGAACAAAATATATTTATTCATGCTAATACTTTAAATTCTTTCTTTTTTCTCTTTAGGACCGAACCTGCAGCATATGGAAGTTGCCAGGCTAGGGGTCGAATCGGAGCTGCAGGTGCCAGTCTACATCACAGCCACAGCAAAGATGGATCCTTAACCCACTGAGTGAGACCAGGGATCGAACCCACATCCTCATGGGTACTAGTTGGGTTCGGTACCACTGAGCCACAACGGAACTCCCTCTTCTTCTTTTTAAAAATATTTTAAGTTCTTTTAAAAGAAATGACATAAGACATATACAAAGGCCAATTTTGTGAAATCTATTTTTTTGGCCCCACCCATGCATGCAGGAGTTCTGGGGCTGGAACTGAACCTGCACCACAGCAACGACCCGCCAGAGCAACGACCCAGGCTGCTACAGTGACAATGCCAGCTTCTTAATCCGCTGCACCATAAGGGGAACTCCAATTTTGTGTAACCTAAGTCAACGTTATAAAATTTATAAATTTTACTGAATTACCTCTTCTCCAGTCAATCTATGAGTCATACGGCTTTACTGTCAAGTCAACGGAGTTAAAAGAAAAACAACTTTACCAGCATATCCATCTAAATTTCCATTTCCTAATCTGTAAAGTGAGGATATTAGTAATACCTGCCTCATTCATCTTGTGAAAAACAAGTAAAATAATCCATGCAAAACAGCATATTCAGCTCAATGCCAACTTAAACGGTAAATACTCCACAGCACCGCCTCGGGACAGGCAGTAGCTGTGTGACATGACACAGAGTACTCAAGAGTGAAATGGCCCTCACAAGCAGAGCTCTGAGACACTTCCAGCAGCGAGTGACAAAGCAGAGCTCAACCAGTGACAGAGAGAGACACAACCCATAGCTATTTCTGCTAGTTTCTTTATTAACCAACCTATTCCAAGTCTCTTTAATTAAACAACAAAACAGTAATCATCTCTACTTTAAAGACGCCTTCCTTTTCATAACTATTTTCTCTACTAACCTCCTGAAAAGTCACATTGTAATCTGGGGTTAACACTTGTTTCCGTTTTGCAAAAGCAAAGAGACAACACTCTATGCAGTACAAAGAAAAAAAAGTCCTGAAAAAAATCGTTGCCCGAAAGAGCTGGTCCAGCTAAGAGACAAGACAACCTCCAATCGGGGTCCCAGCGGACAGCCACCTCCCACCGTGCACAGGCTCGCCCATTCAGACTTCCTTCTCCAAGTCCGGTCTTGATAGGCACGCGCATGGGAGAAGAGAAGTGTGACAAGAACGTGAGATCCGGAGTAAGAAGACCCGTGTGCAAGTCCTGTCCCCACCACAGACCTGAGCCACCCGAGGTGCTGGATGCACGGGGAAGGGCAGGGCTGTGAGGGTGCAGCGGGAGACTCTCCACGCGGAGAGGATTCCAGACGCCACGAGCAGCATCACCGTCAGTGTCAGGACCCCCAGGCCTCAGGACCAGCCTGGCCGCTGCTAACCACCTCCAGCCAGAAACCACACTGCAGCTCCCACGCCACGTCAGAGTTTCAATTCAGTGTTTTCTTTAAGACGATTCCCTAGCTTCCTTTATGAACAAAACTGTCTCCTGTTACCAACACTTCAGTTATCCCTGTCTAAAGCCTATACCCCCCTCTCCTTCCCATGGCGTAACCCTCTCTCAGAGCTGGACACCCCTCCACCGGCTCCAACCTCTGCTCACGCGCCCGCCCGCCGCCAGGTCCCACTGCGTCGAGTGGCCTGGCCCCTGCTGCCGGAGCCTCGCTGCGGCCACAGCAGGTCACAGACCCAGGGCCCGCCACGCTCTGCTGTCTGCTTCCCTGCAGCCACCTTTCTGGTGACCTCGGCGCAAGACCCAGCTGAGTACAGTCTCACTCACCTTCATCACCTGCCTGCCCCTGACGGGTGTGAACCCACCAGCCTGGCCTAAAGCAGGTGGGGAGCAGAGCTACTCACATCTGAGACCCCGCTCCCTCCGCACGTCAGTTTAGGAACTTGTGCAGAGTGAGAGGGAAAGCATAATGCATTTCAGACGACCTCCAGGCGCAAGGAATGGAATAGCAGCTTTAAATACGGTGGCAAGCTTAACTTTAAGACATCTCCCACGTTCTAGGACCTCATAATTAGGCCCAGTTCGTCTTTCTAAAAGTATTTGCAGTGGCCCCTCCATGAAACCAGTATTCTCATTTCGCAGTCTTCCCAGGCCAGACTAGCTGCCCCCATTTCTGCTTATTATGAATTCTACTCATGCAAGTGTGGTCCATAAGCCCTGCTGGGCCCACTCGCCCTCCTGGGAAGTCTTCCCTGATCCCAGGCGCATGGGTGGTGGTGGGGGGGACACAGTCGTCTTCTCCCCGCCTCTCAACTTAAAGTTCCTAACTGGCAAGGTGTGAACTGCCTCATGTGGGGGGAAAAAACCTTACACCACAAAAGGACATCTTTTCCTCCTGGATCCTTCCCGGACATAGTCAGTTATAAATGAAGGGGAAAAGAGATGTGTTTTAAAAATACTGATTCCACAGCATTTACTCCCAGACATACAGGTGTTAACAACTGTACTTTGGTGTCCATAAAAACAAGAAAGCATCTCCCATACTCATAAACAGCACTGTCATTTACCACTGGAGATTAATTTGCAATTTCTTCTTTGAGAGATCACCACCACAATGATCAGGTCAATCACTCCAGCTTACTGTCAACGGGTCTAATCCACTCAAAATTTAGAATCGGCTTCTCAGTGGGGAGAACTAAGGGGAACCCCCAGCCAACAACTTCTGACCTCTGACCTCCCAACTGGACACAGCCAGTCGTTACTCACCCCATGTTTACTGAAGCCCAGCACAGGCCAGACAGCAGCCAGGGCTGGAGTACACACCCTCAAGGTGTTCCCAGGTCTAACACAACATGCAATGCGGACCGTGCTGGACAAGGTGGACCCAAAGCCTCACAGGGAAAGAGGAAGGTGAACATTTCCGCCCGAATGGTTATTCTGCCAACTGTAACTCCCAGTGGGCCTCACGGAGGAGCCGCTGGGGGCTGCATCAATGAAAACCACAAATGGAGTCTCTGGGTCACCCAGGGACTGAAAACTGGGCTCGATTTCCCCAGATCAGATTTATTCCCATGACCCTACCCTTTCTCTTCCAAGAAGAAAAGAAAAAAGAAAAAGAGGGAAAGAAGAGTAGGTCAGCCATCTTCCTCACATTCCCCAAAAGAAAACCTTTCCAGAAAGGTCCAGGGCATCCTAAATGAACACCTTGTCTGACCAGACAAGAAACCTGATGTAAGGACAGCAGGCCAAGCAAGGAGGGGACAGGAATACTCCTGGCAGTTTGGAGTGTGTCCTTCAGGTGTTTCCTATATACACAGGAAGTACATGTGTTGCAATTTGTTTATCCTTAATGCATTTAAAATTTTTTCATGTTTTTTGATACCTTCTGCTTAACAGAAAATCAGAATAATTGTTACAATGAATTTAAGTCAGGCTACTACAAAACAGCTCTAGCATGGAAGACATATCCATTTTTCCTGTATAACTGTCATCAGTTAAGATACCACATCTAGGGATGTGCATGGCATAATTTTTGAGGGCTAGCAATATAAAGTTATGACTTTCTTTAAATGTGAATTCTGTTTTTTT
>PVHT021183584.1:1561297-1601806 GCA_004024745.2 Catagonus wagneri
AAAAAAAAAAAAAAAAAAGGATGTGCACACCTGGAATTTGCAGCATGAAGGCTAAGAGAGCCATGGAAATATTAACAGAATTGTACTGATTTGACTAATATTTCAACAGCTACTCTGGAGAGTCACCTACCAATGATGTGAGGCACAGGAAGGAAAAAATGAGGAGGATAGTCCTGAACTAGTAACGAAAAAGGGGAGTCTCCATTATTTTCATCTTTCAGCATAATCACAAGCTAAAAAAGTATGACGATTCCACAGAGAGCAAAATCATGGGGGGCGGTGTCATTCCATGATCCTCGGGCACCCAGCGAGCGGCTGTGAGTGCAGAGACTGACCAATGGGAGCGGGGCGCTGGGAGACACCCTGGCTCTGTACCTGCAACTTCACAGCGACTGAGGGACGGAAGAAAGGCCGTGCCGGGGCGATGCCCGAGACTCCAAGCTACAGACAAAGGAAAGAATCAGAGTGACAGGATAATGGAAACGCACATTCTTTTAACTGCTACACTGAGACAGCGAGTACAGAATCTGCAGCCCAGCAGGCCTCAATCCACTTGTCCAGCATTGTGTATTCCAGCATCTCAGAGCAGTCTGCATTTGCAATTTGTCTTCAAACTTCCAGCATTTCACCACTTCCCACAACCTTATATACAAAGCTTACATATGAAGGTCCTCTTGTTCACTGTTTGTGTTGCTGCAGCTAAAGCTGGGTCTTGCTGGGGTCTAACATTTCATGAACAAATGACTGAAGCTCCAGCCTGCCTTCCGGCTTTGCTGGGTTTGCTGAGGAAACCTCCGTGCCTTTGCACGTGCGGAGACTGGAGTGCTCTCCTTCCCAAGACACGAACACGCGGGGCGCCCGCCAGCATCACACCTGCCGCCACTCTCTCGATCACTCAGCCCGGCCCATTTCAGCAGTCTTCTCTCCCCTGTACAGGCCGAGAATCCCACCGCTTCTGCCTTCACTAGCCCCCTTTCCCCAGGTAGTTTGCTTCCTCACTTCTCTTGGGGGCTTTCCTTCGGACCTTCGATATTGCTTAAGCAGTAAATAATTGTACACAAGACTTTAATTTTCTTTCTCTAAGACAAAACCAGTATCAGACACATTCTCACATTCCTTGCAGTGAGGGTTCAATGGGCTGCTTTGGTAAGTAAATAACTGACAGAATCAGCGTGTGTGGAAAGGGACGGCTGGATCTGCACAAGTGTCTTGAACCAGTATTCTCTGAACACAAAAAGCTTACCTGGGGTTATGGAACGGCATTACACAAATAAGAAAATTTTACTACTCATTACTTTTTTTAAAAACATTCGTAAGTTATACACAGCTGCAAAGTTAAGCACTTAGCAGGTGTTCAAACATTTGCTGAATGCATGATAAGTTAAAGATAGTCTCAAAATTAGAGGCCAAATAAAAGCTTCTCTCACTTATATAATACAAATTTAGGTTCAAAAGTGTGGCTTTTCAAAAACAAAGGTCTTGTGCCCCGTGTGCTTTCTGACTTAATGACTTTCATTTGCTTAAAGTCAATCTGCCATGTATTCTGACCTTGTGCTTGTGAGCAAAGGCCAGAAATATGTTCTCAGATTCCGGCTCCCCGTCTTCCCTGCCATCCAGTATCGTCATATAAGAATTAGGCCAGTAACTAGTCCTAACTGTGACTAACATAAAAGATTCACGACAGACTAAATAAAATGACTACTTAAAAAAGGGGTCTGAGTCCCTATCCGATTTCCATCAACAGGCATTTACCCACATAAACATTCATCAACATACAGCATCCCTCTATAAAACTCTATCAAGGTTCTAAACAATACAAACACCAAATTGTTGCGGGGAAATGCGTTCATTCAGGCCGTATTGTGTCACACTGAAAACAGAAAGGAAAAAGATCTTCAGGCCCCCTGCAAGGGTCTACTTATAAATCCACAACCCCCGAGTCAAACCAGCCCTCCTCCGTAATGGTCCTTCGCTTCTTAATATCGAGATTCTGCATCCAACAGTCTTCTTAAATTGAAGAGCCTCGTCCGAAGTTGCTAACCTTCCCACCCTTGGGATAAGTCACAGAAGCGCCACCCACACACGAAAACCTAGAAACCACACAATAAGAGCAGAGCAAAACGAGCTCATCCGCCCTGGCCCATCATCGCGGGAGACGCGGGCGGCCACTGCTGACCGGCTCCGTGACTCCCCATCACCGGTGAGCACGGCCGGTCCCCGAGGCACCGAGGCCCGCGGCACCCAGGCCCACGGCATCCCGCGCTGCGGCCGCGCTCCAGAGTCCCGACGGGCGAGGCTCGGCCGCGGAGCCATAAACAACGAGCCGGGCGAGTCCTCCGGCGCCAGAAGGCGCTCGGCTCGGTGCCCCGAATCGCGGTCCCCGGCCCACCGGGAAGTTGTGAAACCGCACACACGCCCGTCCCACTCCCACCGCGGGCCGGGCCGGGCCGGGCCGGGCCGGGCCGGGCTGAGTCATCCCCGGGAGCAACTTCGCCCGGAGCTCCGGCCCAGGTCAATCCCCGCACCGCCCGCTCCGCGTCAGGACCCCCGGGCCGGGCCGGGCCCCGCGGCGGCGCGTCCTCGGCCCCGACCGCCCCCACCCGAGGGACCGAGGGGCGTCCGGGGCCGCAGAGGCCGCCCCCGCCACCGCGCCGAGACTCACCGGGCAGCGCCTCCTCCTCCGCCGGCCTCAGCAGCAGGGCCCGCGGCCCCCGGCACCATCTTCCGCCGCCGCCGCCTCGTCCTCGGAGGCGGCTACCAACCGCCCATCGGCGCCGCCAACCGACTCAACCGCCGGCGCCGGGGCTGCCGCGGCCGCCACCTCCGGGCGGCGAGGACACTGGCGGGCCCCCCGGCTCTGCGTCGGGGGCGGGGGAGGGCGGACCGCGGCCGGTCAGAGCCGAGGGGCCAGGCGACAGAGACCCCCGAGGCAGCACCGGGCTCGGCAGGGCCGCGGACTCGGCCGCCGCGGTTTGTTATTGTCGACTCCGACCCTTCCTCCGCGGGGCACGCCGGGAAGCGGGCGGGGGAGGGGCGCGCCGCGGCGGCGCAGCGCCGCTCTGCGCAGGTCCGGAAGTCGGCGGGCTGCCGGGAAGAGCCGGCGCCGCTCCGCCTCCGGCAGCTGCCTGGGCTGGCGATCTGCGCGTCCTCCTGTGACCCCCGGGGACTCCGCTGGGCGGCCCGTGGCGGTGCTGGCTGCCGTCCGGACGCGACTACTCCAAGGTGAGCCTGACCTTCGCTTCTCGGAGAGCGGGCTTGAGCGCGGCCCCTCGGCCTGTCGCGGAGGGCTGGGGCGGGGGGCGTCCGAAGGTCCCGGGGCTCGTCGTGGCCCGCTGGGCGCCTGCCACCGGATCTGAGAGGGGATGGGGCGCGGGGAGGGCTGTGTCCCGGCGGGGCTGGCCTCCGCCCCAACCCCGGGTCTGCGGGTAAGGCCAAGAACGCGGGCGAGAGGGGAGAGCGCAGGCTTGGTGGATGCGAGCACGTCGGAGGCGCCGCGACCACCTGTTTTCCGCTGGATGCCGAGTTGCCGGGTCAGCAAGCGCCCCGTAAGGGCGGGGAAGCGGTTTCAGGGGGTCCTGAACATGATGAGTCACAGGCAGTGACTTGAAACCACAGGGCTTAAGTATCTCAATCTGATGAAGTTACGAGTAGAATAATATCTGAACTTTTAAGATTCCTGTTATATCCAGGAACATTTGGAATGAGTAACAGCTTGGAGGTGCTACCGCTGAGTCGTTAGACGGCTTTTGAATTGTGTTTGCATAAAGATGAGTATTATCACCCTTTTCAAGGGCACCCAAGCAGAACAAACACTACCAGGAAGCAAAGTCTGCAATCCTTCACTTGTCAGAGTGAGAACTGAAAAAAAAAGCACTGAACAACTGGTAAGTTTCCATCGCCCTGACCCGGTATCTGAAAGTTGTGGTTGAGAAGGACTTGGCAGGTGTTACCACTTTGTTTTTAATTTTAGGCTCATACAGATCCCAGGGAGGGCTTGTCTTTGGCAAGTCATTTTATCTCTGTTTGTTTGTTTTTAAGGTGGAATTTTATTTCAGCACCCCAGCAAGATACAGCAGGGAAGTGAAAATTAAAGAGACCAAACTGGCCTTATGCCTTGGGGAAGGTGAGAACTGGCAAGACGGAAGAAAGGAGTTGACTAGACTGGGCGCAGCATAGTAATTAGCACAAAGGAAGTAAGTCACGGGATGGGATTCAGCGAGAAAGTTGGTAAGCAAAGCACACTATTAGACCTCTAAAAAATATGTTGGTGCTTCCTTTTAGTTATCAGTGATATTCGTCATCACCAGTACAATAAGCATCAGAATGTAAAAATTTGAATATTCCAGTGACACTCTCTTAAATAAAATTTTGGGCCACCCCGTGGCAAGTGGAGCTCCCCAGCCAGGGATCAGATCGGAGCCACAGTCTCAACCTAAGCCACGGCTGCAGAAACGCCAGATCCCTAACCCACTGTGCCGGGCCAGGGGTTAAATGAAGACACTGCCGATCCCAGTGTGCCACAGCAGGAGCTCCTAAATAAAGCATTTTAAATGTTACTTGTGTGACTTCTTTATTGGGGGTGCAGTTAATTCAGTTTTAATTTTCTCTCTTTTCATAGGCTGGAAGAAATGACCAGAGTGATTGGGCCATACCGTTGCCAAAATAGAAACACAGTTTTGGGTGAAGGAGAAAAGAGATAGCTTTTATTGCTCTGTCAGGCAGAGGGGTACACAGCAGGCTCATAAAGACTGCCCTCCTCTGGGAGAGAACAGGAGGTGGTTTTATAGTTTGGGAGTGGAAAATAGGACCATAGATAAGGATCAGCATAGGTGCAAGCTTGCATCTTCAGAGCTGGTGTTTAGTGGCCTCAGGACTGGTTCTGGTGGGCCTTCTTAATGGAATGAAGATGCTTCACCGAGTAGTTAGCATCCTCATTTGTTGGGGGTTTGAGTTTGGCAGAAGAGCTCAAGGATGTGGTCCCTTGAGGAGGGCCCAGGCCCTGCCCCCAGGCTGCACCATTGGTCCCTGCTTGTGCCTCCCTGATCTCTGTATCCCCTCCCTTCCCAGATTAGCAGCTATTCGAACCTGCCCTTTGGAACTCCAGAAGGTCATGGAGGCTGAAGCTTATTCTCTAAAAAAACGAACCCGCATCCTCATGGTTCCTAACAGATTCGTTTCGGCTGCGCCACAACGGGAACTCCCAGCTCTTTAAAAGCCTGTTTTTTAGAGTTCCTTTCGTGGCTCAGTGATAACAAACCTGACTAGTACCCATGAGGACGTGGGTTCCATCCCTGGCCTTGCTCAGTGGGTTAAGGATCCGGCGTTGCCATGAGCTGCAGCATAGGTCACAGATGCGGCTTGGATCCTGAGGTGGTGTAGGCTGGCAGCTATAGCTCCGAGTCAGCCGCTTTCCTGGGAATGTCCATATGTTGCAGATACGGCCCTAAAAAGACTACAAAAAAAAACTTTTTATTTCAGGTCTTAATTTCAGTGTCACTTTGTCCTTCCCTAGTGTGCCTGTAGATCCGTCTGCCACTCGGTGTGTGTCTAACCTGCTAGAAGGTAAGTCCTTCAGTAGGACTGTTTCCCCTTACCGGGGGTACGGTGGTGGATGCTCCAGCATTCGTGACAGTGCCCTACACTTTTTATACCTCTGCTCTCTCCCCAGCTCGTCCTCAGTACTTACCCATCCAAGGCCAACCTGAACCTGCAGCCTTCACTGGTTTGGTTCTGTAACACGTTAGATATATTTAAACTTCCTCGCCTAGGGATCTCAGGTACCTGGCAGCTTGCTAGCCGTGTCTCCTGGCACCGTGCACATTTACACATGCCTTGTGTGAGTTTCCTCAGCCGGGCGTGTTCTTCCCTCTGTCGCTGTTCCACGCCATCCTTTAAAACAGCTTCTAGACGGTGTAGTAATCGCTCACCCTCTGCTCTCTATCACACAACTGTAAGTCACCTCCCCATCTAAATCTATGAAACCCTGAGGATAAGGAGCTATGAATTACTCACGTTTAAGTTCCTAGAACTTTATAGTGTGCTTGGCACGTGGCAGTTAAAATACTGAATGTAATGAATTCTGCAAATATTCATGTTGAAAGTTAACTAGGTCACCTGCCTTCAAGTATCTCAAAAGCTGGGACAGGGAACCTTCAGATATCTGTAGTGACAAGTGTATCATCTGAAATATATCAGGATACTGGGAAGATCACAGTACATGGCTTGACTTTGTTAACTCCTGCGGGTTGGGGTTTCGCTCCCCGTGTGTATCAGGTACTTCTCAGACAACTGCTTCTCGGTGAGCCTATTTGTAAAGTTTTGTTCAAACAACCACAACTGACACAATGACTGGTCAAGGTCTGAATCACAGTTTTCCATTTTTAAAGGTCAACCCCTTTAAAACGTTTCAGACGTTGTTTTAAGCTCATAGCTAATTTGGTGTACAGAATGTGGCCGTGCACTCCTTACGAGGCTTCTGGTACGTGATTATGCGTCCAGTGCACATGGTATGTACAGACCTCAGAGCTGCCCCAGTCAGCTGGGCTGTTGGTACTCACCGGTTATTACCGATGATGACGGTTAGCTTACAAGTGACTGCTTCGAAGCTGGTGACAAGCTAGTAAGCAACCTTGTTCCTAAAGCTGTGATACCTACACGAAGATACAGCATGCTTCATTTTCCAACGGATTTAAATTCAGTAGACTGGGAGTTCCCTTCATGGCTCAGTGGTTAACGAATCCGACTAAGAACCATGAGGTTGCGGGTTCGATCCCTGGCCTTGCTCAGTAGGGTAAGGATCCGGTGTTGCCGTGAGCTGTGGTGTAGGTCACAGACGCGGCTTGGATCCCGCGTTGCGGTGGCTGTGGCGAAGGCCGGCAGCTACAGCTCCTATTAGACCCCAATCCTGGGAACCTCATATGCCGCGGGTGTGGCTCTAGATAAAAGGCAGAAAGACAATAAATAAATAAATAAATTCAGTAGACTGAAACAAAACAGTCTTTTTTCACATTAAGTTTTTGTCTTTCATTGTTTTGATGAAGAGCTTAAAATCCAAAAGTTGAGCTGGGGTGTGTTACAGCAGAAACCAGTGCTTCCTCAGATACCATTTGGTCAGGCCTGCCCCTGGCGCATGCAGCGGGCCGTCTGTCAGTGCGGGTAGCGGAGAGGGGCCCGCGCTCTCCGTCTGCACACCTGCCGTCCAGCCCTGCCCCTTCTTTGCTTCCTAGTCAGCTCTGTGCCTGTCAGTCCGCCCGGCTCTTAAGTCCCCGATGCTCAGCGCTTTCCAGTTCCTGTCGCCTCCTATCTCTTGAGGAAAGACTTGCTGACCCTTCTGCCGTAAAGTCTGCAAACCCGTGAGCGCCTTTTAGTCTCCCCTGCAGTCACTTTTCTGTCCCCTCTGTTGAAGGTGGTCTTGGGCTCTTGGCTCCATCCCATTATCTCAGTCATTCTGGGGGGTCGTTTGGTATGTGCCAGACGGAGTTCGTGTGTGAAGTGTTTTACAGAGTTGAATGTCTTGATCTTCCAGTTGTATTAAAATTTATTTATTAGTTGCCAGACAGTTATTTACATGGAATATTATGTTGATCTCTTAATAAAAAATCAAAGTTAAAACTTTGACATAGAAACTTTAGAAAAATTGTTTTCCTTTTTGTTTCTGTAATATTTATTGTTTAACTTGTTTTGACTACATTGATTACATGAGTTTTCAATAAAAACAGTCTTTTTCTTTTTGGGGCCATTATTATTATTTCATGATTGTTACTTAAACTGGTCTTAGTGTACAGAACAGAGTATTAGAAAGTGTCAAATACACTAGGCAGCCGGGACTCTTAAATTTTCAACATACTCTAGAGGGAATTCTTTTGTTTGTTTGTTTTTTATTAAAGTATAGTTGATTCACAATGTTCTGGCAGTCTCTGTTGTACAGCAGAGAGGCCCAGTCTTAAATACGCTTCTTCTCACCACCTTCCATCATGTTCTCTAATGCAGATGCTGGCCATGAGGAACAAAGGAGTAGATCTCTAAAGATCTTAATCCTGACTCTTTTTTTAAGCCTATGTATGTGTGCCCCTCTCAGGTGAATTCATCAGATAAATCCTAATCCAATTCCTGTGGCTTTTATACTGTTGAAGGGATTAATTTGAAATCAGTTGTCATTCTCAAAGGTGCCCTAATTTTTTAATATACATTTTGGTACAACTAGATCATAACGTGGTTTGCATTTAGGAATTGGAAAAACAGATTTTGTTTGAACTTGGAAAATCTTATGTTTGATTTCAGTTTCATCCTGTCAGAACGGTGTTGGCAACACCTGTCTGAGCTGCCTCCCATTGCTGTGTAGACTAGAAAAAGCAGTAGCATGGAAAATGTACTGCGACAAAGACATTTTGTGTGGTCCCGGAATAATTATACTGTGGCCACTTAATAGGTTTTAAATATGCAACTCCATCAGCTCTTGAAATAATAGAATGTTTGAATGTACTTCAGTGTACACACCTAATTACATTTAAAACGAAAAAAAATTTTCAAAAATTCCTGAATCTTACATCTTTCTTGGCACTTAGATTCATGTTCTAGGCTTTTTACCTCTTCCTCTTTTCCCTTTATTCTTATACTCCTAAAGTTCTGGAAACTGACCAAAGAGAAATCTTGGTGTGAAATGCTTTTTGTTTCCTTTCTTCATAAGGCTCCCAAGAACACGTTTTACTCCTGTTTCAAGATTATCTTTTTGAAAAATGTTCAGCATCACCAAGAACTAAGCTGAAAATCATGTGTTTCCTAAAAGGAAGTTCATCCAGGTTTTTTCTCCCTTTTTTTACAGCCATACCTGCAGCGTATGGAAGCTCCCTAGCTAAGGGTCCAATGAGAGCTGCAACTGCCGTCCTGCACCACAGCCACAACAATGCCAGATCCAAGCCACATCTGCCACCTGAGCCACAGCTTGTGGCAATGCTGGATCCTTAACCCCCTGAGCGAGGCCAGGGATCAAACCCACATCCTCACTATGTCCAGTTCTTAACCGTCTGAGCACAGTGGGAACTTCTCACCCAGGTTTTTAATGAAAACATGGAATAGGAGTCATCAACTAAGCAGACGGAACAGCTTCAAAAGAATCAAAAATCCACAATAAGTGATTAAAGAGATACCCCCTTTTTCTATTTCATCAATCTGCCTCAGCGATATGGCTTTCTTAAAAACTTTTATTTCTGTCATGTAGCAACAAATCTAAAAAATGTAATTGAGAAGACAACTCCACTTTATTAGCATCCATTTAAAAAGAATAGGAATAAATTTAACCAAAGAAATGCAAAACACTGAAAATTACAAAACACTGAAAGAAATGAAAGACACCCCTGTTCATGAATTAGAAGACTAATGAAGATGGTGATGCTTTCTAAATTTATCTACAGATTAATACAGGCCCTACCAAATTCCCAGGTAGGTTTTTTGCAGAAACTGGCAAGCTCTACCATCATAAAGATTCCTGTAGAAACACAAGGGGCCAGAATAGCCAAAATTATTGACGAACAAATATGGTGCATTTACACTTCCCAATTTGAAAACCTACGACAAGGCTACAATAATCAAGACAGTGTAGTACTAAGATTAGACAGATGAAAAGAATTGGGAGTCCAGGAATGAACTCTTAAAGTTAGTTGATTTTTGAAAAGGGTACCCAGACATTTTGATGGAGGAAGAAAAGCCTTAAATGGTGCTCTGGGAAAATGAAAATCTCCATGCAGAAGAGAAGTGGGGCTCCTATCTCATAGCACATGCAAAAATTAACTCCAACTGGATCAAAGACTTGAATGCAATAGATAAAATTTTTAGAAAGCACTTAGACAAAATCATAAAAATAAATCCTTGGAACCTTGGATTAGGCAATGATTTCTAAGCTATAACACCAAAAACACAGGCAATACACACACAAATGAGATAAATATGACCTCATCAAAATTAAATACGTTTGCTTCAAAGGACACCATCAAAAAGTGGAAAGATGATACACAGAAGATGAGAAAATATTACATATCACGTAAAGTATCCAGACCATAAGAAGCTCTTACATCTCAAAAAGAAAAAGAAAACCTAACTTTTTTAATGGGTTGAAGATTTGAATGTTTTGTTTTTTTGTTTTTGTTTTTCACTTTTTAGGGCCGCAATTGCAGCATATGGAAGTTCCCAGGCTAGGGGTCGAATCGAGTCTCAGCTGCAGGCCTACACCACAGCCACAGCAAATGGGCATCCAAGACATGGCTGTGACCTACACCGCAGCTCACGGCAACACCGGTAGCTGACCCACTGAGCAAGGCCAGGGATCTAACCCACATCTTCATGGATACTAGTTGGATTCATTTCCACTGCACCACGACAGAGAAAGGTCATTTTAACAAAGATACACAGCCAATAAGCACCTGAAGACACACTCAATTTCAGTAGTCGTTAGGGCAATTCAAAATTACAATGAGATCATTTCATATCCACTAGGATGCTAAAGTCAAAGGCTAACAAGGATGAGAAGTTGGAACTCAATAAATTGCTGCTGGGAGTATAAAACGATGCAGCCATTTTGGAAATCAGATTGGCAGTTCCTTGAAACGAAACAGTTACCCTAGCCCAGCAATTCCACTCCTAGAGAAATAAAAACACACATCTCCACCAAAAACTTGTACAGCAATGTTCACACTGCCTTATTTCTCACAAGTAAGAAGTGGAGACAGCCCTAACGCCCAACAGCTGATCAGCAGATGGGCAGAGCATGGCATGTCCATACAGCGGGATATTTGTGATGCGGGAGCGTCTGTCCCTCACGTAGTAAGCAGCTACCATGCGACTCAAAAACCCCACTCTTAGCTCTATGCCAAAGAGAATTAAAAAGCTATGTCCACGCAGAGATGTGGACATGAGTGCTCATAGCAACATGCATAGTCTCCAGAAAATGGAAGCCTCCAGACTCTCAGCTGCTGAATGGTTACACCAGATGTGGCTTGTTCACACCGTCGTTACCCTGCAGGGAAACGGAGCGCATTGGCACATGCTACGGCATGGGTGAACTGTGGGAAATGCCAAGTAAAAGCAGCTACTCGGAGCCACATAATCTATGGCTCCATGTATATAAAATGTTCAGGATAGGTAAATTCGTGGACAGTAGATCAGTGGTTGTCAGGGGCGAGGGGAAAGAAGAATGAGGTGTGAATGGAGGTTTCTTTGGAAAATGATGGGAATATTCTAAAACTAGATAGTGGTGAATTTTTGGTATGTGAGTTGTATTTAAATAAAACTGTTACTTAACATTTTTAAATATCAAATGAAGTAAGTAGTAAACGGAAAAAATCAGCCACATAAATTACCTGTTGCTAAGGTCTAATTCAGTTAACCATCACTGAAATGGTTTAAACGTACTTTAAAGTAGGAGTTCCCATCGTGGCGCAGCGGAAACGAATCCTACTAGGGACCATGAGGTTGCGGGTTGGATCCCTGGCCTTGCTTTGCGGGTCAAGGATCCGGCATTGCTGTGAGCTGTAGTGTAGGCTGTAGACGGGACTTGGATCCCGTGTTGCTGTGGCTGTGGTGTAGGCTGGCGGCTACAGCTCCTTTTGGACCCCTAGCCTGGGAACCTCCATATACCACAGGCGCAGCCCTAAAAAAAGGCAAAAAAAAGTTCTTTAAAGTAGAAATCCGATTTATCCGTCACCCCAAGTGGGAGTCCTTTAGAAAGGGCAACCTAATGGAAATCTAGCAGCCCAGGGTGCAGACCATAAGTAGTGCCATTGTCTATATTATTGTTTAGCTATAATAAATGTAACTTTAATCAGTCTGCTTTTATTATTATTGTCCCATCAATCCTTTTTTTTTTTTTCTGTCTTTTTGCCTTTATCTAGAGCCGCACCTGCAGCATAGGGAGGTTCCCAGGCTAGGGGTCTAACAGGAGCTGTAGCTGCCAGCCTTTGCCACAGCCACAGCAACGCGGGATCCGAGCCGCATCTGCAACCTACACCACAGCTCATGGCAACGCCAGATCCTTAACCCACTTAGCGAGGCCAGGGATTGAACCCGCAACCTCACAGTTCTTAGTCGGATTCGTTAACCACTGAGCCACAAAGGGAACTCCTGTCCCATCAATCTTAATGCCACCCCCCCCAAATAACCTTTCATTAATTCAAGTCAGGTTTTCTCAGTCTGTTGCTATTTAGGGCCAGGGAATTCTTTGCTTTGAGTGGCTGTTCTGTGCATCTTAGGTTGATTATTTAGCTGCATCCCTGGCCTCTAACTACTTGATTTCAGTATCATTCTCCTCCTCCCAGTTGTAAAAACCAAAAGGAGTTCCCACTGTGGCTCAGCAGAAACGAATCTGACTGGTATCCATGAAGACACAGGTTCGATCCCTGGCCTTGCTCAGTGGGTTAAGGATCCCGCGTTGCAGTGAGCCATGGTGTAGGTCACAGACCAGGCTTGGAGTTGGCGTTGCTGTGGCTGTGGTGCAGGCCGGCAGCTGTAGCTCCAATTCGACCCCTAGCCTGGGACTCTCCATCTGCCATGGGTGTGGCCCTAACGAGACAAATAAAAACCAAAAATGTCTCTTAAAAGGAAATAAATAATGGCATTTGCAGCAACATGGATGGACCTAGAAATTATCATGCTAAGTGAAGTCAGTCAGACAATGAGACACCAACGTCAAATGCTACCACTTACGTGTGGAATCTAAAAAAAGGACACAATGAACTTCTTTGCAGAACAGATACTGACTCACAGACTTTGGAAAACTTCTGGTTCCCAAATAAGACCAGTTCGGGGGGTGCAGGTATGCACTGAGGGTCTGGGATGGAAATGCTCTGAAATTTGGTTGTGATCGTTATACACCTATAATTGTAATAAAATTCATTGAGTAATTTAAAAAAATGGAGTTTCTGTCGTGGTTCATCGGTTAATGAACCCAAGTAGAATCCATGAGGTTGTGGGTTCGATCCCTGGCCTCGCTCAGTGTGTTAAAGATCTGGCATTGTGGTGAGCTGTGGTGTAGGTCGCAGACCTGGCTCAAATTCCACATGGTTGTGGCTATGGCTGTGGTGTAGGCCGCTGGCTGTAGCTCCAATTCGACCGCTAGTCTGGGAAAATCCATATGCAGTGGGTACAGCCCTAAAAAGCAAAAGACAAAACAAACCAAAAAACTAAGCACATTTTTATCACTTATATTTTAACAAAACAATTCTTTTTTGTTCTTGGTGGTGGTGTTTTTGTTTTTGTTTTGTTGTTGTTGTTTTGTTTGTTTTTCTGCTTTTTAGTGCCACATCTGCGGCATATGGAGGTTCCCAGGCTAGGGGTCTAATTGAAGATACAGATGCCGGCCTTCACCACAGCCACAGCAACGCGGGATCCTTAACCCACTGAGCAAGGCCAGGGATTGAACCTGTGTCCTCACGGATACTAGTCAGATTTGTTTCCGCTGAGCCATGACGGGAAGTCTAATAAATGCATTCTTTAGAGAAGTGAATCTACGTTTCCAAATCCTGTGGCACTACTTCTAGCTCAGCTTTTAAACAGTTGGCTCAAAACATACAGTGGTAACACTAGGATTACAAAGATGCCTAAGCAGATATGGAATAATTTCACTTCTTATTCTATGCATGCATCATTCTCTGAACCTTACAAAGTTCTCTTTTTTTGAAGCATTTCATGTTTTTCCCCCTAAAAAAAATTCATGAAATGAAAAAGTGTAGATCTATTACTTTTTTCCTTTTTTGTACTATAATTGTTTTATTTAAATTGTTTTAAAAATTTTGATGGCCTAATTACATATTTGAAGACCAATAAAATACTTTTCAGTGTCTACATTATACTGGCCTCTGGTATTTTTCATTTCATTCATGATTATGAATGAAATAAGTTCCTCACTTAGAAGGTGTTAAAATGATGTGTACCGACAATGGTGTATCTGTCAGATGTGCAAAGGGTGCAGAACTGATTTCGGAGAGAGGGAGCCCGCGAGAGGTGCTGTGCAAGGTGCTTTACACACAAGCTCAGGCTTAAGGATGTGGCTGTGTTTCCTCACATTTTAAATGGCCCGTCTGTATTTTGGCAGATTTTTTGCTCTCTCGGTCTTGGGCTGATTATTGGTCTGTCAAAACCAAACCATATAATAGCATACTACTTGCATAATAGAATCAGTAATTTTTCAACTTCCAAACTTGTTAGTTCTTAGTAAGAATAGCTTTCCAAGGAGTTACCGTTGTGGCTCAGGAGTAATGAACCCCACTAGTATCCATGAGGATGTGAGTTCGATCCCTGGCCTCACTCCGTGAGTTAAGGATCCAGCTTTGCCGTGAGCTGTGGTGTAGATCACAGACATGGCTGGGATCCTGTGTTGCTGTGGCTGTGGTGTAGGCCGGCGGCTACAGTTCTGATTCGACCCCTAGCCTGGGAACTTCCATGTGCTGCGGTGCAGCCCTTAAAAAAAAAAAAACCTTTCCAAGACATTAATATACTTCATGTCCAGATAGTTGTCTCAGATTATGAAACTATTAGTATACACCTATATTTTTTATTGTTTTGGCCACGCCTGTGGCATGTGGAAGTTCCTAGGCCAGGGATCAAACCCACACCACAGCAGTGACCCAAGCCACCACAGTGACAACACCAGATCCTTAACCCACTATGCATAGAAAACTCCCTATGCATATATTTTCAAAGGAAGCTTTCCAGACATAAGTATTTGCCTCATGGCAGGTGCCTAGTCTTGCACTCTGTGTTTTTAACCCTTGTTGAATGATTAATGTATTAAGGCTGTAGCTTGCCTCGTCAACATGAACTCAGCTCAAAGAACCCTTGTCCAGAAATGGCTCTATCAGCAAAGCCTTCATGCACAATTTTCTTTTGAAATAATAGGAAGGTGGGATCATTGCGATAAAGTCTTAATGGAGTTGGAGTTCCCGTCATGGCTCAGCAGAAACGAATCCGACTGGGAACCGTGAGATTGTGGGCTTGATCCCTGGCCTCGCTCAGTGGGTTAAGGATCCAGCATTGCCGTGAGCTGTGGTGTAGGTTGCAGATGTGGCTGGGATCCGGCGTTGCTGTGGCTACGGTGTAGGCTGGTAGCTGTGGCTCTGATTCGACCCCTAGCCTGGGAACCTCCACATGCTGCAACTATGGCCCTAAAAAGCAAAAAAAAAAGGTAAAGTCTTAGTCAAAATATTATAGGACAGGAGAGAAACTAAACTAGCATCTTTTAAAATATAAAATGATTGCTAATATCTATAATTGTAAAATGTTTGGAATGACTTCTTTTCCTGGAATGGAAAGCTAGATGCCAGGAGAAAGTTCTGTGTGACATTTTGCTTTGGAATCAGAAATTTCTGAGCATGGTCTCAGTCAGTCACGTTTAAGTGTTCCTTTGCTCCAGCCACAAAAATGCATCATCCCCAAATTTTAAATAACGTCTTATGCCAAAACTTGCCATTGGTGCATAATCAGTGTTGTAAAGTTCTTACCAAGGAAACTGCCCCTTTGTCTTGATATGAAAACTAACTGAGGAACCAGAATACAAGAACTTGAACTTGAGCTTTAAGTAATTCATCCCATTTTAACAACAAAGCAGCCTAGCTGGGTTTTTTTCCCCCTGGTCTTTTTAGACATATGCACCCGCAGCATATGGAAGTTCCCTGGCTATGGGGCAAATCGGAGCTGCAGCTGCCTGGCCTACACCACAGCCATGGCAACACCAGATCCGTGCCGCATCTGTGATCTACACTGCAACTTGCCGCACCACCAGATCCTTAACCCACTGAGCAAGGTCCACATCCTCATGAATACTAGTCGGTTCATTACCCCTGAGTCACAACAGGAACTTCCAGATTTACTTTTAATTCAGTAATTATGGACAGGCTGCTGTGGCCTTTAGCCAGCTGGGTATACCCCTGTGATTCAAAAGATGACCAATACGTTACATTTAAAATTAGAAAAATTGTCCTTAAAATATGCTGTTTCTTTAACTGATGATTAAGGTTATTAATTCCAATTATGAAAGCTGAACAAGTGTGCAGAGCTTAGAAGCAGTAAGAGGCTATTCTCTCCCAGCCCTTCCTATCTGCTGCCACAGTCTCGAAATGACAGCCGAGGATGGGCTTAGAGTTTCCTGGGCATCCCACACCTTTCTGTGTTGTCCCTTAGACACTGCAGTCATGGTGGGAACATCGGCTCCAGCCTCTCTGAGTCCGTACCAGATGTCTTGCATACTTTGCAGTCGGATTCTTTATTACTCACTGATTTGTTAGTTTATTCATTCACTCAACAAACATTCATCATGAATGTCTGACAAACTTAATTGTCCATTAATGGGTATATGGATAAGTAAATTGCAGTGTTTTCAATTTATGCCCCTGAATAATTAGTCGTAGTTTAAAATGTATGAACAAGGATTTCCCACTGTGGTGTTGTGGGTTAAGGACCTGGTATTGCCACTGCTGTGGCATAGGTCACAGCAGTGGCCACACCAGATTTGATCCTCGGCCCAGGAACTTCCAAATGCCACAGGTGCAGTCAAAAAGGAAGAAAAAAAAGGCATGAACTAGAGCTATATACACCTTTAAGATGTAGTATTTGAATAAGAAGTGTTGCAAAGGGTGTGAAAAAATGGGCACTTATTTATTTCAGGGAATATAAATATATTACAACCTCTATGGAGGGCCGTCTGGCAATCCGTGTGATTCCTGTAATCATAAAAATGTCCATTCTAAGTTATTGTATAGACATAACTAGTCTGTATTCTCTATACGTAACTGGTCTTCATATGTGGGAATGACATTTGAACAAGAATAACTATTGAAATATTGTTTGCAGTAAGAGTTACTTAGATTTATCTCATATTGTTACCCAGACAACTGATTTTTTGCTTTATTTTTTTAAATTTCTTAATGAATTTTATTACATTTATAGGTGTACAAAAATCTTCACAACCAAATTTTATAGCATCTCCATCCCAAACCCTCAGTGCATCCCCCACCCTCCAACCTGTCTCCTTTGGAAACCGTAAGTTTGTCAAAGTCTGTGAGTCGGTATCTATTCTGCAAAGAAATTCATTGTGTCCGTTTTTTTTTTGATTCCATGGGTAAGTGATAGCATTTGATGTTGGTGTCTCATTGTCTGACTGACTTCACTTCGCATGATAATTTCTAGGTCCATCCATGTTGCTGTAAATGCTGTTGTCTCTTTCCCTTTAATGGCTGAGTAATCCACTGTGTGTATGTACCACATCTTCCCTACCCACTCCTCTGTTGATGTGCATTTATGTTGTTTCCATGACTTGGCTATTGCATAGACTGCTGCAATGAACATTCGAGTACATATGTCTTTTCAAGTCATGGTTTTCTCTGGATAGATGCACAGAAGAGGGGTTACTGGATCAAATGGTAATTCTATTTTTAGTTTTCTAAGGAATCTCCAAACTGTTTTCCCCGGTGGTTGAACCAATTTGAATTCCCACCAACAGTGTAGTAGGGTTCCTTTTTCTCCACACCCTCTCCAGCACTTATTGTTTGTAGACTTTTTGATGATGGCCATTCTGGCTGGTGTAAGGTGGTACCTCATACTGGTTTTGATTTACATTTCTCTAACAGCTGAAGTTGCACATCTTTTCATGTGTTTTTTGGCCATCTTTATCAGACAACTGATTTATTAAATCTGCCATTCTTGGGGAAACACATAATTCTGCATAATTATGTATTTTAAGGCATTGACTTTTTTTTTCTTTCTTTTTTTTTGTCTTTTTTGGTGGGGGGCCACACCCGCAGTATATGGAAGTTCCCAGACTAGGGGTCGAATCAGGAGCTGTAGCTGCTGGCCTATGTCACAGTCATAGCAACACAGGATCCAAGCTGCATCTGTGACCTACACCACAGCTCATAGCAATGCTGGATACTTAACCTACTGAGTGAGGCCAGGGATCAAACCCACGTTCTTATGGATGCTAGTCAGATTCGTTTCCACTGAACCACAATGGGAACTCCAAGGCACTGAAAAATATTTCTTATATTTCTCCTTTCACATCCTGCCTTCCACTGGATTGGGCTATAGATAAGTCTGAATGCCTCTAATCATTTTTATTTTTCCTGTTGATAAAATGAATTTACTTCAAAACGGTTTTATTCTAACATTTTAAAATAGCATGTGCAGGTATTGCCTGCTACAGTGTAGCTCTCCTGTGGGTTTAGTGCCCAGAGTCTAATTTCCTGTGGATAAATATGCTGTTTACCCCATGAGTCACCAGGAATAAACCGCTCTCTATAGAGCTTGTCCACTCCTGGCAGCTACAATGCTAGATGGTCTTAAAGGCGAGAGAAAGGACTAGCATCCTGCATGTTTTTCAAAATAACACCAGGGGTCACTATACGCTCGAAACCTTCAAACGTGCTTTAAAATGTTAAGTTGGATGTCAATCACAGGGTTTTTATTTGAATATTAAGCCACAACTCAATGAATTCAGTGTCTATCACTCCCGGTAAACAGGCACATGAAGAATGAAGGCCACGGAAAGAGTAAAGGCGGGCTGAAGATTAGATAGAATACTTTTCAACTTTGGGCTTAAGTGATACGTCCAAGTGGTAGACACAGGAGGCAGAGTTCCTGTTACCAAACTGTTTGAACATCTTAAGGGATCGCTAACCCCTCTGGATTTCGTGTGTAGCTGCAGATATTCTGACCCAGAAAAATGCGCAATTCGTGTTTGCCAAGAAAAAGCCAAGGATCTCAGGTGGAGAAACTCTATCACAGATATAGCCACCTGATTTCTCTTATCTGTGTAAAGAATAAGTAAGAATGCGTTGTTGGAGTTCCCGTCGTGACACAACAGAAACGAGTCCGGCTAGCATCCATGAGGACACAGGTTCCATCCCTGGCCTCGCTCAGTGGGTTAAGGATCTGGCGTTGCCACGAGCTGTGATGTAGGTCACAGACGCAGCTTGGATTCTGCGTTGCTGTGGCTGTGGTGTAGGCCGGCGGCTACAGCTCTGATTTGACCCCTAGTCCGGGAACTTCCATATGCCGTGGGTGTGGCCCTAAAAAAGCAAAAAAAGTGATTGTTGAGTTCCCATTGTGGCTCAGTGGGTTAAGAACCCAACATAGTCTCTGTGAGGATGCGGGTTTGATTCCTGGCCTCACTCAGTAGGTTAAGGATCTGGCATTGCTGCAAGCTGCCGTAAAGTTCACAGACTCAACGTGGGATCCAAGACGTGTCTGCGACCTACACCACAGCTCACGGCAACACCTGATCCTTAACCCACTGAGTGAGGCCAGGGATCGAACCTGCGTCCTCATGGGTGCTAGTCGGGTTCATTAACTGTGGAGCCAAGACAGAAACTCCCAGAGAGAGAGAGATATGTATTTTTAAGAAGCAAAGACTTAAAGAATTTTCTCCACTGTACTTTGCAAATAAAACCTAAACAGGCAGATGCATCATTTCCCATAATAGTTATGGTCACAGTAAGTAGGACAAAGGCAGCTCTCTGGTGCCTATGATAAACTTAGTTTAACCAGTTTTAAAGATATTACATTTTTATATGTATATTTTTATATATTATATATATTTAAAGATACAAATTTTGGGTGCAGTCTTCTTTTAGGGCCGCACTGATAGTATATGGAAGTTCCCAGGCTAGGTGTTAAATTGGAGCTGCAGCTGCCAGCCTACGCCGCAGCCACAGCAACTCCAGATCCAAGCCACGTCTGCAACCCATGCTGCGGCTTTTGGCAACGCTGGATCCTTAACCCACTGCGTGAGGCCCGGGATCAAACCCACATCCTCATGGATCCTAGTCGGGTTCTTAACCCGCTGAGCCACAGCAGGAGTCCCTAACATTCTCATTGTGGTGGAGAAGAGGGAGATCAGTGTAGCCAGCTTCTACTGTTTCTTCTAAATAAGTCTTTTGAAAACGGATAATGCGTATAAATCCCCATGGATGTTAAATTCCTGTTGGTCCTGCTTCTATACCAGGGAGCCTCCACGAGGTGGGGTATAAACAAAATTCATTTTTAACCAATACCTGTTTCCCAAATGGGTGAAATTAAGCCCGCTTTCCCTCTGGGACGGAGCTGCCTCATCGCCACCTTGACCTTGTTGCATACTGCAGCCCTCAGTGTCAGGGTGTGGACCGCTCATTCCAGTGGGTAAGCTTCGGCTCCCTCCCTCCTTGTCCCAAGCCCCTCTCCTGCAAGACGGACAAGAACAGTGGGTAACTGACCTGTTTACTTCTTCTCGCTCCTTTGGTCAAGTGAAAAAGAGAGACTGAAATGTTTAAAGACACGCCTGCTGGGGGTAGGTCGTGCCCCCTCAGCCTGGCAGCTGGTACCTGTTGCTGCACTTGGCTACCTGTGCTCCAGCCGGGTCATGTCCCGCAGTGCCGGGCCCCTCCCGCGTTTCTCCTGGGCCCCCCCCCGCGCTGTTCGGCTTTGCCCGCATCTTCTTAGCTCATCATGCCGAGCTCCCTGATGAACCAGGTGGCCTTGCAAGTCTACGGCTCCAACGTGTTTACTTTTATTGAGTCCAGCACTTTCAGCGCCAGACACCTGGCGTTCCCTCCCCAGTTCCTGGGAGGTTGGGGTGGTGGTGGCCGGTGGTCCTCCACCCCTGGGGCCCTCCTTGCTTTGCTCCGGGCTTCAGCAGCCCTGAGGACTGCAGGTCCAGGGAAGCAAGAGAAGGCAGGTCTCCCCTCTGAACGCAAGCCCTCGGCCTGCACTTGGCTAACGGCGGGACGCCCCCCGCGAGGGGAGGGTGAGAGCAGCCTCAGCACCACTGGCCCCTGGTGCAGGTCTCCGTCCCTGGACCGAGGGAGGGGGTGGATCACAAGGGCAGGTGACTCACATGTGCTCCCTGACCACCTCAGGGCGCAAAATGAGACAGTGACAGGCTGGGCGGTGGTCTGAGCTTAGCCCGCGGACCCCGGCAGCAACGTGACAGATCCCTGCCACCGCAGTTAGCTGGGTGGTGACTGTTTGTTATGGAACTGGGTTGCTTGAGCCTCCACACGAGTGGCACAATAGAAGGCACGTGCTTAGGGGCCAGGGCCTCTGCTTGCTCCATCAAATCTGTTTAGGTCAAGGCAGAGCATAAATGATTCATGATCTATCAATGTTCCATTTTCACGATGTACTCTTAAATTGATGGAACAGCAGCAAAAATTATTATGACCAATCATAGCACTGGTCCCCCCGCAGCGCTAAGCGATGACACAGAAAGCAAAGTGCAGATAAGCACAGACGCCCTCACAGAGGTGCAGTCGTTTTCCTGATCTTTTAGCTTCATTGGCAGCATACACACAGTCCTTCTAAAAATATCCTTTTCTCTTGTGTTTGCAGAGCTGAAAGGCCATCTTCCAAAGGACCGGTGCATCGTTGTGTGGCTGGCAGGCTGGAAAGGCTCGGCGCTGTTGTAACACAGAGCCCTGCACGTCCTGGGCTGCATAGGGAGGGCTGACGAGGTGTGCGATGTCAGAAAATAATTTGTCAGATGAGAAACCGTTTTCCTGTCTCCTCTCACCATGTATCTAGGCCAGGACCAGCCAGAAAATAAAATTTTGTATATAAGTGAACAATTTTATTTATTTATTTACTTATTTATTTATTTAGGGACCGCACCTGTGGCATATGGAAGTTCCCAGGCTAGGTGTCAAATCAGAGCTGCAGCTGCTGGCCTACACTACAGCCACAGCAGCACCAGATCCGATCCACGTCTGCGACCTACACCACAGCTCACGACAACAACCTACACCGCGTCCTCCTGGATACTAGTTGGGTTCACTTCTGCTGAGCCACAGTGGGAACTCCATCATGCCTTAGATTTATTTGTTCATTTTGTTTTCTGACTCTCTCTCCTTTGGAATGTAAGCTCCACTAGAAAGGAAGAAAGGAGGCTGGAAAAGATGTTAATTTTGTTCTGTAAGTTGTACGAGAAAAAGGCAAGCGGTATTCAGCCTGCTCTTAAGTTTTTGAAGAAATAAAACATTTCTATTTTCAATTTTCCGAATACTTTAAATTAGGATTCATTTAAATATTAGGGTTTCAGTTCATATTATTATAGTAAATATAACTTAGTATTAAAACACTAGCATTGGAGTCCCCTTGTGGTGCAGCAGGTTAAGGATCCAGCACTGTCACTGCAGCGGCCTGGATTCAGTCCCTGACCTGGGAATTTCCACATGCCACAGGCACGGCCAAAAAAAAAAAAAATGGCATTAATGATATTTAAGCATTTTCATTTCCCTTTACAACAGTAAGACCGTTTTAAATAGTTTGACAAAAGCTCCCAAAAGCCACAGGACCCTCATACTCTCCTCCCTCCATTGAGAAGGTCACTCTGCACGGTTCGGTGTGCACAGCCATTTTTCCAGCCCCACGTGCGAAGCGAGGCTTGCCTGTCAGGCTTTCTGCCACCTTCCTGCACCTGCATATGACTTCCTAGAGAGAACTAGCAAAGAGGATTTAAAGAACAGGATTTTTGCAGTGGAATAATTTGTCACTGGAATAAATTGCTCAATAATGTGCATTGCTTTCCACATAATATGATTTCAAAAAGATGAATTGTTAAAAATTTGGGAACTGTAAAAACGAAAGAAGAAAACATAAATCACACTTAGTGCCACCACCACATGAAGATACTCATTCTTAATATTTCGGAAGGCATTTTCCCAGGCTCCTTTTCTATGCATATATTTTAATGAGATTTGGAGTGTTCTGTACAGATTTTTACATTAGGAAATTGTTTTTAGTCAGCATGTAGATGTTTGATTCACTTATCCAAAGAAGGATAACTGAATGAGAAGGAAAGAGCTGATACGTGTGTGTGTGTGTGTGTGTGTGAGAGAGAGAGAGAGAGAGAGACACACACAGCAGATGTGAGTATTGCAAGGTGGGAGTTTGTGTCTTTCAGCATCAGTGATGGTTTTATCGACAGTTTCACATGCTGGTGGCCAGAGTGAGAACTGGACCGACCTTTCTGGAGAACAGTTCGAACGGGATTCAGAGTTTTGAAAGTAAACATCCTTTAATCCAGAGCAAACTCAATCCTAGGAATTTAACCAGAGAAAATAATGGGGACTCTGAAAGGATGTTCTTCACTCTTGGTTTATGGGAGCGAAAACACGAGACAGCAGCTTGTCTGCTTCATAGCAGAGGATCAGGAAAATTTTGACCCAGGCACAGAATGTGATATTATGCAGCTGTTACATTATGGCATCAATTTATATGGATTGAGATGGAAACATTTTTAAAGACATAGATTAAAAAAATAAAATTATAAGATGGTCTGCAAAACATGATAGAAGATAATATGAGAAAAAGAATATATATATGACTGGGGCACTTTGCTGTACAGCAGAAAATGGCAGAACATTGTTAATCAACTACAACAAAGCATTTTTTTTGCTCTTTTTTTTTTGATGGCCGCACATGCAGCATATGGAATTTCCCAGGCTCGGTGTCGAACTGGAGTTGCATTTGCCAGCCTACGCCGCAGCCACAGCAAAGCAGGATCCTTTAACCCACTGAGCGAGGCCAGGAATGGAACCCCCATCCTCATGGATACTAGTCAGGTTCATTACCCCTGAGCCACAACGGGAACTCCTATAATAAAAATTTTTTAAAAACTTCCAGAGAATGGTTCAATTTCTTGTGGAAAAAAGTAAAAGGATTCTATGTCTTTATACCTAAATAAATCCGCTCACGTATGTGGCGAACACAGAACGTAAGTGCTCTAAGCCTCGCTGTTGCATCAGGACTGCAGGTGCTTCTCGGCTGCTGCTGAGATGCAGCCCCGAGCTTCCTGTGTCAGCTCAGGCCCCTCTGAGGTGGGAGGGGGCTCGGTGTCCTGAGCCTCACAGCCGGAGTCACCGCGGTGTACGTGTGCAGGTCTTTCTCTGCCGTGTCAGCTCCTTTCCCCAAAGCCCAGCTCGCGATGGGCTCGGGGAGCGATGCTGGGCGCCCCCCACCCGCCCAGTGCCTGTGGCTGCTCCGGCCGTGTCTCTGTCCTGAGGTCCTGGCAGGACCCGCCGTGCCTTCCTCCCCCAGGGACAGCCAGCTCTGGCTCAGGGCACAGCCCTCCTGGTTGATCCACGCCCCTCATCTCTGTTGGCTTCTAGAATCCCTGTTTCTTCACCTCCCTGCCCCTCGGGGCACAGAGAACAGAGCTCTGCTCCCGGCTCATGGGTATTTATGGGTGAAGGACTGAGGACGGGCAAAGATTGATTGCCCTTCAAAAATTCCTTTCTTTCCATTCCCTCTGGCTCTTCATATGTAACGATGCTTGAGAGGAGAAAGGTTTTCTGTAATCAGATCTAGAGGAAATGTGTTTTCCCGGCTTGTGCTCATAAAGAAGAAAATATTTACTCCCCCCACATCTGCTGCTCCCCCCCACCCCCGTGGCCGCGCAGACCTCCTTCCGGACTGCCCGCTGGCCTGGGTCAGGGCCCGCGGCGCCCACCCTTCCCTGCAGGCCGCCAGCTCCTGCTGCTTCTCTCTTTGAGCTTCCAGTCTTTATTTTCTCTTCTAAACTATTTTATTTTTAAAATGAGATGTGTACAAGCCTGCATTGTGTGCCAGGCACTATGCTTAAAGCTTTACAGGTATTATTTCATTTAGCTTTTTCAAAAAAAAATTGTCTTTTTAGGGTCTCACCGTGCATATGGACGTTCCCAGGCTAGGGGTCAAATTGGAGCTGCATCTGCCGGCCTACACCGCAGCCACAGTGGATCCAAGCAGCATCTGTGACCTACACCGCAGCTTGCTGGATCCTTAACCCGCTGAGCGAGGCCAGATATCAAACTCCCTTCCTCAAGGAGACTGTGTTGGGTCCTTAACCTACTGAGCCACAGTGGGAACTCCTTGGTCTGTTTTTAAATCAAGAAGAATCTAGGACGTTCTTCTGGCCTAGGAACCGGAAGCCTTGGATTTAAGTCTTGACTCCGCCGTTGGCCTGTTGCCTCCCCTTTGAAACAAGGTCGGAGAGCCGGTCGGAAGGTGTGTCAAGCGTAGCCCTGTGAGGTGGTGGCCTCGCTCAGCCCTCCCCTTGCTTCTCCAGGGCCTTCGGAGGGGCCGGAACGCAGCGAGCCCTCAGCAAACGCGGTTGCTCTGAAGGCCTGGTTAGCGAGGTAGCGTCTGAAAGTTCATGGTCAAACAACAATAGCACAGCCAGGTGAGGAGGTTCAGCGCCTCATCTGCACACAGATGACCTGTGCATCGTTGCTGCTGCCTGTGTCCGCCGCGATCGAAGCCCGTCCACCCCTTCCTCTTTGGTTCACGATGAAGTGCGGACCCTTTGTGAGCGCCTGGCCAGGAGTGGGCACAATGAGCCGCCTTTCAGTCTCCTGAAGCTATTTTTAAAAAGCCTGGCAAAGCCGAGGTTTGCTATTTTCGCTAATGCGTATTTTCTGACAGCTAGTGAGACCTTGAAAGCCAGCACTGTTCTTGCGGATTTGCGTTGTCCTGGAGGGCTGATTTGCAATTTTGTTCTATATTGTTTCCTTGCTTCTGTTTCATGAGAAGAGCGAATGTTTAGAAGCCACACATTTGCATTTTGTTACTTATTTCTGAAAGGCAAAGATACCTTCAGCGAACCATGGCCTCTCACCTGTAATGAGTTCTTTGTTTCGTTTTGATTTGATTTCTTTTCGTTTATGCTACATCAATAGACAAAGCCTGAAATATTATATTTAGGATCCCTTTGCTGGAAGAGCAAAACCGAACATTTCATTTAGTGCTGCAGTCCCTGAAGGCCGCAGGGGACAATGTCACCGTCTGCGTGCTCATCTTTGGATGTTGTTAAAGCTTCAGAATTTACCGGTTCTGGGAAGGAAGAGAAAGGTGTAACCACCCGAGCCTCTCCCGCTTGCAGAAAATCCCACAGTGTGGCAGCAGCGCTGTGCCTCCGCGAGTCAGTCTGTTTGCACAGAGAACGGGTCCTGGGAAATACAGCTGTCAGCACCGTCAAGTTTGAATGTAAGAATGATACGCGAGTTTACAAATGCACATGCAGGAATAGAGTTCACTCACATATACCCTACGTTGTCATTGCTCCGAATGAGGATAACTTTGTGATGCTGGTATAGAATTACAGAGTTTTAGAAGTGAAGTTTCTACTCTTACTCCCTCATTGAATAGGTGAAGAATTGAAAGCCCAGAGGAGCCAGGAGCTGTCAAATTCAGTCAGCGGGTTAGTGACAGAGGTGATGCAGGCATGCGGGCTTTGGGTCTGCACGCCAGCCTTCTCTGAACTGTAGATGCTTTGTACACCTTGTTGATTATTCAATAACATAATAATATAACGTATCTGTAACAGAATAAATAAAATATACTTATAGAAATATAAGATATTATACTACACCTATAATGTAATAATTGTGTCTATAATATAATAATAAGTAGCCCAGGGCTATTGCTTCTCCTGAGTCCCGCCTCTTTTCTCAAACACTTGCTGATTGTACCTAATAGCCCTGGGAGGTGGATCATCAGCCAGTTTACTTTGTGCTCTTCAGTGGATTTGGTCAAGACTTAGCGAGAAGGGCTCTCGTGTGACCTTCTGAGGAACGAGCTCTACAGCCATACACAAAGCGCAGCGGCTTTTAATTCTCCGTGTGGGGGAGTTCCCGTCGTCACGCAGCGGAAACAAATCTGACTAGGAGCCATGAGGTTGCGCGTTCGATCCCTAGCCTCACTCAGTGGGTTAAGGAACCGGTGTTGCCGTGAGCTGGGGTGTAGGTCACAGACGTGGTTCAGACCCCGCGTTGCTGTGGCTGGGGGGAAGGCCAGCAGCTGTAGCTCCGATTCGACCCCTAGCCTGGGAACTTCCATATGCCACAGGTGAGGCCCTAAAAAGCAAAAATAAATAATTAACATAATAAGATTCAAACATGGAACAATAAGGATCCAAACCCTGATCCTAGGGGCGGGCAGGGTGGGGACAGTGGTGGCGGAGAGTGGAATGTGGTGCAGTGTGAAAACACAGCTTCCAGCCCTTTGGAACTTTGATGGTAGAATTTTTAATGCTTCTATGACAATTTTATGTTTCCAGCTGTTGCAGAATTGGCAGATGTGGAGGGTTCCTCATCTCTTTGCTTCTTTTTCTTGAATTTGTCCTTTAGTGACCTCAGCATAAAGCAAGTTCTTGGAGCCTCCAGGAGGTGACAGTTGAGGCTGAGCCCTTTGTGGTGGATTCTGCTGCCCTCTCTGGGGTGGAAACATTTCTGACTTCATATGTGTGCTGCTTACGTAATTTGGTATAATTTAGATTTTGCAAAATGTGGTGGTATGGGCTGGTTGCATGAGCAACGGTCTTTAATGAAGGTTCTTGGACTTAAATTACACTTGCCGTGAGGTTTCTTTTTTGAAAATGTACCTTCCGAAAATAGAAGGTACATTTCAAAAATACGTACTCCATAAATAAACTCCATAAGATCCCTTTATAACTAAACTCAAGACACACAGTCTGCATTTTACTCTACTTAAAACATTGTATAACAGGTGGCAGTATCACTCTGTGTGTCATTTACAAATGTTTTCCTAGTTATTAAGTGATCCTTTTAAAATTTTTTAAATGTGTTTTTTATTTTTTTGTCTTCTTAGGGCCACACCCGCAGCATATGGAGGTTCCCAGGTCAGGGGTCAAATCAGAGCTACAGCCACCTGCCCACACCACAGTCACAGCCACGCTGGATCTGAGTCACTTCTGCGACCTACACCACAGCTCACGGCAACACCAGATCCCTGAACCACTGAGCAAGGCCAGGGATCGAACCCGCGTCCTCATGGATAATGGGTTCGTTTCTGCTGAGCCACAATGGGAATTCCTCCTTTTTTAAATATGAAAGAAATAACTGTCTACTCTAAACATTTCTAGCAATATGAAGGCATATGTAGAGTATACACACATGCTTTTCAGTTTTTCTTTCCCCCCTCTTACTCCAGAGCTCCAGAAGCGGCCTCTGTTTTCAGCTGGGTGTGTATCTCTGTAAAATCCTTACCGTGTGTGCTAGTCTGCTGAGCTGCCACAGCGCGGTCCCACAGGTCGTGTGGCTGCACCCACAGACATTTATCTCGCACGGCTCTGGGGGCTGGAAGTTCAGGATCAAGGTGTCAGCGGGTTGGGTTTTTCTCGAGACCGCTCTCCTTGGCTGCCAGCCTGCGGTATCCTCATGTGGTCTCCTCTCCCTGGCGTGTCTCTCTGTGTCACTTTCCTCTTTTTATGAGGACGCTGGTCACACTGGATGGGCCTGCATCAGCCGCCTCATTTTAACTTCATCACCTCTTTAAAGGCGCTGCCTCCGGACACCGCCCCGACCCAGCGCACTGAGTGTGGGGCTTCAGCTCGGGACTTCGGGGCCCAGGGCAGCCCCTGACCCCGGGTGTGGACTCGGCGTGTCCTTCCGGCGCAGGTAGGAGCACACGGCACACATTCTCCCGCGACTGCTTTTCACTCGACAGCCCAACCTGAAGCTCTTTCCATGCCGGCAGTAGGTCTTTCCGGGACTGCACCATCTCCTGGGGTGGGTGAGCCCGAGCTTGAACTTCTGGGCTGTCTCTGGTTCCTTGTCATCAAATACGTGATGGCACCGAATATCTTTTTGTTTTTCTCACTCATGTGATTATTTTTTCAGGGGTGGGCTGGTAAGGATGGAATTTTGGGTCAAAGTGCAGGCCATCGATAGGTATTAATGAGACTGCAAATTGTGTTCCCAAAGTTTCAATTAGTTTATAGTCACAAGAAGAGAATTTGAGAATGACAACCTCAATTCTCACCAACTTCAATTATTACCAATATTTTCTAAAATGTTTATATATCAGATGGGCTTACTGTTATCATTCACATTTCTCTGACAACCTGACAGGTTGAATATCTTTTTAATATGTTGTAAGTGTAATTTTGTGATTGTGTGAGTTGTCTTTTATTATTAGTTGCCCATTTTTCTATGAGGTAGTTTTTCTCTGGGGTAATTCTTCATCCATTATAACCATGTATTCTTTACCTGCGATACACTTTAAAACACTTCTCTCACGTACAACTTATATTCTGAATTTGTGTTTTTTTTTTTTTTAATCTAGAGAGACTTTCCATTGTTCTGTAATCAAATCTGATGATGTTTTCCTTTGAAAGGCTTATATGTGTTTGAGGAATATGCCATTTCTGTTAAGAGATGACGGCTTTTGTCCTGTACTTTCTTTGGTAGGAATTAATGAGATGTATTTCTCGTTTTTATAACACGTCAGGGTTTTAAACTCTACAGGAGAACTTAGTGAAGCATGAAAGCCTTCTCCACTTTCCCACCCAAAGGCTACACCCCCCGCCCTCTCTCCGGGGGCAGCTGGTGCTCGTACGTGGTTCCCAGCACCCTTGCTCACTCACTGTTCGCGTCCCCAATCCCGGTATCTCCTTCTGGAATCACAGATCGATGCAGGTTCCTGTCTGCTTATTTCACTGGCTTTTTCCATGCAGCAGTGTGTCTTAGAAACTTTAAATGTCAGTATAAATATGTCTACCTTATTCTTTTTAGTTTCTTGGGAACTTTAAATGTCAGTACAAATAAGTGCCCTCACTCTTTCTGGCGGCGAAGGCGGTGGCATAGCGTCACACCTGCTTTATTTAACTATTTCTTCCATGACAAACAGGCAGTCCTTTTCAATTATTCTCGTCACTGCCGCAGTTTCAGAAAGTCGAATTGCTGGTTTTGTTCTCTAATGTTTAGACTGTAATTTCTCTGATATTTCTTTTCTATACTTAGTACAAGACTTTTAAGTAGCCACGCAAACAGCCCATCTTTTCTTTAACAACTTGAAATGCTACCTTATTATGTTTTATGATATGATGCCTAATTCTGCTTCTTGACTCATTTTTCTTATTTTTTTGTTGCTCTTTCAAGACAACACCATTTTAATTACCGAATAATTAGGAAATGTTGGAGTATCTGCTACAGCAAGTTAATCTATATTGTGACTGTTTTTTCCTAAAAGTATTCATGTTGTTCTTAGGCTGAAGCAGTCCCCCTTTTCCACCCTCCTGCCTGGAAAAGCCTCCAGTTGGCACAGCTCCTCGGAGGTCCTCTCCCCGGCTGGGTGGGTTGGTGTCTGATTCATGAATCACTTAGTAAAGCCAATTAGAACCTTCCTTTTACTCAGTTGAACTTGTTTAACCCAAGAAAAGTCTGCATTAAAACATGTCTAGATAAATATCCAGGTTTCCATCGGAAGAAGGGCGCTCCTGCGACATCTAGAGCTAAAGCTATTGGCGAGAGTATGAAAAAGATAATTCAAGTTTGAGCTTTCAGGCAAGAACACTGTTGAATTTAAAAGCTGTGGCTGTGGCGAAGGCCGGCAGCTGCTGCTCCTGTTAGACCCCTAGCCTGGGAACCTCCATATGCCACGGGTGCGGCTCTACATAAAAGGCAAAAAGACAAAAAAAATAAAAAAATAAAATAAAAGCCCAGCTCATGAGCAGCAGCAACCAGACTTAGTGGCACAATTAGAACCGAGTGGGCGGAGCTGCCCCCTCTGCTTTTGCGGTCCCAGGAAGAATGGTTGCCCCTCAAGCCTCACTTTTGAACAGTTTGTTTTCATTCCTCCCCCAACAAAACTGGAAAAATCATGAGTCAGTTGCGCCTTCTAGTATTTATTATCAACATATTTCACCCCGTCACCTGACAGGGAACCGCCGAGGTCTTGGGTCTCATTCTCGGAGGTGTCACGTGCAGCGTGGAGCTGGAGGGGCCTCTCCGGGCGCCCCCCGCCCCCCGGGTCTGAGCTTCCTGCTTCCTGCGTGGTGCTGTCGGGTGGGAGGGAACTTTAGATGTGCCTGAGATTGGATTTTAATGAGAAAAATAAAATTGGAAGAGACGGAGTGACTGAACGCAGCCCGGGGATTTTATGGGAAAGACACCCTGTTCTCATTTGATTTTGTTTATTGCACCAGATGTGCCGCGACTCAACCCATTTCTTTCAGATACGGTTTAGGAAGGCTGTTTCAGCATCGGTCCCACCTTGCTGACGTCTCCCAAAGGCTCTTTTTCCTTCTTCCTCCCTTCCTTCCTCCTTTCCTCTTTCTTTTTCTTTCTAGGGCTGCACCTGCGGCATATGGAGGTTCCCAGGCTCGGGGTCCAATCAGAGGTGCAGCTGCCGACCCATGCCACAGCCACAGCAACTCGGGATCCGAGCCGCGTCTGCGACCTATGCTGCAGCTGCGGCAACGCCAGATCTGTAACCCACCGAGCGAGGCCAAAGATCAAACCCGCCTTCTCACAGAGACTACATTGGGTTCTTAACCTGCTGAGCCATAACGGGAACTCCCCAAAGCATTCTTGTTTGATGGGTTCAACAGAATCATCGGCACTTAAGACTTCTCTACAGTATTCAGAGATGCATAGTTTTGTGGCACTTACTACTTTTTTTTTTTTTTTTTTGTCAAATAAATACACAGGAAGTGGTCAGCACTGTGTCCGGTCGCTGAGTGGTGCCCTTAGAACACGCGCCCAGTATGCACGTTCATTCACTGGGTATTGAGCAGGGCGCGGCCCCACACGGGACCCGGGGCAAGGCTGACAACTGACTATGAAGACGATGCCTTTCGAGTGTCCTTAAGGTGCTGCTTCCGTCTGGGTTAGCCCGTTCCTTCCTGCGTCCTGCAGACCAGCATCCCAGCGCTGTGCTCCGTGGTTCCAGACAGCCCATCACACGTCAACCCTCCTGAGGCTGCTGGCCTTCTGGGGACCCAGCTGCTCCAAGCGTCCTGTGGCCTGGACTTCCCGCTTCCTCCGCAAGAAGGTGCAGGCAGGGCTTTGGTATGTTCAGCCCACGTGGTGCTGCCTCACCTCCTGTGACTTTGAAACCAAGGACAGAGGGCTGCTGGTCGCTCAGTGGGAAGGACCTATTCTATTTCCTCATGTTTTTATTTTTACTTATATATATTTTTTAGGGTCGTCCCTGCGGCATATGGAGGGTCCCAGGCTAGGGCCTAAATCAGAGCTGCAGCTGCCGGCCTACGCCACAGCCCCAGCAACGCAGCATCCGAGCCATGTCTGTGACCTTCACCACAGCTCATGGCGATGCAGGATCCTTAACCCACTGTGCGAGCCCAGGGATCGAACCTGCGTCCTTATGGATAATAGTCGGGTTCGTTACTGCTGGGCCACAATGGGAACTCCAGAATGTTTCTTTTTTTAAGAAACTGCCAAACGGTGTTTCCGAGTGGCTGTATGATTTTCCATCTCCACCAGCAACTTACAAGGGATCCAGTTTCTCCACATCTTAATGGGCATGTGGTGTTGTTGTTATTATGTATTTTAGCTGCTCTGTAGTGTGTAGCGATACCTCATCGTGGTTTTAATTTGCATTTCCTAATGGCTAGTGATGTCGAGCACATTTCCATGTGATTATCTGCCATCTGTGTATTCTCTTCAGTGAAATGTGTCTTTATGCCTCTCAGGCATTTTCTAATTCAATTGTTTATCTAACCGTTGAGTTTTGAGGGTTCTTTATATATTTTAGATACTGGTCCTTTGTTGGATATCGAGCAGACAGATATTTCCTCCTCCTCTATAGTAGCTCACTCTTTCATTCTCCTGACAGAGCAAAATTTTTAATTTTTATGAGGTCCAATTTATTAATTTTTCTCCTTATGGGTCATGCTTTCAGTGTCTAAGAACTCTTTTCGCCACTAGATCCCTAAATGTCCAACTTTTTTCTAAAAGGTTTATAGTATTATGTTTTCATTTAAATCAGTGATACATTTTGAGTTAATTTTTAATAGGATGCGAAGTTTAGGTAAGGGTTCCTTTTCTTTTGCCTGTGGGTGTCCAATTGCTCCAGCACCACGTGTTGAAAAGTCTGTCTTTACTCTGTGGACTTGCTCTTGAACATTACCAAAAGTTGGACACGTTTGTGATGCCTACCTGAGTTCTCTATGCCGTTGATTTCTATGTGTGTTGCTCTGCCAAAACCACACAGTCTTGTTGCTTTAGCTAAATACATCTTGACGTTGGGCAGACTGAATCTCCCCAGTTTGTTCTTCTTTTTCAGAATTGTTTTAGTTATCCAAATTCCTTTGTATTTCTAAATGCATTTCAGAATAATCTAGTCTAGATCTACAAATCCTCTTGCTGGGATTTTGATAAGAATCACATTATACCTGTATATCAGTTTGGGGAGAATGGGCTTCTTTATTATGATCAACCTTCTAATCCATGAACATGGTATGTCTCTCCATTTATTTAAACTATCTTTCATCAGCACTGTGTGTTTTTCAGTGAACAAGACCAGTGCCTGATTTGCTAGCTCGACTCCCAAATATTTCAGGTTTTTTGAGCAATTGTAAGTGGTTTTGTATTTTTTACTCTGGTGTCCACATATTTATTACTAGTATATATAAGTAAAATTTCTTTTTTGTAAGTTTATCTTATATCCTGAGACTTTGCAAACTCATGTATTAGTGCTGAGATATTTTTTAATGTAGATAATTATGTCACCTGCAGAACAGGGCAGTTTTACTTCTTCCTTTCTGATCTGTATGCATTCTATTTTCTTTCCTTGACCTACTGCACTTGCTGGAATTCCCAGCACAGGGCTGAAGAGGATGGTGAGAGCAGACATCTTTGCCTTGGCCTTGATCCCAAGGGGAAAGCTTTCAGACTTTCAGTGAAATACTAGCTATAGGTTTTTCCTAGATGCTTTTGATCAGTTGAGGAAGTTCCTTTCTATTCTTATTTATCTAAGTCTCAGGATATAAGATAAACTTACAAAAAAGAAATTTTACTTATATATACTAGTAATAAATAGGTGGACACCAGAGTAAAAAATACAAAACCACTTACAATTGCTCAAAAAACCTGAAATATTTGGGAGTCGAGCTAGCAAATCAGGCACTGGTCTTGTTCACTGAAAAACACACAGTGCTGATGAAAGATAACTTAAATAAATGGAGAGATAAATTTACCTTTCTATTCTTATTTACCTTTCTATTCTTATTTTATTATGAATTTTGTCAAAGGCTATGTCTGCATCAATTGATATGAGCCTGGCATTTTCTCTTTTCTTCCTTGTCAGTCCTGCTAGAGGTCTGCCAGTTCTACTGATCTTTTCATGAACCATCTTTGTTTTCCAATAATTTTCTCTGTTGTTTTTCTGTCATCAGTTTCTGTGTTTATTTTTACTGTTTACTTCCTTCATCTTTTTCCAGGTTCTGGAGGCACAAGCTTAGATACTCAAGACGCCCCCTATTTTTTAACATAAGCATTTTGTTCTATTTCTCTCTGCACTGATTGAGGTGTGTCCTGCTAATTAAGATAGATCGTATTTTCATTTTCATCCAATTGAATGCATTTTTAAACTCATTGACACTTCCTCTTTAACCCATAGACTATTTACAGATGTGCTGTTTAGGTTCCACATTTGGAGATTTTCTCATTATCTGTTTCTTATTGACCCCTTGTCATCAGAGAACACACTGTGTCATTTCAGCTCTTTTAAGTATATTGAGGTCTGTTTTATGGCCCATGATGTGGTCTAATATTTGTATATAATTCCTGGTTATTTTATCTTTCTCTCTCTTTTTCTTTTTCTTTTTAGGGCCACTCCCATGGCATCTAGAAGTTCCCAGGCTAGGAGTCAAATCAGAGATGCAGCTGCAGGCCTACGCCACAGTCACAGCAACACCAGATCTAAGCCACATCTGCAACCTACACCACAGCTCTCAGCAATGCCAGATCTTTAACCCACTGACCGAGGCCAGCGATCAAACCTGAGTCCTCATGGATCCTAGCTGGGTTCGTTATCGCTGAGCCACAATGGGAACTCCAATTCCTGGATATTATATTTTACTATTTTATTTTATTTATTTTTTGTCTTTTTAGGGCCATAACCATGGCATAAAGAGGTTCCCAGCCTACGGGTTGAGTCGGAGCTGCAACTGCTGGCCTATGCCACAGCCACAGCAATGCCAGATCTGAGCCTCATCTGTGACCTACACCACAACTCACAGCAACACCAGATCCTTCACCCACTGAAGCGAAGCCAGGGATCAAACCTGTGTCTTCATGGATACAAGTCAGATTCATTTCCACTGAGCCACGATGGGAACTCCAGTTCCTGGATATTTTAAAAGAATGTTCATTTTGCTTATGTCGGGTCAATTGTTACCCAGATCCAGTCTCTGCTATGCAACAGTTCCAACGGCTACCTCATGGCCTTGACAATGAAGAACTTGGGAGCGTGAGAAAGTAAAGAGGGCATATAATGATATAAGCAGGCTATAAAGCACAATAAACTACCAAATACATGTGATTTTCTTTTTAGGGCCACACCCATGGCATACGGAGGTTCCCAGGCTAGGGGTGGAATCAGAGCTACAGCTGCCGGCCTGTACCACAGCCACAGCAATGAGGGATCCGAGCTGCATTTGTGACCTACACTGTAGCTCACAGCAATGGTTGGTCCTTAACCCACTGAGCGAGGCCAGGGATCACACCCTCATCCTCATGGATACTAGTTGGATTTATTACCGCTGAGCCATGATGGGAACTCCATGTGAAATTTTACACGTAGTTTTTTTGGGTAGTTTTATAAGGACTTCATTTAATTTATAAACAAATCAAATTTAAATCAAAAAGCAAAAGGATGAAACCACTCTGGTATAATGAAAGCATTATAACAGAACTAAAGCAAATCTATCAATAATTGTGTGTTAAGTCCATGTTTGGCACACAGAAAGAGAGAAAAAGTAAGTGTTGAAGCTCAGATTGAACAAATAAATTACTGAATCCTGCACGGTCCACTGACATCCTAGTTGTTGCCTGGACACCACACTCCAAATTGATGATACCATCCCCTGGTGCCTCGGAAAAACTGAATAAAACCAGAATCAAACAAATGTAGCCAATTTGAGGTTACACCTTCTCCTAAAAGATCGGTTACTTGTTTATTTAAGACATCAGTTTTCCGGCTGTCCTTTCCTCTCCAGGGAAATCGCTGCCCAGCCGCCCCAGCCTTGTCTCCCGACACCAAGGCCTCCTTACCAGGTGCTCACACCCACCGCACTCACCCTTTCCTCGCTGTCCTTCCTGGAACTCCTACGCATCTTGATTGCTTCCTCCCCGTGTCATCCTGTGATGTCGTCAGGTGTGTGGACTATTACGGACTCTCCTCATCTCCAGACGCCGGGACGTGTGTCTCCCCAGTTGCCCAGGCCATGTTTCTGGAAGGACACTCTGGTAGTTCAGGGGTGTTTTGTTTCTCTGACGGTGTCTGCACTCTTATGGGGACATGGACCTGTTTCTTATCTTCTCCCATGGATTACAAGATCTTGGAGAGCAGATTTACTGGTTCTTCACGTGTGCAGAAAGAAGCACAGTGAGGGGAGGAGACAGGCGGGAAACAGGTGAGGGGGGCGGGGCCTGCCTGGTCAGGTCTCTCCTAAAAGACAATAATAAAGAGCAAGACTCCTCTGGATGCGGGATGAGGAGATGAGATTTCTGGAGGCATCAGTTAGACTGCATCCGTAGACACTCAGTTCTCCACTACATTTCCAGCCTTGCAAAGAGCAGGTGGCTTAATAAATATTTCTTATATGAACGAATGCATGAGCCAAAAGCAGCATGATTTGTACAGAGAACTAAAAGCCTTTCAGCGGCACAGGCTGAAAACAGTAAAATGACACGAGGGCAGGGTTGGTGTCCCATCAAGCAGGTGCCACCCGCCGGGTGAGCTCCCCCGTACCACCGAAAGGCGGCCAAGGACAGAGGCGAGGGCAGAGGTGGGGTCGCGCTGGTGACTCTGGGGCTTGCGCTCAGCCCACAGGTGAGCTGGGTGGTCTGGTGGCAGGAAGAGGGACCAGAAAGCCGTCGAAGTGGGCCCTGCCTGGGCGTGGGCAGCCGGCTGGGGAGAAGGCGGGACATTCGGTAACTGATTAGATGCGAATGAGGAGGGGAGAAGTAAACAGTGATCACGGAGCTGGTGGGTTCATTAAGTTCAGAGAAGAGAGGAGTTCCCGTGGTGGTGCAGTGGAAACGAATCCAGCTAGGAATCGTGAGGTTGTGGGTTCGATCCCTGGCCTTGCTCAACGGGTTAAGGATCCGGCGTTGGCAGCTGTGAGCTGCGGTGTAGGTCACAGACGTGGCTCGGATCCCGAGTCGCTGTGGATGTGGGGTAGGCCGGTGGCTGCAGCTCCGATTAGACCTCTAGCCTGGGAACCTCCATATGCCGAGGTTGTGGCCCTAAAAAGCAAAAAAAAAAAAAAATCCAAAAAGTTAAAAGAAGATAAAGGGGGTAGCTTTGCGGGGGCGTGGTGTGCCTGCCTCCTGGGATTCCCGGTGGGGGCTTCGACGCGCCACGCACACAACACTGGGGACCGAGGCCGGCAGAGGACGTGGGGACGCAGCCGCCCGGGGACTCACTAGCGCTGGGATAACAGCCGAGACCCCGAGGCAGCGGGGAGCGTGGGGCTGAGTGCGAGCGGCAGGCACTGTGGGCTGGGGCACCCCGGGTAAGCGGGAGAGGGAGCAGGAGACGGCCGAGGGCCGGAGGCTGCAGCTGTGAGCGAGGAGTAAACGTTCGGACCTTGAATTATATCTCAAAGGAGAAGCCAGATGTCCTTGAGCTTTTTTTCTTTCTTCTATGAGTCACGTGACACAGTGAAGTGCAGGACGCTAAGGCCAACATGTGCCCGTTAAGAAGCACTTTAAATCAGGTTTGGATCAAATGAGTGACAGAACGTGTGGGAAAGGCCTTTAGAGTGAAGGTCAAGGTCTGTGCTTAAACGCAGACACTTGATGGAGCAGCGGTGGAGATTCTGCCTGGTCCGTGCTCCCTGGTCGCTCACGGCTCCGCAGAAGGACAGCAGGGAGCGGGTCTAAACCGGCTGATGAGGGAAGAGCGTTATTTTGCACGTCCTTGTGCTGGGCAGGGAGGCGGTCATTAACCAGCAGTCTCAATTTCCTTTTGCGGCCCCGTAAGACAGGCTCATTAACTTTTTAAGAACTTTGTTCCTTTGTAACCTTCAGAGAAATGCCAGCAATTATAGAAAAGGTGAGGGCACAGACCAGACGGTCTGAAAACTATTAAAAGGCAGCATCCTCCATAGCCTTTGGAATTATAGCGTTTATCGAAACTTAATGTAAGAGTTTAAATATACTCTTTTTTTTTGACTGTGCCTGCAACGTACAGGAGTTCCCTGGCCAGGGATCGAACCCGCTTCATAGCAGTGACAGTGCTGGATCCTTAACCTGCTGAGCCACTGGGAAACTATATTCTTTTCTTAACTGAAGTATAGTTGATTCATAGTATACTAGTCTCAGGTTATAAGAGAGTGATTCGATATTTTTATAGATTATACTCCATTTAGAGTTATTATAAAATGTTGCCTGTATGCCTTGCGCTGTACAAAACATCCTTGTAGCTTGTTTATTTCATACCTATTTTTTTTTTTTTTTGTCTTTTGTCATTTTATGGCCGCACCTGCGGCATGTGGAGGTTCCCAGGCTAGGGGTCTAATCGGAGCTGTGGCCACTGGCCTGCGCTGCAGCCACAGCAACGCAGGATCCGAGCCGCGTCCGCAACCTACACCACAGCTCACGGCAACGCCGGATCCTTAACCCACTGAGCAAGGCCGGGGATCGAACCCGCAACCTCATGGTTCCTAGTCGGATTCGTTAACCACTGCGCCACGACGGGAACTCCCTATTTCATACCTAGTAGTTTGTGCCACTTGATCTCCTTCTCTTATCTGGCCTCTCACCCACCCCTCCCCACTTGTAACCACTACTTTGTTCTTTGTTAGATTCATTCATAATATACTTCAATGCAAATTATAATATCATATAATAACTTTTTTGCTAATAACTTTCTAAATCAAGATGGCGATTTCATTTGCCTCCCTGCAAAAGTAAAATTTTAAAATATGAAATCACTTTCCAAGCCTCTAACTACTTGGTCGTAATTGAATACACAAAAGTGTACATAGCCGATCCTTTCAACAAAAGTACGCCCCTTCCTGCGGTAGAAGTCAACACAGGGGTACCAAGTCCCCCCTCCCCGCCTGGGGACAAGCTGGGACGCGTCATGCCAGCATCAGAGCCCCCACGGGCTGGCTGAGGCCAGGATGGGGCTGCATGGAGCCCGGCTGCTTGCTCCCCTCCTGCTAGGCGGCCAGGCTCCCTGGGGAACTCAGAGTCACCACTCGGGGAGCCCGGCTGCGGCCCAGAACACAGCTGCCCTCTTTAGACTTGGGGACTTTGTATCCACTGGAGCCCAGTCAGTTCTCTTTGCAGCCAGCACACCCAGGTTTCTTCCAGCGAGCTTGCTCCTGGGTTGGCTGTAACTCTTGTTTTCTTTCCCAAAGAAAAGGGGCACCTGGTGATCTCTGTGGGGGACCAGCACCCTGAGCCCCCCCAAACCCCGAGTCACCCCTTACAACTTAGAGAACTTAGCAGGTCTGGTCACTGGGGACAGGCTGGGCGGGTACCGCCCAGGGAGCTCAGCTTACGTGTCCCCATCAGGACTCCCCCAGGCCACCGGCAGGCTTTGTCTTTCTCTGCCCAGAGAGCTAAGGGGCACTGGAATTGCACATGCTAATCATGGCCCTGAAACTGTCTATCAGACAGGAGGTGTGTGTTCAGTTTCCAGATAAAACACTACCTTTCGTGGGCAAAGGCCCTCCCCGCACGGTTTTGTAATTATAAGTTGCACATTTTTAGAAGCTGCTGTTACAATGTACTAAAAAACTTCTGATGAAAGTAAGGGATAAATGTTCCTTTTTTTTTAAAAAAAAAGAATATTTTCTTTAAAATGATATTTAGATATTTTTTATTTCCTCATTTACTCCCAGTATTCTTCATATCCCTTTTCCTACTTGTCAGTTCATCTTGGAGATCTTTCTCTATCGGTACTTAAAAAGTAACCTTATCTTTTTTGTGGCTGTATAGTTTTCCACTGTCTATTCCCTACTTTATTTAATCAGTTCACGTATAATAGGCATTTAGGTTGCATCTGAGGTTTTGTTAGGCTAGACAAGACTGCAATAAATAACCCTGAATATATCATTTCACCTATGTCCAAACACATCCATGGAATAAATTTTCAGAAGTGGGAAAAAATTAAAATAAATAAAAAATAAGAATTATATTTAGGCAGATCTTTGTTGGTCTAGCGCTTAGGACCTGGCGCTTTCACCACTGCAGACCAATTTCTGGTCTGGGAACTAAGATCAGAGTACATCAAGCATCTGTACTCTGCAGCCAAAAAAAAAAAAAAAGGGTATTATTTGGAGTTCCCTGGTGGCTCAGCAGGTTAAGGGTCCAGCATTGTCACTGCTGTGGCTTGGGTTTAATCCCTGGCTCGGGAAATTCCACATGCCATGGGCACGATCAAATACATAAATAAAAACGATGTTTTAAAAGTCATTTCTCTACTCTTCTATCAGATGTCGATATTTATCAGAACTAACTTGGCGATTTTTTCTCCTCTTTATTTACAAAGTCCCCCCCACCGCTTATCCCCGCTTTC
>PVHT021183584.1:1611655-1634970 GCA_004024745.2 Catagonus wagneri
AAACAAACAAACAAACAAAAAACAGAAATAAAATGATATGATTCTTGAGATATTGCTGTGAAAAAGATCATAGGATAATAGAAACACTAAAACCTGTCTAAAATTATTCCCCTCAATATGGAATTCATAGTTCCTCATCCTTACTCATAAAACATACGGCAAAATGTTTTAAACCTTGAAGTTAAACATTAGAAAAATGAGTGGTTGATAATTTGTTTGTACATATTGATTTTCTGCTATACTGTATATATGCTGCATAAAATGGTACCAAGAAATACTGCGATATCAAACGTATTTACTTATCTAATAAATATTTATTGAAGGCTTATTGCAGGCACGGTTCTGGCTTGATGTGCTAGTCCCTGTCCTTAGAGGGCAGACAGGCAGTAAACACACACACACACACACATACACACACACACACACACACACACAGAGAAAACAGACTATAAGAGCACACACAGAGAAAACAGACTATAAGAGCAGGTGGGCTGTGGAGGCCAGCAGAATAGGATACGCCGGCAGACAGGGACAGGAAAGGTTCATTTAGCTCGTGTTCAAAGAAGGCCATGCTAACGGGCCATGCTAACAGCTCCTTAAATTCAGTCATCATTAACTGAAAATGCTGGTCCCTAAAGACGGATCCGTGCCGTCGGCATCCAACGAGGTGACTCTCTCCTCCCGGGTGACGGAGCAGACCCCGTAGAGCCAACCCGCAGCTGGGTGCTGGCTGTTCCTCCTGCAGAACTGTTCACTCTGGGGCTAAAGACTGCTCGCCGCCGCTGGTGGCTATGGCAGCAGAGAGCAGGGGCAGCCCTGGGGAGGAGAAGCCTGTGCTGTCAAACTCCTGAAGAGCTGGCATCCTTGTCACCATGGATACTTTTGTCATGAGGAGGCGCCGTGGGGCTGGGAAGGATGTGATGAATCCGCGGAGTGGCTGTCGCGGAGTGGCTGTCTGCCCGGGACCGAGTGCTTTGGGCCGTGGGGGCTCCGGGATGAGACTCCACGGGGGGCGGTGGGCTGCCAGCCGCCTGCGGCAGCGCGTGGGGTCCCTGCCTGCGGGCTTGACGTGCTTGTAAGCCTCCCCTGAGAGTGCGCTGGACCCAGTGACTTGCTTCCGGGAGACGAGATGTGGCTGAGGCGGTGAGGTGCCACTCCCCGCAGCACCTGTGCCCGGACGGGAGGGCGACGGGCCCATCAGTGAGGAAGGGTGCGCTCCGGCCAGCAGCCCTGAGGGCCCAAGACTCTCAGATTTAGAAACCTGAATCTGCCCACGGTCAGGGGAGTCCTGCCCACAATCAGAGTCCTGCCCACAATCAGCGGAGGGAGGCTGACCCTGTCCCAGGAGGGCTGTCACTTGGGACAGCAGCCCCGCACGTGGGTCACAGCCTCTCCATGCTGTGAAGCAGGGGCCAGCTGAGCCGTGACCCGACTATCGTTTAAGCCACTGTTTCGGGGGGATCTGTGAGTCAGCGGTGCATAAGTCATACAGACACAAACCCAATTTTGAGAGGTCCATCCACGTAACTCTTTCCCAGATATCCTTGTCACCGGCCTCCCACTCCTGTCCTTTCTGTGTCTTTACCATCTGTTCAACCAATCCAGTAGCTACTGCCCATGAGCTAAAGCAGCTGAATCCTCCTTGTCACCCGCCAGGTCGGAGAAGGTGGACCAGTTTTCTTTCAAATAACACGAAAGATGGTTGAGAAAAATCGGAGTTAGGATGAAATGTTGCTTTAATTTTCTGAGCGCCTACCATTCATCTCTGCTGTGTGTTATGAGATGCAAACAAAGTCATTTTCATCTGCAAGGAGTTTACCCAGCGCAGGTCAGAACCCTTGCTCTCTGCCGCTGCCGAGATGGGCGTGGTTTTGACATTTTTATCAAGTAATGTGCTTTCTGAGACAGATGGATTAACGTCACCGAGGGCTGATTTCCGGCAGGTTACTTTATCTGTTCCCGTATTTGGGATGTTGACCATAGGAAAAGACCCCTCAGATCTTTACGGTCTCCTTGGGGCTCTGCCCTCATTTCTAGGGTCGAATTGCCAAATGTCTCCTGGAAATTTCACCAAGAAATTCTTCACCATAAATTTAACAAATCCAGAATAACCCCTGACCTCTGTCTTCCACACACCACTCCCTTCATCTTCTCGTCCTTTCTGGTCAAAACGTTTATTTTTCCTTCTCCCTATCCTCGGTCAGGGGCCCACCAGCCTCTCGGTCTTCTGGAATCAAAATGTCAAAGCTACGCTCTCCCCAAGGAACCCCACATGTTCTCACGTCTCATTCCTTTGCTCACGCTCTTTGCCCGGGCTGTTCTTACCCTCCTCCTCATTTTATCCTTCGGGGACCAGCAACAATGCCGCCTCCTCCGTGGAGCCTCCCCTGACTCCCCCCACTGGCAGGAATGGCTCTTCTTATGGACCTGCACTAGGCCTTGCCTCAGCACCACCTCGTCTTCATCGCGGCACTTTTATCCTTGGCTGCGTTGCCTGGAGCAACGTGCCTCCCTTGGAAGCAGCCAAGAGGGGTTCTCGGGTCACAGAAGCCTGGAGAACTCTGCCTACCGCTGTTTGCCCCGGCGCCCCGGGCTTACGGTTCGCAGAGGATGCTGGGCGCACCTGCAATGGAGAAGCGTATCCGGCCTCCGCCTGCTCGCTGTACCATTTTTCAGTTGTCAGCTGGTACCTTGCAGAAGTCTGCCGCCCCACGCAGTGGCTGCTTCCTCGCCTTCCTATTTCTCCGCATGCTGAGCCCCATCTGCTGCCCACCGGTTCCTCGGCGAAGGCTGGCAGGACTGTGCTCTCCTCCAGCCTCCCAGGCAGACGAATCTCAGACCACGTTTGGGTGATACTTTCTTCCCGCCACCTCTGGGAGCGCTTCAACCAGGCCCTGGGCAAGTAAAGGGAATCAGCAATTAAGCTAGCAGCGAGAGCCGGGGGCGGGGGAAGGTAAGACGGATAAACCGCACCGCGGAATTATAAACTCTTGGATGAAAGAAGACATAAACATCTCAAGCTTCACTGTCTAAACTAAATATCAGGGTAAAGCGTTGCTGAGTCTGCCGGCCCCACCCTCGCCCCGTCGGCGGCGGATTCCCCCGCCAACTCGGGGTCGAGCCCGACTGGCCCTGACCAGGTGCCCGGATCAGGAGGTGCCATATTTCAAGACTATTCCTCTGTGAGTCTGTGCGCTTCTGCCCTGCCTTCGCATTCCGTGACGAGGACTCACCTTCTGGGTGACGTCTCCCGTTAGTGTGGGACATTTGTTACAACAGATGAACCGGCATCGACAAATTATTAGGCACCAAAATCTATCGTTTGCATCAAGGTTCAATCTTTGTTTTTCTCCCCCCGAGATTTGATTAATAAACTCACTGCTTTCCCCGATCCTTGTTTCCTTTGGTGAGTCTCTCAGAAGTACGATGCCCAGAAATCACAAAGCGCTGTCATCTGTGGGTCATCAAAAGCATTTAATTTTCAAACAGGAACAACCAAGCAGCTCCAAGGAGCTTTATTTCAAAAAGATGAACACAGATGAACGTTGCGACTTACTTTATTGTGGGTAACGTCGTCTGGGGACAGCTGTGCAAACAAAGCAGCATTATTCATACACTTCTGCCCTCATGTCAGTCCCTTCATTGCCCATTCCTCAGCCTTAACGATGCTCTTGGCACACAGGGTTCCAGCGTGAAGACAAATTTCCAGCCATTTGTGTTTATTATCTTTCTAAGCTGTAAAAGCAAGCTGACACCAGAGTGGTATTTGAGAAGAAAAACATTCCCCTACACCCTTTCTAGGCCCTTCTGGCTGGTCTAAGAATTAAACGGACGTGAGACAGATGAAGAGGAGAAAATCAAATTTATTTTTCATTTATTTATTTATTTATTTATTTATTTTTTGTCTTTTTGCCTTTATATAGAGCCGCACCCGTGGCATATGGAGGTTCCCAGGCTAGGGGTCTAACAGGAGCTGTAGCCGCCAGCCTTCGCCACAGCCACAGCAACGCGGGATCCGAGCTGCGTCTGCAAACTACACCACAGCTCACAGCAACGCCGGATCCTTAACCCACTGAGCAAGGCCAGGGATCGAACCCACAACCTCATGGTTCTTAGTCGGATTCGTTTAACCACTGAGCCACGAAAGGAACTCGCAGAGAAAATCAAATTTAATCACCTAATCCCGGGCTCCATGGGATATGGGGACAGGTCAGGCAGCTGAGGCTTACACGGCCTCTGAAAGGAGAAGAGGGTTCAGGTTGGGACTTCAGCCAGGAGGAGGGTGATTTACATGGAGATGGAAAAGCACAGTTTGGGAAACAGATGTTTGCTGGGCCCTGCAAGGATGACGGGACACGGAGAGGACTTTGGTCTCCAGGCCCAGCCTGGTTCCCCCATCATAGCCGGCCTGTGTTCTTGAAGGTCCCCGCTGAGAACGCTCTCCCTGGACCAGGCCCTTTATCTGAACCCTTCGGCGGTTAAGGGCAGGTCAAAACAAGACTTCTGTTGCACCACCTCGGATTTCCAGCTCAACCCTGAAGGTGAGTCGTGAGAGGGGACAGCCCCGCTTCCTTGCTTTGGCCTCAGGGGGAAATCGTGGAGCTTCTTATCCTTAACTGTGATGTCACCCGGAGGGATTTTCAGTTTTTATTGTTGTTTTTGTTGATGTTGGGTTTGTGGTTTGTTTTTTTGTGGGTTTTTTTGGTAAATGTTCCCTATGGAGGTGCTGCTCCCCACCGTTCCTGCTGAGAGCGTTATCACGCGCGGATGCTGGATTCGGTCACGTCCTTTGCTGCATCTACCGATAAGATATGCGATTTTTCTTCATCATTTTGTAGATGGGATTGATTACATTAACTGATTTTTAAGTGTTGAATCAAGCGTGCAGAGCTGGGATAAATCCCACTTGCTCACGGTGTACAATTCTTTTACACACTGTTGGATTCTGTTTGGTAATATTTTGTCGAGGAGTTTGCATCCACGTTCATGAGAGCTACTGGTCTGTCATCTCTTTCCTTGTAATGTCGTATTCCCCGGCTTTGGTTTTAGGGTAGTGCTGTTCTCTCAGGGTGAGTTCCCAAGTGTTTTCTTTGCTTCTACTTTCTGGAAGAGGCTGTCGGGAATTGGCATCATTTCTTTCCGCTGTTTTTTCTGTTTTCAATTTCATTGATTTTTGGCTCTCATTTTTTATTTTTTGTCATTTTAGGGCCGCACCCGCAGCATATGGAGGTTCCCAGGCTAGGGGTCGAATCAGAGCTGCAGCCGCCGGCCTACACCACTGCCACAGCAACGCGGGATCCGAGCCACATCTATGACCTACACCCCAGCTCTTGGCAACACTGGATCCTTAACCCACTGAGCAAGGCCAGGGATCGAACCTGCATCCTCATGAATACTAGTCAGGCTCGTTACCGAAGAGCCACATCAGGAACTCCAAGCTCTGATTTTTATTATTTTTGTTATTCTGCTTACTTTGGATTTGATGTTTTCCCCCCTCCTTTCCTAAGTGAAAGTTTAGATTATTGACGTCAGATATTTTTTATTTGAATTGCTATACACACCCCTCTAAGCACTGCTTTCACTGCGTACTACAACTTTTGATAAGCTTATTTTCATTTAGCTTAAAATATTTCAAAATTTCTCTTGAGATTTCTTCTTTGCCCCATGTGTTATTTAACCTCCAAATATTTCGGGATTTTCCACAAATTTCTTATTAATTTCTAGTATAGTCCCATTGTGATCTGAGAGAAGACGTAACGTTGTTTCTGTTTTCTTTTGTTTTGTTTTGTCTTTTTTACAGCCACAACCACGGCATATGGAGGTTTCCAGGCTGGGGTTGAATCAGACCTACAGCTGCCGGCCTACACCACAGCCACAGCAACACCAGATCCGAGCCGTGTCTGTGACCTACACCACAGCTACAGCAGCGTCAGATCCTTAACCAACTGAGTGAGGCCAGGGATCGAACCCAAAACCTCATGGTTCCTAGTCGGATTTGTTTCCGCTGCGTCATGATGGGAACTCCTCTTTTTTTTTTTTTAACTTGTTTTTTTGTTTATGTCTTATGGCTTCAAAAGTTTTCTATTGGGGGGGAATATAGCATGTGAGCTTGAGAAGAATGAATATTCTCCCATTGTTGGATATAGGTGTTACTTAGATCCGGGTGATCGATGGTGCTGTTCAGTTCGAGTACGTCCTTCCTGATTTTTTGCCTGATGGTTCGTCCGTCAGTTACTGACAGGGGGGTATTGAAGTCTCCAGCTGCAATAGTGGGTCAGCCTATTTCTCATTGCATTTTTATCCGTCTTTTTTTCACTCTTGAAAGTACAAAGAAGCCAAAATTATGTATGTGCTGGTAAAAAGAGAATCAAGTGGGTACAGCAAAGCATTTTAACTCCTGCCCCTTAGCGGTTTCTTCCACTGGGTGCTTGCGGTCTCTTTCTCCGCATCACAGGCCCACTGCCCCAGGAACGCTTCCTTAAGGACCCAGGATGCCCTTTACTGGGGTTTTTGCCTGCTCCTGTGAAAGAGACGCACTGTAAGGAAGCAGGACAGAAGCCCACGCTTAATTTGCTGGCTCTCCCAAAGGAAGGTGGAGGAAGGAAAAGGGACTCCGCGGGAACTAATATTGAGCTGATTTCCCTTGGTCCTCAAAGACGAGGCGGCCAGCGTGAGGCCCCTTAACAGAGGAAGGCTTGGAGAGGCCCAGCTTCCGCCACCAGCCTTGGCAACACCAGGTAGTTCTCTTCAGGAGAGAATCAGAAGCGATTTGCCTTTGTTAATGTCATGACACACACATTTTAAAAATGCCTCAGGCATCTCAGATTGTCTGCGGTTCTGTGTTCCTAACAATCTTGGGAACCCGTGACCACCAAAGCAGCAGAAAGCATGTGATTTGCCTTTTAAAACTGTGTGCCTGGTCCCCTCTCTATAGCCCAAAGCGTATGACTGTAACTTAAAATTTTAAATTACACGAGCCCACTGGGGATAATGGTGTTAAAACTGGAATGGGAGCCCCAATGGCCTCGGTCGCCTTTAAAAATAGACCAGTAACACCCACATTTTGCTTTCCTTTCCTTAATTCTTAACAGGAGAGTGTTTCATTAATTCAAACGGAGCGAGGTCACCCTACTGGAATGAAGAAAGTTATTTCCCGCATCGGCTAATGCGGTTCCCAGCTCCAGGCTGTCGTGCGTGGGGTGGGCGCTGGGGGCAGCTGCCGGGCCCGCGGAGCACGGTTGCGGCTGCGCCAGCCCGGAGCTCCCAGGCGCGCGGGCGGGCCCCGCGGAGGCGCGGGCGGCCGCCTGGGAGGGCACCCACCGAGCCGACAGGCCGCGGGCTGGCGCCGCAGCCTCCCCCGCAGCAGCCCCGTCTCCCCACCGCCCAGGACGAGGCAGACCCGGTTCCGGGACCCACCAGGTGAGGCAGAGCTCGCTGTAGGCTCGCTGTTACCAGGGGCGCACAGGACCTCCGGGGCCAAGGGTGGACTCGCCGGGTTGCCCCGAGCCTCCCGGGGACCGGGCGGGGGCTAAAGCAGGAGAAGTGGGCTTGTATTTTTCCTGTAAAGGTAAGGACCCTTCTCTCCAGCACTTCGTTTGACGTAGCCAACGGGTTTGAATGAGCTTTCAACAGGGTGCAGGGAGCGGTCACGTGGGGGCAGGTTGGGCGCCGCCCCTCCCCGCGCCCTGGCCCCGGAACCGCACTTCTCTCCAGAGCTGCGCATCGACGAGCCTAACCTGGGCTTTCCATTCCGCAGCGCCGGCGTCCGGGAAGGCGGGAGACGGGCTCGGAGCCTGGCGGCGAGCGCCCCGGCGAGGGTCCGGGGCCCGGGAGCGCAGAGCCCGGCAGGGTGGCGGCCGTAGAGACCGATCGCCCGCCCTCCGCCCTGGCCGGGATGCACAACGCGTCGTCCTGGGGGCCGGGGCGCCTCAACGCGTCGTGCCCGGGGCTGGTGCTCCGCTGTCCCAACGAGTCCGGGCCGCCGCCGCCGCCGCCGCTGCCGCCGCCGCTGGCCGTGGCGGTGCCCGTGGTGTACGGGGTGATCTGCGCTGTGGGGCTGGCGGGCAACTCGGCGGTGCTGTACGTGCTGCTGCGGGCGCCCCGCATGAAGACGGTCACCAACCTGTTTATCCTCAACCTGGCGGTAGCGGACGAGCTCTTCACGCTGGTGCTGCCCATCAGCATCGCCGACTTCCTGCTGCGGCGGTGGCCCTTCGGGGAGCTCATGTGCAAGCTCACCGTGGCCGTCGACCAGTACAACACCTTCTCCAGCCTCTACTTCCTCACGGTCATGAGCGCCGACCGCTACCTCGTGGTGCTGGCCACGGCCGAGTCGCGCCGGGTGGCGGGCCGCACGTACGGCGCGGCGCGCGCGGTCAGCCTGGCGGTGTGGGGCTTCGTGACGCTGGTGGTGCTGCCCTTCGCTGTCTTCGCCGGGCTCGACGACGAGCAGGGCCGGCGCCAGTGCGTGCTGGTCTTCCCGCAGCCCGAGGCCTTCTGGTGGCGCGCGAGCCGCCTCTACACGCTGGTGCTGGGCTTCGCCATCCCGGTGTCCGCCATCTGCGCCCTCTACACCGCGCTGCTGTGCCGCCTGCGCGCCATCCGCCTCGACAGCCACGCCAAGGCCCTGGGCCGCGCCAAGAAGCGGGTGACGGTGCTGGTGGTGGCGATCCTGGCCGCCTGCCTCCTCTGCTGGACGCCCTACCACGTGAGCTCCGTGGTGGCGCTCACCGCCGACGTCCCGCAGACGCCGCTGGTCGTCGCCGTCTCCTACTTCATCACCAGCCTGAGCTACGCCAACAGCTGCCTCAACCCCTTCCTCTACGCCTTCCTGGACGACAGCTTCCGCAGGAGCCTCCGCCAGCTGCTGGCGTGCCGCGCCGCCGCCTGAGCCTGCTCCGCCCCAGCGCTCGGGGCGGTCCCGGATCCCGAGCCCCCCCCCCCACTTGCTGGCAATGCACATTCTCGGGCCGCCCCGCCCCAGGCCCACCGACTCCGTAGCTGTGGCTGCGCCCGCGTTTCGAATTGGCCGAGTTCTCCTGGTGAAGCGGGAGCGCAGGCCTGAGCACCGCTGCGTCTGAGAGCGCACAGACAGCTGCCTGAAGCCAGAGGTCACCGAGGAGACCCCCCGCCTCTCCCCGCGGCTTGACAAGGGAGGGGAGGAAAGGAGAAGAAGGGCGGAACTGTTGAGCCGCTCTCCCGATTCTCCGGAGGACGCCGCGGGCGCCCGACGTCGGCCCGGCGCTCGCCTCTGCACTTGTCTGCTCGGATTCCCCGCAGCGGCCGTCTGTGCTTCCGCTCCCGGGGCCGAGCAGCCTGGCCCGGGGCCGAGCAGCCCCTCTCCGCGCGCTGTCGCCGCGGGGGAGAGGGTGGAGGAGCGTGCGGTCGCTCTCCCCGCGGGGGACAGAGCAGCTCGGGTGGTGTGTGTTTGTGCGCGCGCGCGGGGCTTGGGGTGAAAGAGGACGGAAACTAGCTGGGATGCCTACCCAGCGGTGAGAAGAACGGTGCTTAATCCCCCTTCCTGTTCCAGCCCCTTCTTTCTTTGCCTTTTCGCCCCCGCAGTCACTGCCGGGACCCGCCCGCGGGCTCGGAGGGGCCTGGAGCCGGGAGTGCCGGCCGCGGTTGCGGCGCCCCCTGGCGGAGCCAGCCGTCGGCGCTGAGCATCCCGAGCTGCGCGGGCCGTGCAGGTGGGCGCGCCGCTGTACCGCTTGGTTACCAGCATCTCTTCTCTGTGCCTAGAGCTCCAGCCCCCGCCACGCCCCTCTGCCCCCGTGGACCTCCAGTACATCTCAGAGCAGTTCGTTGCAATTCTTTGTGTAAGTATTGTTTTTCAAGACTGAGAACTTTATGTAAATATGTGTCCTGATCGCACACGTTTTTGTGAGGCGCTAAGGAGACGAGGGGGAGGTGCGGGGTCTCCGTCCCCTCCGCCTCTCATTCTTCATCCTCTTGGCCTCAGGGGCAGCCGGGGAGCCGAAATGACCCACGCCCTTGTATTTCCCTCTCCTGGATTATTTGTACTTTATTCTTTCGTCCCAGACACTGACTGAGAGATGTCTGGTCCAGTCTGACGAGGGCAACCAGACAGCGTCCTAGCTTTATTTTATTTCCGTTTACGGAGACAAAGGTGGGCTAGGAGACAGGAGCGGCACTGGGTCTGCCCAGCTGCAGATTACACCGCAGACATGGGCGCAGGGCCTGAACCCGACTGTGGTCGGTCACTAATGCCAGCGTTTAAAAAAAAGTTTTTTCCCTTTGGGATAAATTCCAAACAGGAATGAAACTTTCTAAAAGTGTTTGTTCCTATGATCAGTATAATGTGTGATACAAAGTAGGAATGATGTTGACAGGATTTGTTTACTTAGTTTGAGGGGCTTTCGTCATTTTCTCAATTACTTAGCTTTATACAAAAAAAACTTGTTAACAAAATAAAGGAAAAGGAAAAACTCTCCCTTGGATGGGGAAAACAAGCTCGTTCCCTGATTTTTGTAAATAAGAATTGGTTCTTTCGCTCTCAAAGTTATTAGGAATGGTGGTGTGATTCATAACTATCATAACTTGTTTATGACAAGTTTAGAACACGTAAATTTGGAAACCTACCTTGAGTGACAAATCATAGTCAAATTTTCCAAATATGGTTTTCCATCTTCAGGGTGTTTGAATGATGTACACAATGGCATTTGAACAGTCGTCTGCTGGTGGGCTTCAGAGACCTCTTGGAATTCACGTTAGTATCTTGTAAATTTCTCAAGGAATTTGTGAATCCTCGGTAAGTTTTCAAAATTAAAGTCTTAGTCAGAGTAACGCCGCATTCTCTTAGGTGATGGACAAAGAGTGTCGTGGATGTTGTCCACAGACAGCCAAGTGTCACCCTCTGGATTTGAAACCTGATCTGTCTTCGCAAGCTGGGTCATGTACCTCGACAGACCTCTGGGCACCCACCGGGGAGAGCCGTGCGCCCCGCGTCCGCCACATCAGCCCCACCGCCTGGCTGTCTCCGAACCCACCCAGGAGACTGCTGGAAAAGCTTAGGGCTGACAGGGCTGCGTTGTCCACAGCAAGGCATGGTTACCACCTGACCCTAGCGTGCTGTGTGTCAAAAACGGGCCCCAGCGCTTCAGTTTCACGCTGGCTTTCTAAATCACTGGATGAGCTGCGATAGCATTCTTTCCAGGTTGCCTTCACGTGAGCATGCGCCAAGTCCAGATTGTAAGTCTCAGGCCTCCTTCTTGTGACTTAGGTACGGCCATGCCAAAGTAGACTTTACTTGCATCATTGCCTTGCAAAGGTTTTACTTCTGCGTTGAATTTTCGCAGTCTTCCTGTAACCTGTGTTGTTTGCTTACACCACTTCTGATATTTAGAAATGTCCATTTGGTTTTACTTAGCTTGGTAGTTATGTAACGTGTGTGCGTCTCTCCTTGTGCAGAAGCTCTGATTAAAATAAAAGCTGAAACATTCTCTTTGAAGAGTATATTCTGTTTTTACGAGCACAGGATCCATAATTCAGTCACCTTGGTACTTATGCATCATTAACTTTTAAAATACTGCCTTCAGGAAGAAATTTATCCAGGAGTTCCCACTGTGGCACAACGGGATTGGTGGCATCTCTGCAGTGATGGCACACAGATTTGACACGCCGCTGGGCACAGCGGTTAAGGATCCAGCGTTGCTGCAGCGGTAGCTTGGATCTGATCCCTGGTCTGGGAACTCCATGTGCTGTGGGGTGGCCAGAAAAATAAAATAAAAGTTATCGAATGAATAAATGGAAGTATTTGATAGAAATATTTGATAGGACAAATATGAAATTTGATAGGATAGACATCATATTAGTAGAAGTATTTGATAGGATAAGGTTAAGAATCCCCCCCCCTTTTCTGGTTGATTGTAAAATGATATAAAACTGCTAATGGGCACAAAAATGCTAGAACAGAAAAAGGATGATAAGCTACTATCATATTCATTTTTTAAATATTTGAGCACCTCGTATGGACAGTGAGAAGGGCAGAGGATTGCCTAAGTTGTCAGCACTCAATATCCCAGAAATCCTAGTTAAAAGGGAGTTTTCCACACTCTTCCTAAAAAGATTGCATCCTGGGTTAATCGTTACCATCAGTTATTATGGTTAACATTATAGTGTAGCTTTAAGCATATTTGTTTCAAATGCCACTGTATTTTATTGTCCTTTTGCCTTATCTAGGGCCTCACTCGCGGCATATAGAGATTCCCAGGCTAGGGGTCTAGTCGGAGCTGTAGCTGCCTGCCTTTGCCACAGCCATAGCAATGCGGGATCCGAGCCATGTCTGCGACCTACAGCACAGCTCATGGCAACGCTGGATCCTTAACCCACTGAGCAAGGCCAGGGATCGAACCCATAACCTCATGGTTCCTAGTCGGATTCATTAACGACCGAGCCACAGTGGGGAATCCAATGCCACTGTATTTTAAATGTACAAAGTATCTTCGGTAATGAGATTTCTGGTGATCTTCGTTTCCAGTTGAAAGGAAGCTTGGGAGAATAATATGAAGATTAATAACTCATTTAGTTTTATGAACTTTCAGTTAAAAATTTTGAGCCCAAAGCATCTTTACTGTTTACATTTGCAGTGGTTTGATTTTTATCAAAATAATTCATATGCATGATTTAAACTGGAAAGCTCCGATTGTCCGAGCAGACCTAAGCCAGCTGTTCCTGCCCAGTCCTTCCAGCCCTCAGTCTCGCTCAGAACTCCTGGAGTTGCTTATTCTGGGATTTCCTTTCTTATTGCTAAGTTATAGGCTTACACCTCAACCTTTTAATTTATTCATTTTAGGCATTATGATTATGAGATTTTGGGGGGCAGTTGGCACTTTTGAAGGCTAGCTGTGTTCAGGGGGCCTCTCCACTCATTCTGTTTTCTGACTTCACTCCATCTCCCTAGTTTTTTTTTTTTTTTTTTTTTTTTTTGGCTTTTTAGGGCCGCACCTGCGGCATGTGCAGGTTCCCAGGCTAGGGGTCGGATCGGAGCTGCGGTTGCCAGCTTACACCACAGCCACACCAACGCCAGATGTGTGCCTGTCTGTGACCTGCACCACAACTCATGGCAGCGCCAGATGCTTAACCCACTGAGCAAGGCCTTTCACTTTCTTTTTTTTTTTGTTTTTATCCATTTCTTTATATTGGTTCCCCCACTCGGTCCCTGTCTTCTCCCGCCTGGTTCCCAGTGTCCAGCACTGACTTGAGTCCGGTTTCTCCAGAGCACAGGCTTCCTCTTCCCGTGGCGCTGGGGGAGGGATGGGAGGAGTCACCCGGCTGCAGGGTCAGCAGCTCACCCCGCTCCCCAGCTCCCAGCCCGGGGCTTCTCAGGGCTTGAGGAGGTCAGGTGGACAGAGCTGGCCTGTTCCCGCGGCGCTTCTCCAGCCTGCTGCCCGTAACCCTTCCTCTGCTCCCCGTCCTGTCGCATCTACTGAGGTCCCTCGCCTCTGCTGTCTCTTATCCAGCGCTCTTTACCCACTGAAAAATTCCTTCCTATTGTCTCAATAGGGGCTTAGGAGAAAATGGCAATAGAAGAATGTATAACTGCCATCATTTAAAGCTGGAAGAGGAGGTCGTCTTGTGGCTCAGCAAGTTAAGAACCCAACAGGAGTTCCCTTCGTGAATCCAACTAGGAACCATGAAGTTGTGGGTTCGGGTCCTGGCCTCACTCAGTGGGTTAAGGATCCAGCATTGCTGTGAGCTGTGGTGTAGGTCGCAGATGCGGCTTGGATCTCAAGTTGCTGTGGCTGTGGCTGTGGGGTAGGCCTGCTGGTAAAAAAAAAAAAAAAAAAGAACCTGACATAGTGTCAGTGAGGATGCAGGTTCAATCCCTGGCCATGCTCAGTGGGTTAAGGATCCAGCGTTGCCGTGAACCGTGGTGTAGGTGGCAGACGAAACTCAGATCTGGCATTTCTGAGGCCGTGGTGTAGGCCGGCAGCTGCAGCTTGGATTCGACCCCTGGACCGGGAACCTCTATATACTGCAGGTGCGGCCGTAAAAATAATAAATAAAAACAAAAATAAAACTGGAGGAGATGTGTGTGCACAGATGTGTTACATGCGCTTTGCATATGTGCGTGTACATGTTTATGTCTGTGCAGAACGGGCTTGTTCACATTTTTGTAAAGCTTCGTGTTCAGAACTCAGCAAGAAACCTGCCACTTGGAGGAGTTTGTGTACAGAGCTGGATGTGTCAGTGAAATGTCACAGCATCTGGGGCTGAGATGACACATCCGTGCGAGCCAATACCCTAGGTTGCTCTGACAACGAACGATCCGGTTTTGGAGATACCTACACGCAGGCTGTGAAGACCGCAGAGTGCGCGCGAAGCGGAGCGAGTCTGACGTGGGCGGCAGGGCCCAGACACGGCCGGGCTGCCTTCCAGACCCATTGGGTCGGGTTGGGGGGGGTGGCATCCTGGCAGCAGCATTGCTAAAGCTCCCGACCAGGACCCAGAACGAGGCATGTGGTCACATCCCCGTGGAGAACAAATAAGGCCACTGAGCTGTGTGGCCTCGTGCAGATGAAAGCTGACCTGCTCCATTTGTTTCTATTTTCTCACCTCTCATGACATAAATAACTGATTTGCACCAGCTTTTTTTTTTTTTTTCCAGCACATGGAAGTTGTTTCTGGGCCAAAGATTGAATCCTGTGACCTACGCCACATCTGCGACAATGCCAGATTCTTAACCCATGGTGCCACAGCGGGAACTCCTTGCTATTTTTATTTTAAGGAATTTGTACTGCTGCGACCAGCTTTCTCGTCTTCATGTGTGTCTTATTTTTTCCGTCATTTCCTTAGGGTGTGGCCAGGCATGGAATTACTTGCTGGCCTTCTCACATCTAAGCCTCTACGCCCTGCCCTCCTCCAAGCACGGAGTGGAGGGCGTCTCCAGGGGAAGAGCCGCGTGGCACCTGCCCTGATTCCTGCCTCCAGCCTCCCCAGGGGCTGCTCCCCGTCTGCTCCCCGCTCTTCTGAACTATCGACACCTACCTTCTGCTCAGAACGTTTATGGCCTCCAGTCATTCCAATATCTTCAAAGAAAGAGCTGCCTTCAACTCTTTTTTTGCAGATGAATGCCCGCTAGTAAGTGTAGAAGGAATGACAGCATCAGAAAAATCACCATTTTTCAGTTAAAATATCAACCACTTTTTAACAATTGATTCAGGGCTTTCACAGTTATTAGGTGAAAGATTTCTGGGAACAGGGTAACAGCGGGGTACTCAACGAATATTTTGAACAGAGGGATAAGTGGATGAATATCTTTAAATCTAGAATTTAGACAGATTTTCTGCCTGTTGTGTCATTCATACCAATTTTTATACCAAATGTTGAGAGGTTTGTTACGTTTTCTTTTTGAAATTTTGGGTCCTGAAAACGATATAAATTCAGAGTAACTAAAAGTCTGTGTTTGAGAAAAGCCACCAGAGGGAGCACTGAGATAATGTTTGTTTGTAAGAAAAGCAATAACTGCAAGTCAATTGGCTCTTTTATCTAAGTAATTTCATCAGGTTTCTTTCAGAATAGAAATTTTTCTTATGACTGTGAAACGGTGTCAAATATCGTAAAACAAAAATTGCAAAGTTCAACCCACAAAATTTAAAATATTTATAGTCATAGATTTATTCTTGGAGTTCCCGTCGTGGCGCAGTGGTTAACGAATCCGACTAGGAACCATGAGGTTGCGGGTTTGATCCCTGGCCTTGCTCAGTGGGTTAAGGATCTGGCGTTGCCGTGAGCTGTGGTGTAGGTTGCAGACGCGGCTCGGATCCCGCGTTGCTGTGGCTGTGGCGAAGGCCGGCGGCTACAGCTCCTGTTAGACCCCTAGCCTAGGAAGCTCCACATGCCGCGGGTGCGGCTCTACATTAAAAAAAAGGCAAAAAAGTCATAGATTTATTCTTAAAACAGATATCCACAGTTAAGATAACTCTGGCCTGAAACAACTCAAGTAATTATGTTAATCTTCTGTATTGTTTGGAATTTGATCATATGTTTGGATAAAATTGTTAGGCAATTTAAATTTTAACTCTATACTTATGGCTACATGATTGAAACATCCGGATTTTTTTTTAACAATAGCTTTACTTGGAGTTCCTGTCATGGCTCAGCGGAAACAATTCTGACTAGTATCTGTGAGGGTGCAGGTTTGACCCCTGGCCCCACTAGGTGGGTTAAGGATCTGGCATTGCCAGGAGCCGTTCAGATCCTGCATTGCTGTGGCTGTGGCGGGCTGCAGCTCTGATTCGACCCCTAACCTGGTTACCTCCATATGTCATAGGTGTGGCCCTAAAAAGACCCCCTCCCAAAAAAAATAGCTTTACTTGGATGTTATTTTTATGTTATCTCAAACATTTGGAGTTTTCCAAAAGTAATCAATTTAAACATAATCTTAATTTTGCTATATGGATGTTGATAACCCTGGGTAATTAACAGTAAGGGAGATTAGCCTATTAATAATAAATAAATGATAACTAAGTAACATTGGCCTCCACATTACTCTTTTTATGGATGGCAATTTTTCCTTTCAGTCTGGAAGTTGGCAGTTCAGAGTTGATGCAATGGTTTTATAAGCGCCATGGATGTCCAGCGTCACTCCTTTCCGTGCTTTTGTCTTGCTGCTTCATTATTACAAAGTGGCTGCCCCAACTCCAACTTCTTTTCTGTAAAGGAAGAGATCACACCTTTCCAGAAAAAGCAACAGTTTCCCTGGAGCTCCCCAGTGTGTCTTACACACACCTCACTGACATTACCTATGGTTCACTCTTGGTGCTGTGCGCTCGTGGGTTTGACGCGTGTCCATCATTACAGAATCAGACTGAGTAGCTTCATCACCCCTCCCCCGCACCCCCCTTGCTCCACCCAGCCATACCTTCCTCCCCTAAACCCTGGCAACCACTGCTCTTTCTACTGACTCCATAGTTTTTCCTTCTTAGAATGTCACAGAGATAGAATCATAGAGCGTATGATCCTTTAATACTGGCTTCTCTCAGTTATGTGCGTTTAAATTTCCTCCATGGCTTTTTATGGCTTTTTATTTCTGCTCTTGCTGAACCATATTCCACGGCCTGGACATACCACAGTTTGTTCATCCTTCTCCTACTGAAGGACACCTTGGTTGCTTCCAGGTTTGAGCAAGTCTGAATAAAGCTGCTATAAATATCCTCGTGCAGGCTTTTGTAAGAGTATGTTTTCAACTCATGTAGGTAAATACTAAGGCACATGACTACTGGATCATACGGTAAGTGTAAGTTTAGTTGTGTAAGAAACTGCCAAACGCTCCGCTAAAGCAGTTGCACTATTTTGCATTCCCATCCGCAGAGAGTACTGTTGTTTCACAGCCTTACCAACATTTGCTGTTGTCAGTATTTGGGATTTTAGCCATACTAGTAAGCGTGTGATATCTTGTTGTTGTTTTAATTTCAATTCCTTATGTGCTTATTTGGCATCTGTATGTATCTTTGGCAGAGTGTCTTTTGCCTGTTTTTTATATGGTCATTCATTTTTCTGTTGTTTAGTTTTAAGGGTCATTTGAATATTTTGGATAACAGTCTTTTATCAAGTATGTCTTTTGCAAATATTTTCTCCCAGCCTTTGGATTTTTTTTTCTCATTCTCTTGACAGTGTACTTTGCACAGCAGAAGTCTTAAAATCTTAATGAAATATAACTTATCAATTATTTCTTTAATGGGTCATGCCTTTGGTACTCTATCTAAAAAGTTATCACAAACTCAATGTCATTTAGATTTTCTCTCATGTTATTTTCTAGGAGTTTTACAGTTTTGCATTTCACATTTAGATCTATGATCCATTTTGCATTATCTATCTATCTATCTATCTATCTATCTATCTATCTATCTATCATCTTTCTATCTAGAGATAATTGGCATGTTACATAAGTTTAAGATATGAACTGTTGATTTGACATATTTATAAGCTGTGATATGGTTATCACTGCAGCATTAGTTAACACCTTCATCATGTCACATAATTATCATTTCCTTTTTGTGGTTGGAACAGTTAAGATCTAGTCTCTCACCGGCTTTGAAGTTCATAATACAGTACAGTTGTCTCTACTCTCTGTGCTCTGCACTTGACCTCCAGGACTTATTTTCTACTGGTTTCGAGTTTTACCCTTAAACAACATCTTCCCAATTCCTAATCCTCCTCCCAGCCCCTAGTAGTTTCCATTCTATTCTCTGTTTCTTTATAGATAATCCTGTCGTTTGCCCAAAAAACCCCACTTTTATTTCTTTTAATAAATTTTTCGTGTCTTATTGCATCAGCTAGGACTTCTAGTAAAATGAAGGACAGGAGTGGTAAGAAGGGACATCCTTGCCTTGTTCCTGGTCTCATTGGAAAAGATTTTAGATTTTCACCGTAAAATATGTTAGCATGAGTTTTCTGGAGATGCTCTTTATCAAGTTGAGAAAGTCTCCTTCTATTCCTTATTTGCTGAGGTGAATACTTTTTATACAGGCATTACTGCTCCCAGTGCCGGGGAAATGATGATTTGGGCAGGTGTGAAGGACAACACAAAAGCTGTCTTAGAAGTTTGTTTGTCAAGTCATTATTTGCTACTGTGTTATGCATATCTTTCAGGAGGCTTTTTCCTTCACAAATTTAGGACAGGTTACTTAGGCTCTGTAAGTCAAGGGTTAATAATAAATAAAATAAAGGCAGTCATATGAAGGTGAAGTGTAGCGTCTCCAGACCTGGGAGAGGGCGGCAGGAGTAGGGCTGAAAAGGAGCACACGAGCAAAGCGACAGTTGCTTTTTCAAGCCCAGGCCACCGAGATGGGTCTAAACGCAGAAAGGAAACTCAACACTCTTTAGAAGTTAAGCAGTATTTTTTGGTATGTAGACGCAGTAAATTCAAATGAATCAAGTGAGAAAATCCAAATTGCAAATTCTTCTCCAATTAAGCAAAAGAACCAAAATTTATTTTATTTGAAACTGCAATGCATTCATGTAAGGATACAGAGAAAAATGTAGAGTGTGACTATTAAGGAAATTCTTTTTAAAATGTAATGGAAATGCTCTTTCATATAAGTAAAACCCAGAGTTCCTGTTGTGGCTCAGAGGAAACTAATCTGGCTGGGATCCATGTGGACGCAAGTTCGATCCCTGGCCTCACTCCATGGGTTAAGGATCTAGCGTTGCCATGAGCGGCAGTGTAGGTTGCAGACGTGGCTTGGATCTGGCATTGCTGTGGCTGTGGTGTAGGCCGGTGGCTAAAGCTCCAGTTCAGCCGCCAGCCTGGGAACCTCCATATGCCGCAGGTGGGTCCTAAAAAGAAAAACAAACAAACACGCATAAAGGTAAAACTCCTTTGTAATACTTCAAAAACTTTTTGTTTAGATTTCATAAAACCTTTCATTTTGAGGCTATGAATTTTATGGAAAGGGCATATTTTATTGAGTAATAGCAACGATAAATGGCTTTAAAAAATGTTCTAGCCATAAATACCATTAAAGTTCATATCTTTAGCAACAGCTTCCTGGATTTCATTCCCTATCAGCACTTTGTTCACTAGATGGCAGAAAGAGGCAGTGATCCAGCAGGACCAGTAGGAATCATAGACTTTACCAGATGCTGGTGAGGCCTAAGTGTTGTCAGGAAGATTCCCATAAAAAAATCTCAAGGAAAACTGAATTGAAAGTATTAGCGTCAACAAGGATTAGAAGATATGACTAGATGTTATAGTCATTTAACACATACGGGCTGAATGTGGTTTATGAATTAATCTCTCTCTCCTTTTAAGTATCTTATTAGGGTTTAAAATTCGAAGTATTACAAAGATCAATTTTTATCTGGAAAGTAAAAACATTTTATATTATACCATGAATATAATGGTCCTTTACAAGACCTGGGTATTTATTCACATTTTTTTGGTTTTGGTCATGCCCATGGCATGTGGAAATTCCTGGGCCAGTGGCAATGCCAGATCTTTAAACTGCTGTGCCACAAGGGAACACCAATCCCTCCCCCCCTTTTTTTTTTTGCCTTTTAGGGCTGCGCCTACAGCATATGGAAGTTTCCAGGCTAGAGTCAGGGATCAAACCTGCATCCTCATGGATACCAGTCAGGTTCATAACCCGCTGAGCCACAGTAGGAACTCCCAATTCACATTTTTTATTGGCATTTCTTATTTTCTTTTCTAGGTAAAGGAGAGGTAAAGAAGGTAGGCTGGCAATGGGTTGCAAGTTTGGGTGTAGCTATGGTGGACTTGGTGACTGTAGAAAACAAATAACAATACCATCAAATTATGATACCAAGCTAAATGACACTTATAAAAACATCCCCTTACAAAGCCTCCCACGGCCCCCAAATTGGGTTCAGCTCTTTTCCCACATACCCTTGCACCGTATCTGTGCTCACCACATCCTAACATGTGCATCTTCTAATTAACAGGCCATTCGACCTTCAGCTCCTTGAAGGCGGGAGCTGCGTCTTATCAGCCATCATCCTTGTGCTTAGGAGACACTTCTGTGAGTTTTAGGAGTCTGCGTTCTGCCACCCTGCAGACGTTGGTTGGTATCTCAGCTCCACCACTTACCAGGAAAAATTTTGTACAATGACTTATGCTCTATAAGTCAGGGGTTAATAATAAATAAAACAAAAGAAGACAACAGTAGCTGTTTCATAGAAATCTGCAAACAAAATAGCAGAGGCGAAGCACAGTATCAGGAACACAGGAAGACCTTGATAAATGTTACCCATTACTATTATTATTTTTGTTATGGTTGTTGTTGAGACATTTGTTAAATAACTAGATCTTAATTAAATCCTCTGAAGTCAGTGTTAGTCTGTTTTGAATTGTTGATATTGTTGTGACGAGGAGGACCAGGAACATAGTAAGATCAGATCGCTGCCTACGTAGAAAAACCCAGACACGCGATCTCTATGAAGAAGTAGTCAGGAAACTTATCTGAGACTTAGAAATAGACAAAAGATCACTGGCCAGGCTTCTTGGGGCCGTGCTGGACTGCATTTTATCGCCTGAACGATTTACTTCCCCAGGAGCGAACGTTAACTTGTCCGTTTTTTCCTGGTAGCGACACAAGTCGCTTCTCCTGGCTCAGCTGACTCAGGGATTGCGGTCTATGGTTTCACAGGACTGAAATCAGCTTCACAGGAACGTCGCGGTCTTATTCTAACACATTCTTGTCGAATAGCCTGTATACGCCCAAGTTCTTAACTGGTTTGGGACCTCGCTTGCCATCTTACCACCTTCATTGATTACCAAGCTAAAAAAATCTTTCACATGTGTTCATTTTATATCTGCATGAGAGTAATGCTTTTAAACGTCTTAAAATTATACTTAACACAGGTGAACGATATTTTAGTAAGTCGTGAATATCAGCTCTGAGAGTTAAAGGATAATTTCCCCATGAATCTGAACAGGACTCTCCGTAAACGATGATAATCCACAGACTAGCTGCGTGCGTTTGCTTTTCCTTCATGACTTACACTCACACCTGGGAGTTAAATGTGAAGAGATGACGTATTCAACATTCGCCGACATTCAAACAACACTGACAACATCAGCGTTTTTCGTTTGACTTCTCATCCCAGGAGATTTGGAGGAAAAAACCCATCATAACAGTAAGGAACAGCCAAGCCTAGCTGCACCTCCTCGCACTGTGATAGCGTAAAGCTTTCTCGCCTCTCCCTAAGCACTGCTGCTGTGCTCAGGTCAGCGCAGGGCGTATTTGGAAATAGCTTCTGCAGGTACCTTTGCTTGTAGCCCCAATTTATTTATTTATTTATTTTTATCTTTTTAGGCTGCGCCTGCGGCATGTGGAGGTTCCCAGGCTAGGGGTCCAATCGGAGCTGGAGCCACTGGCCTACACCACAGCCACAGCAACACAGGATCCAAGCCGTGTCTGCGACCTAAGCTACAGCTCACGGCAACGCCGGATCCTTAACCCATGGAGCGAAGCCAGGGATCGAAACTGCGTCCTCATGGATACCAGTCGGGTTCGTTTCTGCTGAGCCATGACGGGAACTCCTTGGCCCCAATTTAATATTCTCTGTTGAAATGTATAAGATCGTAACCAAACTGAATTCCTAATTCGGTTCCATGTTGGCAAAGAAAAATGCCCTTTTTTGTTTTTCTATAATGATTTTTATTTTTTCTGTTATAGCTGGTTTACAGTGTTCTGTCAGTTTTCTGCTGCACAGCAAGGTGACCCGGTCACACATACATGTATGTGTACATTCCTTTTTCTCACGTTATCATGCTCCATCACAAGTGACTAGACATAGTTCCCAGTGCCACACAGCAGGATCCCCTGCTTATCCATTCCAAAGGCCATAGTTTGCGTCTATTAACCCCAGACTCCCAGTCCCTCCCACCCCCTCCCTTCCCACTTGGCAACCACCAGTCTGTTCTGCAGAAAAATTCCCTTCTAAAGAGAGCAACTTTAGAAAGGCTCCATAAGGCAAGCCGAGAATCAGGAGGCTCTTATCAGAGAAGGGTCGGTAACCAAATGCAAAGGAAAAAGTGACGGGGGCTCTGGGTGTTCCTGCAACATTCGTTTGTGACGGACAAAGAACTCCGAAGCAAGAGGAACGCGGGGATTTTTTTTCACCAGAACCCAAACCTTTTAGCATTTACGACACGTTAAAGAATTTTGATTGTCTGTGTGAACTAGTACTATCTACTTTACTCATCAGAACATTCGGCAGGCCGGAAAATGGATTTCTGGCCTAGGCAAAAGTGATTGGGTTGGCATTCTATACACACAATAGGTTTTCCTACAAATTATGTGAAAAAAATTGAGACCTTGGCTAAACAGTGTTTGCCTAATACTAAAACAATTTTATAGTGACATGTTTTCTACTTTGAATTTCTTGATGTCTCTATTCTATTACAATTTTGAATATGTGTCTTCACTTTCTGATGCTTATATTGACCAGTGAAGAAAACATACCCACTAAAGTAATAAGCAAGTTTTTAATATATGCAAATATAAAAATGCATGTTTTGATAACTTACAAGATGCTGCTTTCCCCACTTATTTTTTGTGGCTGTTTTCCAAAGCTGAAAGCACGGCTGGTTTTGCAGTGGTACAAAAGAGCACATGAACATTTCTTTTTTTTTTTTTTTTTTTTCATATTAACAATGAATTTTATTTCAGTTATAGGTGTACAAAGATCGTAAGTCAATACGATAGATTTTGTGTCCCAAACCCACAGTGCATCCCCCCACCCCCCAGATTGTCTTATTTGAAAAACCAAGGTTTTCCAAAATCTGTGAGTCATTGTCTGTTCTTCAAAGAAGTTCATTGTGTCTCTTT
>PVHT021183584.1:1635970-1715825 GCA_004024745.2 Catagonus wagneri
GGGCTCTTTCTCCCTGTGCCCGATCCCCAGGCGTGGGGTTTTGACGTGGGGCTCAGAACTCTCAGTCCTGTAGCTAAGTCTCTGTGATGCAGTTACTTTCCAGTCTGTGGGGCTTCCCACCCGGGAGGTATGGGGTTGCTTCTATCGCGTAATCGCCCCTCCTACCTCTTGATGTGGTCTCCTCTTTATCTTCTGGAGTGGAATATCTTTTTTGGGAGTTTACAGTCCAGTTGGTTGAAGGCTGCTCGGCATTTGTTTGTAGTTTTGCTGTTTTTCGGGAGAAGAGTTTAGCTCCAGTCCTTTTATTCCACCATCTTAATCCAATCTCTTCACATGAACATTTCTGATCACAAGAAAAATACTTTAAAGGCGTGAAACCAGGCCACAGTCACCCCGATGACACAAAGCTCTGAGAGGCAAATCATGAGCAGAATTTCAGGTCGTTTCCCAGAGCAGAAGGACATTTCAGCTAAGAAAGGAAAGCAGGGGAGAGAGGCACTCAGCCAGGACAGAACAGCTCTTATCTAGAAAGGAGCTGGGTTAGAAATCCTTCTTTTTTTTTTCTTTCTTTCCTTTTTTTTTATTTTTATTTTTAAATGAAGGAGGGCCAAGAAAAATGGCTCCCGAGGGAAACGACTGTGCCTGCACGCATCAAGTGGCAGGAGAAGCCCACCACCACCATGCAACTATTACGATAGGGGTCTAATATGTAGATACAGCTGCCGGGCAGATGTTAGGCAATCTTTGCACAAATATCCCAATGGCCACCTACTTTTCTTAACACTTGTATTTGGCTCCGATAATACTGGCAGTGAGCTCAAATGAATGAAAAGGGCCGAATGTGTTCATTCCTTAATGAGCCTTTTCATTCAGTCACTCATTCATTCTACCAGGATGTATCTGAAGTCTTGCTTTGTGCCGGGTCTGAACCGCGTATTGAAGACGCAGCAGGGAGCAAGGCCCAAAGGGTCCCCGTCCGCAGGAATCACACGTGGGGTTCACGTTCACTGGCCGAGCATCTTTTCTGCCACTCTGTGTTGCGCTGACAGCTGGGGTTGCAGAAATTAGGAAAATGTTCCTGCTTCCAGAAAGCGCATGGCTGAATGGCCACGTCCAAGGCAGGCGAGATATCGAGTCACTGGGGCTGGTCAGGAAATACACCTGTAGCATGTTTATCTTCTTGATGCTGGAGCGTTGTTTTACTCCATCAGAAAGGAGCCACTTTAGAGCATCAAGCTGGCTATTTTACTCTTGATCTGCTGGTTATGGCACAAATCAACATTTATCTTGGAGGTGAGAAGTTATCACTGAGAGCCTGTGGGGCTTTACAGTAATTCAGAAGTTAAAGAAAATGAAAAGAGAAACAAAATACAGAAGTAAATGCCTTGGTGTCACTACACTGGAGATGGCTTTTGACTCATGAACAAGAGTTTGAGGGGAAAAGCCAGGTTCCCTCCATTGGAGCTGGTTAGTTCCTTGGGCCACTTGCTTGGGGACGGGTTTCACTGTGGCCACCAGCCGCCCTCTGGCCTCTCCTTCGAATTGTCTTCCTCTTCCTCTGCTCAACATGCAGGCCAAAAGGTGTGTAATGGGGGACATAAGCAGCACAACTGTGGGGAATTATAGAAACCCAGTAAAACCTAACAGACAAAGAGCCTGCTCGCGGCTGAGTACCCAGAAGCCCGCCTTCATCTTGAGTGATTGCCGAGACTGCGCGAGTCTTCAGGAAGCAAAGAGGCCCCTGGCCGGACGATCGAGAGGCAGAGGCCTGTCCAGACCTCGCTTTGGGCCGCAGCTCCCGGACCGGCAGGCCGTCCCCCGGGCCCTCTGACTCATTTCTCCGTCTCCGGCCTGGGCTTCTCTTTGTTGGCGGCTGTTGACTCACTGGCCCAGCTTTTCCACTTCTCTCTAATTGCGTGAGTTCTTTGTGCCTTCTCCAGGTCACCACAAAGCACCTGAGATAATAAAAGGGTTTTAAAACCCCTTTATTATCTCAGGTGCTCACGAGCTGGTTCTTGTTCAAAAACCAAAAGAGCCTCTGTGATCACATACAGTTGCATACAGGGCTGGCCTCCCTGTTGGTCAGTTTCATCAAATGGGGAAAAAATGAGAGAAAATCAGTCCTAATGACTGCAGAGCCTCATGTGGACAGAGCAGCAAGCTGACTGATTGCTCTGCTGCTGAACCGAACGCTTTGGTCTTGGACAAACACTACGTGCACAAGAAATTAATCATCCTAAAAGGTTTGCTTTGTTTTAAAAAACATTTTAAGAAATGTTCTGGAGTTCCCGTCATGGCGCAGTGGTTAACGAATCCGACTAGGAACCATGAGGTTGCGGGTTCGATCCCTGCCCTTGCTCAGTGGGTTAACGATCCGGCGTTGCCGTGAGCTGTGGTGTAGGTTGCAGACGCGGCTCGGATCCTGCGTTGCTGTGGCTGCCGCGAAGCCGGTGGCCACAGCTCCGATTAGACCCCTAGCCTGGGAACCTCCACATGCCGCGGGTGCGGCCATAAACCCGCGGCCATAAAATGACAAAAGGCAAAAAAAAAAAAAAAAAAAAAAGAAATGTTCTATGTGATTTATAGGATCCAGTCTAAAGTATTTTTATCACGTCATTCAAGGTTCACCATCATTTAGCTTCAATTTAGAATTCTTTAAAAATACTGAGCTGAAATTCTTACAACATAAACATAACCATTTAAAATGAACAATTCAGTGCTATTTGGTGCATCCATACAATCGTGCCACCACCACCCGTGTCTAGTTCCAAATATTTTCAGCACCCAAAGTAAACCCTATCATTCGCACCCCGTCTTTATTTGGGGTGGAAATAACAGGGTTTATTCATCTCAATCTGTTTTCTGTCTCTAAGGATTTTGCCATTCTGGATATTTCTTAAATGGAATCATACGATCTCTGACCTTTGGGGTCTGGCTTCTTTCACTCAGTATGACATTTTCAAGTTTCACCCACGTGTAATCTGTGTCAGTACCTCAATCCTTCCTTGGGCTGAAAAATATTTTGCTGTCCCATACACTGTATCTACCCATTCATCCGCTGATGGACATTTGATCTCTATGCTTTCTACGTTTGACTGTTACGAATAATGTTCCCATAAACATTTAGGTACAAGTTTTATGTGTCCATGCTTTCACTTCTTTGGGTGAGAATGAACGGAATTCCTGGGTCTCATGGTGACTCTCAATTTAACCTTTTGAGGAGCCGTCAGACTCCTTCCCAAAGCAGCTGTACCATTTTACATCCTAGCAACAGGTCCAAAGTTTTTGATTTCTCTACCTTCTCACCAGTACTTATTATCTCCTTTTTAAAAATTCTAGCCTCCCAGTGGGTGCAACGTGCTATCTGGCCATTTTGATTCAAATTTTCCCTAATGACTGAGCCTAAGTATGATTTCATGTGTTTGTTGTCATTTGTGTGTCTTCTTTGGAGAAATGGCGATTCAAGTCCTTTGCCCATGTTTACATACGTGTGTGTGTGTGTGTGTGTGTGTGTGTGTGTATTTATACCTAATGACACTGCCAGGCTCAAGGGCTTGTACATTGTTGAGATTCTAAAATAAAAATGCTGTTGCAGGGAATAACTTATTAAGTTTGTGTCTCTCTGTGAATTCTGAAGCTGAGCAGCAGATTGACAGGAAGATGTTCACTGAAGGGCAGTGATCACAGAAGCCGAATTCCTTCCGAACACAGGCCTGTTTTCAGTCGGGTTGTTGGTATTTTTGTTGTTGAGTTGTAAGTACTCTTTATATATTGTAGATGCTAGACACTTATCAGGAGTATTATTTACAAAAATAGTTTCCCCTTCTCTGTAAGCTGTCTTTTAATTTTCCTGATGGTGGGCTTTGAAGAGCCAAGGTTTTAAATTTTGATGAAGTCCAGTTTATTTATTTTTTTATTTCTTTGCCCGTGCCTGTAGTGTTAAGTTTTAAACTTTAGATTAAAGAGAAAGTGAAGAGATAAAAAGGGTCTCTTTGGTCCAGGGCTGTCTGTTGCCTTCAGAACACTTATAGGATGGGGAGCAATGAGTTCTGGCCAAGGCCCCTTTCTGTTCACTGCTTTTACTAGTATGCGGAACAAACAGCAGAGGCCTTTTTACGTTTATAAGGATACATTCTCTCAGAACTTGCCTCTTGTTGGAAACAGCATTTTTATTTCAAGAGGCAAAGGTCCATCCTCGAGATAAAGTGCAGATTGCTTGTTTGTGATCAAAGAGCTGTTTTCTGGAAGTCTTCATTTTATTTTTTTTTTGGAAAATACTGTGGGTGTTTTCCCATACCAAATGGCAATACCCTGATTATAACAAGACACACACAGAAAAGGGTCTTGTGAAAGATGCTAACATTTACAGGGTACATCCAGGTTTCAAGGACATGGGAGGTCCTTGGCGGGTTGCCCATTTAATTCCCTAAAACCTCAGAAATCTCATTATTATTATTACTATTATTATTATTATTATTATTTTGGCTGTGCATGAGGAAGTTCCTGTATCAGAGATCAAACCCATACCACAGCGGTGACCCAAGCCACAGCAGTGACAATGCCGGATCCTTAGCCCCCTAGCCGCCAGGGAACTCATCCGCCATCGCATTATCATGACCCTCTAGTTTAAGGTGTAGGGAGCATATGCAATCTGCCTCACGTCATTCAGTCTGTAGTTGATAGTGGGAACAGCAGCCTACCTTTCAGGGTGAAACACCTCTCCCCATCTGGCCCACTACTGACACCTGGCCAGGGACTCAGGGTGCTGCTTCGTCGCCGAGCGGGGTAGGAGATGAGCCACGCTCTCCGCGGCACACGCAGCCCCGGCAAGTGTGCCCTCTGCCTCCACGGGCAGGGTGTGGGGCAGAAGGCCCGCTCCTCAGGACCACGGGCTGGAGCAGCGAGGAGCAGGTGCGGCAGCGGCTCCCCGTGCTGTTGCCGGCCGGGTCTTCTGCTGGGAAACTTCCCCGCCCCCAGGCTGGTGTGGTTCTGGGGCCCATCTGGGACCCAGGCGGTCATAAGGAACCAGGGACCAGTGCCGCGCTGTTCCCGAGCCCAAGGACCCCCGGCTGCCTTCCAGAGTCTCTTACGCTGCCGTCTGCCTCAGCCGAGCGCTTCAGTTCTAAGAGGGAGGAAATGCTGGCAATGGGGCCTTTGCCAGAACTAGGAATCCCTGGTTCTCTTTCTCTTTTCTTTTTTTAAACATTGAATTTAATTTTTTATTTTATTTTTTCAAAATTTAGTGTATTTGGAGTTCCTTGGTGGCGCAGCAGGTTAAGGGTCCAGCGTTGTCACTGCAGTAGCTCGGGCTGCCGCCGTGGCGTGGCTTCCGTCTCCGGCTTGGGAACTTCCACATGCACCAGCCCAGCCAAAAGTTTTTTTTAATTTTTATTTTGTTGAAGTACAGCTGATCGATAGTGTTGGTTAGTGTCTCCTGACAGCAAAAAAAAAAATATATATATATGTGTGTATATATATATATACATATATATATATTCTTTTTATAGCATATAAATATTATTTTTCATATTCTTTTCCGTTATGGTTTATCACAGGAAATTGAATATAGCTCCCTGAGCTATAGAGTAAGACCATGTTGTTTATCCATCCTTTGAGTGCCAGCTCCTCTCTGCTAACCCCAAACTCCCACTGCATTCTTCCCCTTGGCAGCCACAGGTCTGTTCTGTCTATGAGTCTGTTTCTGTTCATTTGTGTCACATTTTAGATCCCGCATATCGGCGACATTCTCTTTCAACCCACACAGCCAAGGCTCCTATCCCTCTGTCACCACCCAAATAACTGTTGCCGAAGTCGGCGATGACATCGTGGGCTACACCCGCGGCAGCCTCTCCGCCCGTGCCTCTGGAGAGGCCGCTCCCTGGGCCCAAGGACACCGCTTTCCCTTGGCTGTTCCTCCGCTGCTCTGACCGCTGACTCCGAGTTCTTCGCTAACCAGGCTCATCTCTGCAACCCGGAAATACTGCAGTGTCCAGAGCTCTGTTCTCAGATTGCATTTTCTCTCGAGACTGCGTTTACTCTTCGGGGTCCTCAGTCCATCTCATGAATTTAAACGCCGTCTGCCGTCAAACGCATGCTTACACTTTCTAAATGGACACTAGAACCCTGGCTCAGACTCCCTTTAAAACACCAGACTCATACACACACCACGTCCTTGACACTGGCTTTTGGGCACCGCGGGCATCCCGGCTTTAATGGGCCTTCCTTCCCACCTGGCCTTTCTGAGCAGCGCCTCCAGCTGCGCAGGCCAGAATCTTCGTGTCGTCCTTGACTTCGGCTTCGCACTCGCAGGCTGCACCAGTTCGTCACAAAGCTTGTTACTTCCTTCCCTTCAAACTTCAAAGCAGACCCGCGACCTGTCATTTCCTCCTGCCCTGTGCTGCCGCTCTGCTGCTGACAGCCGCCTCCTCCCCTCCGGCGGCCACGACACCCCCGCCCGGTACCCCTGCCCTCTCTCTCCCACCTGCATCTCCCGCTGTCAGTTTCTCAGTCCGGAAAATCAAGTGTATAGCAATTAATCAAACACTCTTGTCCTGCTTCCTCTGTTTATTTAATATGTTAGGCCTTGTGGCATTTCAAGTTTTTACGTGCAGTGTTTATTTTCCTACCTAAATGATTTTCTAAGGTAATCTAACTCTTTCATAGAACAAATTCTATGAAAGAGTGGCATATGGAGGTTCCCAGGCTAGGGGTTGAATTCGAGCTGCAACTGCCGGCCTACACCACAGACACAGCCACAGCCACACCGGATCGTTAACCCACTGAGCGAGGCCAGGGATCAAACCTGCAACCTTATAGACATGGTGCCGGGTTCTTCACCCGCTGGGAACTCCCACAGAGCAAATTCTTACAGTTCACTCTAAATCTAGAAAAATCATTCATATTAATATTTTAAGGGTGGGACAACTTAGCTCTTCAGTCGTGCAAGTCCCGGGCTGCCTGGGGTGGCGTATAGAGTCCCAGCTTGCATCACAGCAGGACAGTTTTTGTGACTTCGCCTCCACGTGCATTTGGAGAGGAAGGTGGTGGAAGTTCCCTGCAAGGTCAGCCAGTCCATTCTCCCCAGCAGGACAAAGGGTTTTCTTCCAAATGGGCCTTTCGAACCTCTGCCCCGCTGAGGCAGCTGCGGGCCCCGGTCCCGCAGGGATCACGCGGGCTGTGGAGCTGTCGGGCAGCCTGTGGACGGTGTGTGGACCATGAAAATGCCGACAGCTGCCCAAGCGGACAATGGACCGTTTGTCTGCTTGACATCAAAGCAGTCCAAGTCACCAGGGCTGTGTCCCCTGACCTGGAGCTTGCATTCCTTCCGTCTGGGCATCTTGCCAATATACGGACGGTCTGGCCTAGCATTTTCTACTTTGGATTTCTTTACCTCGAGCTGAACTAATGCTCGAGTGTTTCCTTTCACTCCTGCTGCTTCAAGAAGGAAACCCAATTTCTTCCTTTTCTAAGGCTATTCAAATGATGTAAAAAATCATTGACGCAGTTCCCTTTTTCACGGCTGTGACTGCAGCTTTTTTGTTGGAGGATATTTTAAAATTCCGTAAAGTCTGTTCTGAAAACATCAATTTACTCAACCCCAAAATTAGTGGATATATCAACATCCTGTCACACGCTTTAGCCTTTTAGAGAAAAAAATGAAAATTCTTACTAAATTTGAAATTATCTTTGTAATTCCTAAGGTAATTACTTCTGTACTGCACGGAGCACCTCCATGGATTAACATGAATTCTTCCAGTCCGCCTTATCTGCCTGTCTGCCCTTATCTTTCTCTCTCTTTCTCTCTCTCTCTCTCTGTCTTATCAACAATACTTATCCTGAAGTTTCCGTTTCATGTTGCTGATCTTTTTATCTGTTTTTGTGCCGATACTGTGTTGCCTTATTACTTAGGATTTTCAAAAAAATATCTATAATTCTCAATGTCAAGTAGGACAGTTTGAAAATTTTAGTTTTTCTTCTGCTCAGTTATCTTGGAGATTCTTAGGACTTAGTTTTTCCAAAACATTTTAGAACCTGTCAAGTCATGCAGAATTTTTTCAGCTTGGCTGAGGGGAGGTGGACGACAGACTGCCTGTATTTAAAGTGGTCGGTGGGCTCACCTGCGATACCTATGCACAGAATTGCATGTTTTCTCACACTTATGCAAAGTGGAAACCATCCCTGCAATCCCGGTCAGGAACGCATCTATTACCACCAAACGCTAACGCAACTCTCCGTGCCAGCTTCCCATCCCTCTGCTACCAGGATCGGGGGGCGGGGGGGTTTGAGGGGGAAAAACAATCCACAGTGTGGAAAGCATACCGGAGCCAGATGTGACTCTGAGCGGTGGTGTGCTGTGTCAGCTGCATTCTCGGTGTGGCCACATCTGGGTTATTTACTGCTCCGCGCTGTCTCCTCTGTGCAGGTTTCCCTTTATTCCAAGGTGAAGACTAGGCAGCTCCTGACTTGTGACTCGACCTCTGCATGACCCTTCAGCAGCACGTGACCCTGAGCCTGGGCTTTGTACCCTCCTCGTTGGGGATTAGGGGCTGCACTCTTTGCTCAAAGCAAGTAGAGAGCGCCCCGCCGCCCCAGGTAACTCTCCAGTGTTTCATTCTTAGAAACAGCTGCATTTACCAGCCTGCATAGCCACATCCGCGTGTGACATTGTTTCTACGGGGAAAATCCATTTAAAGTTCCAAACAGCATAGGTGGAAAGGAGCCTGAGGATTACGAGCTTTGTATAGATTTTGACAGAGACAGAGTCTGTCCACTCGCGGGGCTCTTTCTTATAAAGGTCATTTTCCGTTCATTCTGTTTCAAGTATCTTCTCCTGTTTGTCTCCATATTGATAACTATGTCCTTTTTTGATTATTAGGAGATAATGAAAGTTTAATTCACTGGAAACCAATCTTCCTTTCTTTCTTTCCTCCCTCTTGCTTCTTTTCTTCCTTCCTTCTTCCCTTCCCTCTTTTTTTTTTGTAGAGGAGGAAAATTTTTTTTCAGAGTTGGGGGTTGCAAATTAATCTGAAAAAAGGCAGATTAACAGGAGAAAAGGTTTATCACACACACACACACAAACACACACACACACACACACACACAGGCGAGCTTTACATAAAAGAAATGCAAGCCCAAAGCAGAGTTTAGGCTTGCCGGCCCCTATACCACTTCAACAAAAGATGATAAATTGTGAGAAGAGGTGGGACCAAGCTCAGGGGTAAATGGGGCATTGGGGGGGATATGACAGAAGGTCAGGATGGTTTTAGGAAGGTTTATGCAGGTCCAGGGTGGTTCTGACCGCCCTAGGTCCGTGATAAGAGCTGTCCTCCGGCCCCTGGTGTGGCAGGGGAAAGGGGCGCCCCCTGGTTCACGAAGGACTTGCAAACCCTCCTCCTGCGTCTGTCCCCTCTTCCTTGCCAAAGCGGCCTCTTTGGGGAAGCAGGTTCTGCAGCGGATTCCGCCGCCCCCGCGGCGGGGCTTCTCCCAGTTCTGCTGCCGCTGTGAGGGGGGCGGCAGTGTGTGTGTTCTGCGGGCAGAGGCCTCTGGTGGCTGGGAGTCTGGAGAGCAAGTCCCTGATGCCAGACTTGACCTTTCTCCGCCGGGGTGTCTCTCAAATTATCTCAAGTTCAAAGGCCTTAGGTATAAAGCTGGCTGATGCAACATGATCATAACACAGAAATTCGAATTTATGCACCTGCATTTGACATGTTTGAAAACAAGGACATGACTGGGTTCAGTGGGCTCTTGGTGAGGGAGCAGGCCAGCACCCCCCTGGCCCCTGGGCATAATCAGCTCTCTCCCTCATCACCTGACTACCTGCCGTCCTCACCGCCTGCACCGAGCTGGATGGAGGTGGTTAGGGGCCGGTTCTCCTTTGAAATAAAAAAATAAAAACAGGCGCGAGTGCTCAGAGAGCTCCGGGCTGGTTATAGATCCCCCAAATTTGCTTTGCCCGGTTCGCCTGAGCTCTTGCTCCCGGTGGCTGTGGGGTGAGAAGGCTGAACCCCGACAGACCTCAAGGGCAGAGGCTTGATGCGGGTCGGCGGTCCTTGTCCCCCTGGAGGAGACTGAGCAGTGAGGCAAACAAAGTGTTTATTAAGAGAGAGGACACCTGCGGGGAAATCGAGGGCGGACTTGGGGTGCGACAGGCAGTCGGAGGAAACAGAGCAACGCGTGCCTGGGGGCTAGTTGAGTCGCTTGCAGGGGTCGATACTTCCAGGCTTCCTCCAGCCAGTCATCCGGCTTCAGGTCTCTGCAGATGCCAAGATCAGTAAAACAGAGGCAATATCTACATGATTGGAGAGTTTGGCGAGACTGTTTTTAAAATTCTAAAACCCTGCAGACATTGCTCCGGATTCCAGCAGGGAGTAAGAGGAGGCGGCCGCCCTCGGAGGCCGGGGGACAGGAAAAGAAACAGGAAACAACCTGGTACGTGCTGAGGGTAAGGAGCGAGTGGGGAGAAAACAGCAGAGAGCACGGGGATGTGCAATGATGAAGGAAGCTGCTGGAATTTTAGGTAAGAGTCCGACTGGATGGGGTGAGGGAATTAGCGCGAAGCCACCTGGGCACGGGGTCCCGGGGAGAGAGGCTGGCAACACAGGGGCAGAGGGGAGAGTGTGCCTGGCGCACGGGAAGGAACACCGTGGGGACCAGCGTGGCCGGAGCAGGGATGAGAAGCCAGGGCACAGAGAGCTTGTGAGACAAGGTGAGTTCTCTGGCTTCTGCTCAGGCTGAAAGGGGACCCGTGGGAGGGCTTTGAGCAGAGGCCAGCAGGTGTGACCCAGGTGTGACCCGCATCCTTCTGGTAGTGGGTTGAGAAGAGATTCAGGAGGCAAGGACCCGAGTTCAGAAACTGATCCCAGGCGCGGGTCACGGTGCTGGCAGCAGGCGGGGGCAAGGAGGGTGGTGGGATGAAGAAGTGTCCAAGACCCGATGTGTTCTCAAGGTCAAGTTCACAGCGTTTGCGGGTGGGTTCCAGAGCGACTGGATTCATGAAGACGCCCGTGGTTGACTTAGGGAAAATTGCAAAAGGAACTGGGTTGTGTGGGAATCTTAGAAGCTTCATTTTACATATGTATAGAGATTACTGACACATCCGAGTGACCATATGTGGCAGGCAGTTGGCCATGAGTCTGTAGAGGAGGGACTGTGGATTTGGGAGTCATTAGCAAATAGTTACCTAAAGAAATACATTTTGTGAATGTGGTTGTATTGATCAAAGTTTCAAAGGAGATAGAGTTCCCACTATGGCTCAAGAGGCTCGGCAGAGTCTCTGCAGCGCCAGGATGCAGGTTCCATCCCCGGCCCGGCACAGCGGGTTAAAGGATCCGGCGTTGCCATGGCTGCAGCGGAGCTCACAGACGCGGCTCGGTTCTGGCGTTGCTGTGGCTGTGGTGTCGGCCAGCAGCTGCAGCTCCAATTCCACCCCTAGCCCAGGAACTTTCATATGCCACGGGCTCAGCCCTAAAAAAGACCAAAAAAAAAAAAAAGGAAAGAAAACGACCCCTGGAGTAAAGGGTCTCCCTAGGATAAATGTGGGTACAGTTGCGTCTGCTTTCTGTCCTTAGGGAAGCCCCCTAATCCTCAGCAAACTCCCCTGTGGCTTCCTATAAACTTCCCTCAACGGTCATTGCTAAAAAACGTTTAAACCTCAGTCTCACTGTCAATGTCCTTATATGCATCCGAGAGCAATTACAATGTTACATTGGTTCCTTTCTGCTATGAAGCAGCTGAGCCCAAACAATTCATTACATGGTCAAGCAGTTGCCCTAATTTGGTTATTTGTACGGAAATAACCAGATCACTAATGAATGGTCTGTTTATTTTGTGCTAATTAAGAGTTGAATTTGGCTTGATCTAAATAAAATGGGTTTTTTTATGATAGAGAATACTTTTTAAAAAAAACTGAAATATGTTGGCAGCACTTATAAAAAGTCTGTTGAGTGTTGCAGTCCAAACAGAATGTGTTTAAAAGGTTCAGCTACTTAAAAACACGCTCGGCAGGAGCGTCACATCTCGCCTTTGGTCTGGTTGCTGGTCTGGAGCGTCTGAGGCAGCTCAGGTTCCCCACCGTCCTGGGCAGTGTTCCGAGCAGGTGTCGAACCGGACTGAGCAGATCAGCAATGGAAGACGGGCTTGAGCCGCATATGCCGACGTGCTCAAAACTGCAATTTGAGGAACAAAATTAATGAACCGGGGTGTGTGCCTGTGCACCGTCCCCAGAGCCTCCCGCCCCATTCCAGCATCGCCCCAGCAGGAACTGCGTTCTTGTCACACGTTCCTGGGAGGAACCTGCCTGCTCCCGCTCACGGGAAGGCAGAGGGGCGACGGCTCAGGGTTTCTTTCCGGGTTAAAAACGAGCTTCTTTTGCTAAAGCATCTGCAAAGCTGGGGAGCTTGTTTTCCCCTAATTGGTGGCCTGCAGGCCCCGCCCAGCACAGGGAGCCCCTCCTCTCTCTGGAGGCCTCCAGGAGTCGGGGTGCCCCAGCCTGTCCTCTCCCAGGACTGTATGATCTTCACTGTGAACACACAGCAGATCAAGGCAGATATTTTGCTGTGTAGACACGGTGCATGGTTCCTCTCCTGTTCTTACAAACATTAGATTTTCTTCAGAAGGTAATAGAAAATGTTAAACTCACAATAAGCCTTTGTTCCATAAAACTTATTGGATAGGGTTTGCGAGTTAATTTTTCTTGAATTATCTGAGCATTGCTTAATTTCTTATTTTATAATTATGTTAATATTTTTTGTCTTTTATTTTGTAGGCACAGACCACACCACGGTTTATTTTTTTGTTTTTGTTTTTTGTCTTTTTAGGGCCATACCCGAGGCATACGGAGGCTCCCAGGAGAGGGGTCGAATCAGAGCCAGAGCTGACAGCCTACACCGCAGTCACAGCAATGCCAGACCCGAGCCATGACTGCCACCTACACCACAGCTCACAGCGATGCCAGATCCCCAACCCACCGAGCAAGGCCAGAGATCGAACCTGCATCCTCATGGATACTAGTCAGGTTCTTAACCAGCTGAGCCACAGTGGGAACTCCTCCAATTTTTTCATCAAAATCTTGTACTTTCTAGTGCACAGATCTTTCACCTTCTTGGTTAAATGGAGTTTATTCGTCTTTTATTTATTTATTTTTTTGATTGCGATTATGAATGGGATTGTTTTATTGTTCGTTTGTAGAAATGCAACTTATTTCTACATGGTTATTTTGTATCCTGACTTTACTGAATTTCTCAATTAGTTCTAAAAGTTTTTTGGTGGGATCTTTACGATTTTCTCTATTTAGATCATATCATCTGCTAATTTACATGCCAAGGTGGCACAGTTTGGGGAGGCTCCTTCTGAACCCCTCCACTTTCTAGTGCAGGCGGCATCACTGCCTCCAGATTATTTGGGTTTTTCTGACAAATGGTGCTTACTTTTGCACACACTGTTCCAAGTGCTTTGTGTATATTGATTCATTTATTCTTACAACTTTATTTGGCAGATATTATTCTTCCCATCTATACAACCGAGAAGCTGGGCACAGGCAGTTAATTTATTTGCCCTAAACCAGAGTGAGTGGTAGGGATACAGTCTGAAGCTGGGCACTCAGGTGGCAGAACGTGTGTCTGCCCTTCCTCAGCCTTGCCTGAGATGAGCGTTCAGAGACTCAGTATTAAAAAAAAAGACACAGGAAAAGATAAAGTGATAAATCAGCAATCAAGAAAATCAACAATCAGATGTTTCTTTTGTTTGATAAAATATGTGATTTCTATGTCTCTGTTTTATGTGGTAAATTCAGAGATCTCTTTGAACTTGTCATTTGGATGTAATGTTAGATTTACAGAGGATTTGTAAAGATAGTATAGCCAGTTCCCGAAGAGTCATTACTCAGCTCCCCTAAAGTTAACACTTCGCGGAACCGTGGGGCCGTGAGCAAAGCAAAGGAACTGACAACGACACATCACTCACTGTTAGCACACGACAGACTTTGTCGGGCTGAGAGACAAGTTAGGAGTTGGGGTCGACAGATACACACTACTGTATATAAAATAGTTACACAAGGACCTACCATCTAGCACAGGGAGCTCTATTCAGTGTCTTGTAAGAACCTATATGGGAAAAGAATGGGGAAGAGAATGTGTACGTATGTATCTGGGTCACTTCGCGGCACACCTGAAACACGACATTGTAAATTGACTAGGCTTGAATTTTAAAAATGGTTTTAAAAAACCCAAATACAGACCTTAATTCTATTCTCCGTTTTTTCCACTAATGTTTCTTTGTTCCAAGATCCACCCCGGGACCCAACATGGTATTCACTTAGCGCGTCTCTTTAGTCACCTCCGAGCTGCACCAGGTCCTTTCTCTGTTTTCTTCTTCCTTCCTTCCTTTTCTTTCTTTCTTTCTTTCTTTCTTTCTTTCTTTCTTTCTTTCTTTCTTTCTTTCTCTCTTGTGACTTTGGTACTTTAGGTGAATATGGGTCGAGTATATTGTAGAACATTCTTTAGTTGGCTCTTGTATAATTTTTCTTATGAGTAATTTGAGATTATGAATTTGGAAGAAGAATGCCATTTCTAGTGCGTTCTAGCAGGAAGTACGTGACAGCACTGTGTTACAGTACTAGTGACCTTAACATTGTTCACTAAAGGTGACTGTGTTTAATTTTTTAATTATAATTTTTCTTCTCAAGAAACTACTACATTAACTTGTTTTTGCTTGAAAAAAATTAAAAAATAAATCATATCATCTGCAAAAATAATTTTATTTCCTCGTTTCCTATTTACATGTCTTTTATTTCTTTGTCTTGACTGATTGCTCTAGCTAGGACATGCAGAACTATGTTAAGTAGGAATAGTGAGAGTGTATGCATCTTTTTTTGGTTCTGATCTTAAAGGAAAAGCTTTCAACTTTTCACCTTGGAGTATGATGTTATCTGTAGGTTAGTCACCTATGGCTGGAATTGTATTGAGGTAGGTTCCTTCATACCCAATGTCTTGAGAGTTTTTTTTTTTTTTAATCATGAAAGGAGATCAATTTTGTCAAATGCTTTCTCTGTACCTGTTGAGATGGTCATATGACTTTTATCTACTCTATTAATTTGTTGCATCACTTTTATTGACTTGTGTGTATTGAACCATCCTTGCATCCCAGGGGCAAATCCCACTTGACCATGGTGTGTGATTTTAGTGTGCTATTACGTTGGGTTTGCAAGTATTTCGTTGAAGATATTTGCATTCGTATTCATGAAAAACATTGGTCTTTACATTTCTTTTCTTATAGTGTCCTTATCTAGCTTTGGTGTCAGGGTAGTAGCACTGTCCTTTTAAAATGAGTTTGAGAGTATTCCCTCCTTTTCAATTTTTCAGAGGAGTTTGGAAAGGACTGGTGTTAATTTTTCTTTAAATGTTTGCTAGAATTCACTGGTGACACCCTCTGCTCCTGGACTTTTCTATAATGGGTGCTTTTTGATTCCATTCAGATTTTCTATGTCTTCATGATTCAGTCTTAGTAAGTTGTATGTTTCTAGGAATTTGTTCATTTCTTTTATGTTATCCATGTTGGAGAAAAATGACTCTGGCTCGGATCGTCAGTGCCAGAAAGTGAGACACGTGAACACGGCGAGATCTTGACAAGGCTCTTTACTTCTGCACAAGGGCACGAGTTCCCAAAAAGCCACGCAAAAGAGGGAAGATGCCCCTATTTATCCCTAATGCAGGTGGTACACCTGTCCCCTTCCCATTGGTCAGCTCAGCACACATTCTTCTTGGTTGGCTAATTTGAAACAAATTGTTACTGGGACAAGAGGGGAGGAGGGGCCGGGAGGAGAAGTGTGTCTCAGACAAAGTGGGAACAAAATGGAGTAACCAAGACTTCATTTGATAGAAAAATCATATATTAATTCTCACATCCAGTTCGTTGGCAGATAATTGTTCATAGCAGTCTCTGGTTCTCCTTCGTATTTCAATAGTATCATGTAATATCTCCTTTTTATTTTCATTCTATTTCTTTGATCCTCTTCTTTTTTTCTGAGTTAGTAGACCTAAAGATTTGTCATGTTGTTTATCTTCTCATAAACCAGGTTAGTTTTATTGATTGTTTCTACTGTTTTTCTGGTCTCTATTTCATTCTTTTTTGCTCTGATCTTTATATCTTCTTTCTTCTGAAAACTTTGGGCTTCGTTTGTTCTTAACTCTAGTTCCTGAGATGTAAATTTAGATTATACTTTAAATTTTTCTTTTTTCTTCATGTAGGCATTTATCACTATAAACTTCCCTCTTAGAGCTGTCTTTGCATCATCCCACAGGTCTTGATGTATTGGGCCTCTATTTTCATTTTTTCCAGCTGTTTCCTGATTTCCCATCTGACTTATCCTTTGGGCTATTGATGGTTCAGTAGCATGCTGGCTGCCAGCGCAACTCTGGGCTCTGGCGGGGGTCGGGGCATCTTGGGCAGCTGGTGTTTTACATGCTCACAGCCACAGAGGCCTGAGCTGGCTGCCGGTACAGTTCCCAGGCTGCTGTGCGGACCGGGGACGGGGGCGGAGAGGAGGGAGCGCTGAGGGATGCGGGCACCTGGCATCAGCGAATGTGAACACCTGTGGTGTCAGCGTTGGTGAAATCTGCCATGCTGACTGCTGGCTTCATCAGCAGTGCGGTCTGCTGAGATTTTCTGCAGGGCAAGTCTCTGTGAACTATGAATGCTCCCATTGAGTGTGCTAAGAATAGCCCCTGCTTTTCCCTTGTGTAGGCAGCAGACTCTATATGTCTCAGCTTTGCTGGTCTGAGGGGAAGAGGGGGTGGTGAAGCCAAGTGGGACCTTCATGAAATCCCCTAAAGGCTGAAGAAGCTGGTCACCTACCCAGCTCTTCCTCTCCCGGTGAGGGCACTCTTTTGAGCTGGGAAGTTCCTTCTTGGTGCCGAACAGTGCTGGCTGGGGTGCAGGGTTGGGATGAGGCAGGCAAAAAGAAGCTGTTTTCCTTCTTTTCTTGTGCAACTATTCTCAGGGGTTTTGTTCCACTGTGTTGCTAAAACTTCCTGACTGGACTCCAGATGCCTCCCAGAGCTGTTCCATAGATAGCTATTATAAGGGAGCAGAATTTTCCACTCTAAAATATATCTCTTTGGCATAGAAATTGTTTTAGGCTGGTTATTTTCTGAGAAACAGCAGACAGGGGAAGGACTCTGAAAACCAAGGAGCTGTCCTCTTGTAAGAAACATCCGCATCTGTAAGGCAAATCTCCCTTTGTACCGGGAAGCAGAAGATGGCCAGATCTCTAGAAATCCTGATCAAAGGCGGAGGCAAGGACTTAAGTCTGCATTGCAATCACCCTTGCTTGCTGTGCTTTTCCCGGTCACCTCGCAGAATGACTCCCCACCGTCAGCATCCTTTTGTGTCTCTAGGTGGTATTTAGGGGGAGGTCTTCAGCCATCTTGGCAGGTTGCTCGGTTTGCTTGGGTCTCTCTCTTGTAAGCATGTTACAAAACTATTGTGTGGTTTTCTCCCATTAACGTCCCATGTCAATTTAATTTGTAGCCCTCTCCCCCAAGAAGAACCTAGAAGGGTAGAGAAAAACGTCTTCCTTCTCAGCACTGTGCCGTTGTCCATCTCTGTGGAAGGGGCGGGAGACTGGGTGGTTGGTTCTCCTACGCTGCCACTTTTCTGGTTGAAACCAAGCAGGGACTCGGGCACAAGCCTTTCTTTGTCCCCCACTTCTTGTTTTTAGGAAGTAAGCTTCGGCCTGTGTGACCTTCCCTGAGTTCCAAAGGGCAGGTTCAAACAGGTGCTGATCTGGGAAGAGAGAAAATGCAGAGACCATAAGGGGCCGTCAAGAAACAATAGTGTGGCCGTGGGGCAGGTCCTGGTTCCCCTCCAAGGAAGGCACAGAACCATATCTTGGGATCTTCTCCAGAACCAAAACCCCCAGCGAAACAAGAGAGGAAGACCCGCCAGGACTCTTCCTGGGGCCACTAAATATGAACTTTGAAGAGGACTGAAAGCTTGCATCTGCCCTGATCCTTATCTGTGGCCCCACTGTCCCCTCCCAAACTATAAAACCTCTTCCTCGTCTCTCCCAAGGGAGGCACACTCTCCAAGGCGTTCACTGGCTGTGGCCTCCTTCTCCTGGCAAAGCAATAAAGCTACTTTTTTTCTCTTTTTCACCCCAAACTCTGTCTTCCTGTTTCCATTTGGCAACAGTGGACAGAAGCCAAGTTTCGGCAACATTGACTGTGCTAAAAATCTTTCATTGTCATTTTGGTTACATGGATAACTAAGTACTGTCTCCCGTGACCTGTGATCTTGTGTAATCAAGTTTTCTACTCTTTTTGACATTTTTGACAGCTTGCCCACATCAGATTCTAAACGAAGTGTGCTTGACCCCAAACGGATTTTTAGATTTCCCAGCGGGCTCTTGATGAATCTCAAAGGACTCTTTCTCTCACCTTGTCAAAAGGGAGACGTTACACTAATTAGCTTTGATATGTTCAATTACATGAGAAGCATGCCTCCATCTCCTTTGGGTTATATTTGTGTGGTGTATATTATTAACATTAAGTATTTCAGAAACGGTATAAAGCTTCTAAAAATTTGTCCAGGATATGTACTAATTGAACATTATTTGTCATAATTCCAGTTATTAGCTTAAAACGCTGTATGTCACAGAAGCAGACAAATCTTCTTGTCAGTCGCATTGTAATGGACTCCCATCAAATCTTTAACCGTGGCCACTTTCCCTCCTTTGTTATTCACAGACACTTACTGTTTTACCCTGATGACTTCTGGAAAGCTTTTGTGATCAGGCCAAAGTGCTTCATCTTCAATAAAAAAGGGAGGATTTCCAGGAGTCTAGCGGAGAAACCGGTGGGTTCATGAAACAATAATTGTATGGGCTCGAGTTAACTCGTAAGCATGGCTATAACTTATGAACTTTTGTGTAAAACTTTGTGGATTCTTTGTTCTACATTCTGGCTATTAAAAAAAAATCTCTTTTCTTTTAAGAGAAATGATTCTTGCTATTAGAGATGGCACTGCCTTGAGTCTGTGTAAACCAGCCTTCCTAAAATAACCCTCATCTTTCAGTGGTTACTCCCACAGGGCTCCCTTCCCACAATGTAATGCCTCCAAAGCCCACGCCCTTTTTACCTTTGTCTCCTCACTTCTCCACAGTGGTATCTCCCTTTGTTAAAATGGTATATAAATTCACATTCTAAGCACCTCTTTGGGTTTTCATTTCTGTTCTGCGAAGCCTCTTCATGCACGTGAGCTGAACTTTTTGTCTTTTAATCTGCCTTTTTTTTCAATTTAATTTTTATGCCCCAATCCCTGAACAGATAGAGGATAGAGGAAAAGTCACTTTTTCGCCTACAGTCAGACTTTCGAGGAAACCATTATTTCTAGGATAATTCAGGAAGCTAAATAATAACTTTAGAGGGGTGATGTCTGTAAAACGGTAACATAGGAATCTCTGACGCTCATTCTCACCCCAGAAACAAAAATTTGAAGAATTAGCCATACCTGAGAATTCTACACAAGCGCCAAGGCTTCCAGGTGAGTGATGGCCGTACCTGGGTGACGCCTGGACATACAAGGTGCATATTGCGGAGTGTGGGGAACAGACTCCCACTGCCCCGGGCAGGTACGTCCAGGGCATCGGAACCACGCCAAGAGCCAGGACTCAGCTCCTCTATCAGCAGAGAACCCACAGGCACAGTTTTCAGAGGAGGAGACATGAGGAAGCGAGATTCGGAACTGGGTTACAGAGGAGGTGACAGAAGGAAACAGATGGGTGTGCATTCTTCACCGTGGTGATGGGACCCCTGTGCGGGTTTTTAATAAGCTCTGTTTTTCTTAACTTAATTTCAGGAATTTATGTTAGAAGCTTATTGTGTCTGTAAAAAATTCAGTAGTACTCTCTTCTAACATACTGAGCCAGTTTATTATAAACCATGCGTTTCGACCAGAGAATATTGGAATGTGCAGAAGTTAACATCAACGATGACAGTGTCAGTAAATTTTTTTTTAATATAGAGGACAAATACTCTTTTCTTCTGGTATTATTGGTTTCTTGTTATAATTGAAGAAAGGCAAAGCCTAGTTTCTCTCTTCCTCATCTTTTCCTACCTTCAACAGCTTTAATTATTTTCAGCGCTGCAGTGACAACACTGGATCCTTAACCCACTGAGCCACGAGAGAACTCCACGGTAGAATATTTTAAGAGCCTGTTGATATGTAGTATTTGTTTAAAGCAAATCCTCTCTTCTCATGCAGTTAATTTGAAAATTGAGCAACTGAAAACAAGAAGTGAATAAGCAGATGTGACACTGGGTTGGCGCAGCGCGTCACTGCCCCAGCTGGTTTAAGATACAGCTTCGGCAGGGACGGAGCTGAACAGAGCAGGGTTAGCCAGGGACAAGGTGCCCGATCGGAGTGAGGGACAAGAGATGGCTCAAGAGAGGGCACAGCAGTGGCTCAAGCCCCTGCAGGGACAATGCTGGGCTCTGAACCTGATGTGTCACATGGGAACTCCAGGTTTTTTTTTTTTTTAAAGTTTTGTAGCGTGCTTTTACAAGAATCTCTGTTTATGTGCTTATTTACTTTATTTTATTTGTCTTTTTAGGGCCACACCTGCGGCACATGGAGGTTCCCAGGCTAGGGGTCGCATCAGAGCTGTAGCCACTGGCCTATACCACAGCCACCTCAAACCAGATCAGAGCCGGGTCTGCAACCTACACCACAGCTCATGGCAACACTGGAAAGGATCTCAGTGTAAAAGTTCCCTGGTGGCTCAGTGGCACAGGTTCGATCCCTGGCCTGGGAACTTGTGCGTATTGTGGGCACAGCCAAAAAAAAGAAAAGTGTAACTGTTTTGAGAATTATTTCTTTTTTAGAGGATAATTGGTTTAGCTCATGAGAATGATTATTTAATGGGAAATAATCTAATCTTTCCCCCTGCATAATGGAAATATCTGTTAGAACTATGTTGTTTAAGCCTAAGAAACTTCCATTTCTTGGCAAATTATTTTCCAAAACTGGTAGGTAACTATAAATTCAGAGTGACAGAGATGGAGGAAACCTGCTCTTCTTGTTTGGATTTCTTTGAAGTTCTGAAATAAAATGCTGCAATTCTGACACTTTTTCCACTGTGCTATGAAACAGACAGGTTATGACAGAAATTGCTCATGTCCCAAATTGGACTGAGAAATTATTGTCTTTCAGTGGAGGTGCAAATATACAGATCTTAGAATTTTCATCTAACTTTTGCAGAATGAAAACTCCATGTATTATTTTAAAATGACTGTCAGAAGACATCTATGCGTTTGGGTGAATCTGATCCGTGTGTATACAACCAGAAGGTAACTTTTTATTTCTCACCGTCGTTATGCTGATGCGTGGAGCCAGTGAATGCTGACTCTTCAAAGACAACCCCACCCAACGATTCTTGATGAAACTCTTCCTCTTTGCCTACAAGCCTGTGATGCTTTGCACCTTATGTTGGCAGGTGTCGGAGAAGGCTAGGATGTTAGCTTGGAAGAGTGCATCAAATTTCATCCCAGGCATTTGTCAAAAGAATCCACTCCGGGAGTTCCCATGGGAAGCATCAGCGAGTTAAGGATCTGGCATTGCCTCTGTGGTGGCTTGACTTCTGGATGCTGCGAGTGCAGCCAAAAAACCAAACCCAAACCAAAGTGCTCTGCTCCAGGAAACGCCTCTCCTCCGCCTCCGGTCTATCAGGTCAGAATCTACGTCTGCCCGGGAACCTGCGGCTCTAGTGAGCACCCTGGGACGGTCCGAAGGGCAAACCGGTGTGGGGGCGGCCCCTCTCGTCTCGTTATTTCAAAAAAAGGGCAACGAGACAAGGCTAGGCCACCCACCTCTGTGCGCACCCAGGTGCACTGGTGGGCTTGTTGGGCGGTGGAGAAAAAACCTACTTGTGAACAGGTCTGGTTAATTACGAATCCGCCCTCATAGCCCCAGTGGCTGCCCATTCTTTGTTCTCCTTCAGAACAGCGAGCGGAGGGGCAGGGCTTTGCTACCCCCTAAGTCACTGTGTTCTTGAGTGTTCCGCAAGGAAGCCCTAAACGGTCGTCCCTGAGCTTCAGGCCCGACCGGCAAACAGCCGTCTAGCCAGCCAGCCTAGCCGCAGCCCCGGTGCAGTCTGGTTGATCTAGTAGCATGGGCATCAACTCCAAGCACTAGAAATTCTATGTTAAGGGAGCGAGGAAGGTGCATTGCTCCAGGCCGAGGGGTCAGCGATGTCCCCGCTGACTGGGTGCCAAGCGGGGCGGGCTTTCTTTTTATTTGGGGGTTTCTGTTTTTTATAGTTTTTGCTGAGAGCGTGAATGAGGGCGGTGTGGGGTCCGCAAAGTTCCACTTGTGACTTCGACCCCTTAAAGCTCTTTCTCCCCGTTGGGAAGCCCTGGAAATACAGCTTAAACTGTTTCGAATTTTTCGGCGGTGAAGCGAGCACTGCAGTGAGCACCGTGAAGCTGGTTTGGGCTCCGGACTCTGCTGCTCTAACTGGCTGGCGGGTCGGGGTCGGCGGTGCCCACCGCTTCCTGGGAGCCGCTGCCCTCCGCAGACGTGGAGACGCCCCGTCATGCACCCAATTCCACAGTCTGTTTTCGTTCTTGTTAATTTTTTTTTTGTAGTGTCCAGATTTTGCTAAGTCTTTGGTGGCAGACTGAAATCTTCTCAGAGCCCGAATCCCAGCTCCGTCTGGTGCTTTGCTGGCCAGTAAAGTCCTGTGCAGGTCTGGGCGAACCGTGGTTGCTTGTTGAAGACATGGGTTTGGAGAACTTAAAATGTCAAAAAAGCGAAGCGTCATCAGCACGGGAGAGTTAGGTGGTTGTAGAAATGACTTTATTTAAGTCTGTAGCAGGGCCGTGTGACTGATCCTGTGAGGCCACTCGCTGCCACCAGGAACCCAGACAAGGTTTCGTGGCTCAGGGATTCCCTCCAACGCCGACTGCCTCCATCGCTTTTCTTCCGTATGAGGCTGTATTCTCTTTCTTACAGTCAGGAGAATCTCAGTTCCAAAATGTGCCCCTTTCTGGGTTGTCGATCTTGGGCTCATTACAATTAGAAGAAAACTAGGTTGGAAAGAGAAATGTTATTATTTGTCATTTATATATTTTCTTTATATTTTTTTTGCCCATGCCTGCAGCAGGTGGAGGTTCCTGGGGTCAGGGATTGAACCCGCGCCCCTGCAGTGACAACACCGGATCTTGAACCTGCTGAGCCACCAGGAAACTCCAAGAAAGAGGAGTTTAAAAAAAGAGAAATCTGGTGAACGGTGGAGCAGAAGTAGAGGATTTTCACAAATTCACTTTTGGGAAAAAGGTTAATTTGAATTGTGTTAGAGAGGAAGTGGGGGCTGGGGCGTCCTGGGGCTTCGTCTCCAAATCTGGCACAAACGGTGCAAGGCTGGACCCGGGGAGGAGGGGCAGAGGAGAGGTTATGCCCTTGGGGTTCTGTGATATTTGTTAAATAAAAATTACCCAAAGCAAAGACTAAATAAAACAAAGCAGCAGAAACAACCCACCCCTCCCCAAAGCTCCAGCCCTCTCAGCACTGACCTCGCTGTGCGTCTTTGGACTCACAGTGAGACCTGGAAAGTGAATCAGCAGCCGAGTCATGATGCTCTAATGCCCCTGACCATGACTGAAGGTCCGAGGATGTTTGGTATCCACCTTGTCTACCTCCAGACGGCTCTCTGGGGACCAGGGATTCTTCGCAATTTCTAATTAACAGGAGAAGGTAAACGGAAATTAATTACCCAGCAGTCATCGTTGTTATTCGCAAACGCACAAAAGGCTGTTGATGTTCCATGGTTCCGTGTGTTCCTGTATTGACCGCCCTTCGCCTCCTTTCTTACATCCGCTTGAGGACTGTATCCCTTAGGGTTACTTTTCCCCGAACCACAAATTCTCCTCCTAGAGTGGTCATTTTTTTTTTCTTTTTAGGGCTGCCCCTGTGGCATATGGAGGTTCCCAGGCTAGGGATCGAATCCGAGCTGTAGCCACCGGCCTACATCATAGCCACAGCAATGCGGGATCCAAGCTGCATCTGCGACCTACACCACAGCTCATGGCAACGCTGGATCCTTAACCCACTGAGCGAGGCCAGGGATCGATGGCACATCCTCATGGATACTTTACTGCAGAGCCACAGCGGGAAATCCCTATAGTGGTAATTTTTATGTTTCTTTTCAGGAGCACGCGGAAGACGCTCTTGACATATTAGCTTTAATGAAAACAAACTTAGAGAGAGAGCTGATGCGTGATATGCATAAGTGAGTGTAGCAGACAAGTCATCAGAGCCGCTCAAACTTGAAACAGAGGATTAAACACCTTCCGGGCAGTGCCCTCACCTGCCTGCTTGTGCTCCTGTAGAGACATAGATGGAGAGAAATTATCTGGTAACTTGAAGACTTTTAAAAACCTAAGTTTTGGAGTTCCCGTTGTGGCTCAGCGGTAATGAACCCGACTAGAATGCGTGAGGATGCGGGTTCGACCCCTGGTCTCACTCAGTGGGTTAAGGATCCAGGGGCGTAGGTCACAGATTCAGCTCAGGTCTGGTGTTGCTGTGGCTGTGGTGCAGGTCACACATGTGGCTTGGATCCCGCGTTGCTGTGGCTGTGGTGTAGGCTGGCAGCTGCAGCTCCGATTCGACCCCTAGCCTGGGAACTTCCATATGCTGCAGGTGTGGCCCTAAAAAGACAAAAAAGAAACTATAAAAAACAGAGTTTTGAGTTATTTTCTTCCAGACCAGTAAACCCATGAAATACAGTCATAATGAAAGGGAAAGGAAGGCGCCAAGATTCAAGTTCAAGTTCATACCCACCCGACTTGCTGAAGCTGCAAGACAGAACAAAAGCCCAAATAAGACATGAATTCGATGATGAATTTCTTGGAAACTAGAGAATTTTCCTCTGGAGTTTTGTTACAGACCTAAAGAACATTGAACTCAAATTTCAGTTTCAGCTTTTCTCCTGCCAGGAGCCACAGTGACTTTTAGCTCATTAACCATATGGAATAGCTCCAGGCAAAGAAGGGGAACTGGAAAAATGCTAGATTATGTCAGTACCATCTATCACCCCTTGATTTTTATATACATAGGTTACAAATCCTTTAGAATATTCTTTATTTTTAATTTTTAATTATTAATTAATTATTTTGGGGGGGCTGCACCCACAGCACGGAAAAGTTCCTGGCCCAGGACTGAACCCAAGCCACAGCAGTGACAATGCCAGATCCCGAACCTGCTGGGCCACCAGAGAACTCCCTAGAATATTCTTTAATTATTACCGAATCAGCCTACAAATATTTAATGGGTCATAAAATGTACCGCACACATTGGGGGCGATAAAGAAATGGAAACCACGCCTCTGGCTTGAGGAGGCCAGACTGTGGGTATAGACGGAAGCCCGCACCCAAATCTGCAGACAGAACCGGGTGTGGTCGAATTGCTAAAGAAATCAGAATGGAATTCAAGGAAGGAAGAGTTTCTGAGGCTGCACAGAGCTTCCTAACAGAGCAGGCGGAGTTTGCGCCCAAGAAGAAGCGTGGAGAGTCCTGACTGCGGGAAGTGTCCTGGTGCGAGAAATAGACGGTCAAGGTGTCTTTGTAATCAGTCCAGAAAGCCATACTGGTTCTCAGCTCTGAAAGTCTTCTTGGAAATTGCTTCCCCCTAAGCATAAGGCATCAGCTGTGTTATTTCTCAGATGCGTTTGTTTCGCTCTTGAATGACAAGTGCTTGTCTGCTTGTCATTCTCACCAACAGACAACAACCCTCCTGGGACGGACACTGGGAAAGAACTTGAGAGCAACCGGGCACGGATGCTCCGAGACGCTTCTTCCACGAACGGTGTCTGCTGGTCCTCCAGACTCTGGGGAAAAGCCTGGGACCGGGACACAACAGAACGGAGTAAAATCATTGATGCAGAGGACTTAGATCGCTGCTCCAGTTGTTGTATGACACCATTTAAACTTGCCCCGGGGTGGCATTCGTTCTCCTTGGGCAGAGGGCAGGGACTAGCTTGACAACCCGAGTGTCACACGGGACCAGTTTACAACTGTCGGTTCAACTTGAAGCGATGACTTTACGTAGCAGAAAGCTATTTAGATTCTGCATCAAACGGGCTTTTCCCCTGGTTGATAAAGCACCATCTATGCACACGGTAAATCGCATCAGCACTTACTGCAGGTGCTGGTCCCCTTGGGAGGAGCTGTCAATGACTGTACCATAGGTAAAGCTACAACCAAAGCCTTTGATTGATCTAAAAGATGTGATCAATTAGCATAATTTAAACGGACTGGGATGATTTGGAAGCCAAAAAATCTGCCCCGATTCTTATGACTTGAGAGGAAAAAAAAAAAAAGGCACTGTAATGGAACTATAGCTATAGGCAAATACATTTCTCCTCCAAAGATTAGTGACATTTATGCGTATTGGGGGATGGGGTGTGAGGAGGCAGGGCACCCAGCACCCCAGATTCCTGTCGTTATTCTTTACCCATTTTTATTCAGAACAACCTCAACTATTTCCAATCATTAAACTGCTGAGTCTCATAGCAAGTTTTCCCGGTGGGAAAATCTGTAACTCATGGTCATTGACTCCCAGAGGAATGTGCTCTGAGTGTCTATTTTTAATGGTATTAGCATCTCTGCTTACAGCTCTGCTAGACTGCAAAGTTATGGGCGATCTGAAATGTCTGGAAATTCGAAGAATTTCATGCTTCGACTTGCTACGTGTCTATAAGAATCAGGAAGGGGCTTCACCATATAAAGTAAAGAAGGCATGAGGCTAAGAGGCTAACACAGAGGTGGTGCCGAGTTTTTTCATTTTGAGTGTTGTTTCTGATATAAATTATTAAAAAAAGAATTCATGGAGTTCCCTTCGTGGTTCCGTGGTTACGAACCTGACTAGGATCCATGAGTATGCAGGTTCAATCCCTGGCTTCACTCAGTGGGTTAAGGATCCGGCATTGCCGTGAGCTGTGGTGTAGGCCACAGACCCAGCTTGGATCCTGCATTGCTGTGGCTGCGGTGTAGGCCCGTGGCTGCAGCTCCAATTCGACTCCTAGCCTGGGAACCTCCATATGCTGCGGGTGTGGCCCTAAAAAGCAAAAAAAAAAAAAAAAAAGAAAGAAAAGAAAAGAAAAAAGGTTCATAATGTTTTCACAGAAAACTGGTGAATAAAATTATTTCAGACCAACAGTCAAATTACAGGAGAAGAAAACAAAGGGTGTGCTGGAGTGGAAACTAATCAGCAGTCAGTTGAAGTTGTTCACTGTGCATCTCTAGAGCCCCAAGCAACGTCTCGTATAAAGGAGGTGAACAAAAATGTTCCCTGAATGACAGTGGGCAGCAAAATCATTCAGGTTTAACCAGTCTTTGGGGTCTTTCAAAAACTGGAAGTTTGGGAGTCCCATTGTGGCACAGCAGGTTAAGGATCTGGAGCTGTCATTTCAGCGGTTCAGGTCGCTGCTGTGACTCTGGTTCGATTCCTGGCCTGGGAACTTCCACAAGCTGCAGGTGCAGCCAAAAAAAGAAAAAAGGAAAGTGTGTCTGCAAAGGAGCATCTTCTGTTCTAGGGGACTGTGTGGCGATGAGCTGGCTGAACCTTCCAGACAGACATCAGGACATTTCTTCACTTCCCCGCCTCTCTGATTAGACAGAAAACTCCTTAGGAACAGAAGACACTGCCTCTGAAGGGCGCGCAGCTCCGAAAGGGGACAAACATGAGTCCCGCCTGGCAAACGCACTGAGGGCAGAGGGATGGGGGTGTCAGTGGTGGCAGACACGACGCAGCGATTCCCCTAAACAAACGAAGACGGAGCGTGACAACCCAAGTGGGATATTGCGTTGTGTGTCCTGGCAGATGGTCCAGTAACCCCGAGCGAGGGCAGGTGGCTTTAAGGGTCCCCCACCGCCGGTCAGAGTGTGGTGTAGACGCCCACACGTGCCATAAGGGGCCAGGGACGTCTGCGTGCGTATTTTCCTTTCTGGGGTTTTTAATTCCCAGTTTTTACTTTAACGTCTCTCTGAATCGCTCTGATCACGCCCCGTGTGAGGTGCACACCAAGACCGATGCTACTCAACACGTTAGTCTGTTTCCAGTTTCACAGACTTAATTACCTTCCGCTTCTGGCTGAGAGACAGCTCCCACCACAGGGTAATTCAATGAGTGTAAAGCTAAGGGTCCACAGATCAGAGGAGAATTTTATGAGTTGAATGTTGCTATGGAGTTGATCCTGACATTGAATAAACTAAGGCATTTATATTTGTATAAAAATGGTATTATGCAGGAGGCCCCTGGCTCAGCGGGTTAAGGATCCCGCGTTGTCACCTCTGTGGCTCCCGGCACACCTGAAGCGAGACTGATCCCTGGTGCTGGGTCCTCAGCATGCTGGGGTGCAGCTAAAAAAATGGTGTTATACGTTTATGCTTAATACTGCTTAATCCAGTACAATGGTGGTTAATAAACAGACAACTCTAAGAGAATGGAAAATGAAGAATATATATATTTTTTCACCTAATATTGTTTCACAGCACCTAGGTATAAGCATTCCACTTTACAATGAATTTATTTCATAGAAAATAGATCCCTTTAGACTTTGAGCATGAGCACCTTTTTTAATTGCTCAGTATTTAGAAAAGTCTTAAAAAGGCTTCAGTTTTAATTACATTGCTTGTTCTCCCTCTGTTCCAGAGTAAATCTCACAGACTGTCCCAGGTTAAATCCTTGATTCTAACTGTTTCGTAAAGATTGAAAGCCGTATCACACAAACCACATATTAATAACTAATTATTCAATACAGTGACAAGTGGGAAACTATTGATGTTAAAAAACAAAAACTACGGATTAGCTAAAAATGCTCAATAATTTGATGGGGAAATTTTTAAAATTTAATTTTACCTATGAAAAATTAAATGCTATTGAACTTGCCTTCTCTCCACAATCTAGAAAACCGTTCAAGAAATATCTAATTAGGAGTTCCACTGTGGTGCAGTGGGTTAAGGACCGGCGTCGCTCCAGCGGTGGCACAGGTCACAGGCCGCAGCAGATGTGGCCTTAGTCCGAGCTTGGGCCGCCACAGCAAACGCCGTCGACCGGTGGCTTCAACAGCAGGACTGAATCTTCTCACCATTCTGGGGGCTAGAAGTCCAAGGTCAAGGCTCAGACCCTCCCCAGAGCTGGAAGGGGAAAGAGCCGGGAGGCGGGCGGAGGGGAGGAGAATTTTCTAGGCCACTGTTGGAGATCGCACACGTGAGGAAAGGTCACAGCCCAGTGTACAGAATCCAGTCACGGGACCATGTCTGACGGGAGAGCTCTCTGTGTGTCCAGGAGGAAGGGATTCGGTGAGCAGCTAAGAGCGACCACTCTGAAGGTCCCCGATGTCCCCGGTGCCTCTGGCCGCAAAACGACCTAGTTAATGTTTCCTTCATCCCAAGCGTCAGTAAGTGCTTCTTCCACTTAGAAGCTGATAGATCCCTGCGTTTCGTATGCACGTTTGACTCCAAAGTCCCCTTGGAGTTTCTGTTCTCTGTCCCCAGGGAGATGAAGAGACTGAGGATCTAGGTAAGGGTAATGAACTTGAAGCACCTGCTCACTAGACTGAAGAACCCGGAGGGAATTCCAAAAGATAAGTGCAATAGTTGGAGGCCTGGAGAAGTGGGCTTAGAAGGGAGAAAGTGCTTCAGGGAAGAGGCAGTGTCAGCGCTGCTGTTTTCGGTAAGCAAAATGACTGACAGGATGAACTCAGGGTCCATCTTGATATAATAGAAGTGAGCAAAGCAGGACCTAAATATCCAAGGCTCTTGGTGTTTGAATTTTGACCATTAGACTATGATTCTGATACGTACGAAACATCCTGGATATTTCCTAATGACTAAATGTTTAAACATAGTGAATTGCTTGCTTTCAGAATGAATTAGAGTTAAGATCATTATCTCAACGTGGTTTTGCCGTTAAAGTCGAAATTTAAAACTTACTTTAAGAATTTATTGAAAAACTCTTCTTGAACAACGTTAGAGAAAAAGAATTTTATTCCTTGTCCTTCTCCTTTGTTGCAGGTAGCATTTAATGAATTGGTATTTAACCATTTCTTTGAAAGATATAATATATTTGCATGCATTATTCAGATCTTTTTTTCAATTTATCAGTTTGGCAAATTGACATTTATACAGCATTTAAACATTTCAGTTCGAAAGATTCGTCTTTCTAGAGTTGGCTGTCAGCCCAACCAAGGATGCTATGAGACTTTTTCGCAGATAGATTATTAAATACAAGTGGAGGGAAAAAAATCCATGACAGTGTAGTTGCCGCGTCAGGAATGCTGGCTGGTGTAGAACAAAACGTTAACATAAATACGAAAGCAATACAGAGATGGATGTCAGAATTTTAGTCAATAAGTATTTCCAGAATAACATCAGAAAACTATTTTTCAATAACATAAGTCTTCTTGAGAAGTATATTCAGTGGTTCAATTTAAATATTCAAAGGAAACGTGGTAATTAAAAAAAATAATCAAGCCAAACAATGATTTTACAAACTTGAAACCCAGAGACGTTAACTCTTCAATGATTAGCATGTGTAGGGGAGAAAACCTTTTTTCTTTTACCCGCATAGATTCTGCAGCTGAAGCCTGCAAATCAGACTGAAAGAAGGCAGATTAACAAGAGAAAAACAGGAGTTTGTTAACACCCACAGCGCACGTACATATGCCGATCCAGTGATGAGTAACTCAAAAGGGTGCTTAGAACTTGAGCTTCTGTTGCATCTTAACAAAGAAGTAGAAATCGGTCGAGAAGTGACAAGACGAAGGGAAAGGTTTTAAACTTTTGACAGCGACGAACTCTGTGGAGGCAAATGCAGGGGGAACTTAGGGAGCAGAGTTTGTGCAGGTGCGTCTTTGCATCTGCTCTGTCCTCCACGTGGCTGTAAGAAAAATCCCTGTAGGAGGGTCCACAGCGGTCCGGGTTTCTCAGAAGTTTCTGCTTTTAATCAGATAAGAAAAGCTCGAAAAAGTGTCCTTTTGAACCTATTGACTCTCAAATGCCTTTGGCTAAAAATAGTCCTATGAAAGTGGCATATTTTGGGGTAACATATTTTGATTTCATAAAAAAGCACTTAAATTGATTTGAATCCTAACACTGATTTTCTCCCATTTTTAAATTACAATTGATTTCATTGGGCCAGTCCTAGCATTGATTTTATTGCCTTCCCTTAGCCCAGCATTAACCCTAACTCTATAAAGCGGTATTTTTAGGCTGCCTTCTGTTTCTCCCCTTCCTCTTTCTTCTTCCCGGAAGCGAAGAAATGCCTCTAGGTGGGGGACCTCTTAAAATTTTTATGAAAAGTATTTATTCAACCGAAAGAGCTTAAGAACAGACGTCTACGGTCACGTGCGGCTCACAACGTCTTTGGTGTCTGCCCTTCAAACGCTGCGTCACGCTTGGGGTCAAGTACACACTCGTGGGAGGGAGCTGGGGAGCTCCGGCATAAAGGCCAGGCGTGGTGGGGGACCGAGCCCTTCACCAAGGCTCCCGAAGTGTTCCCTCTCATGTTCCCTTCCGGCTGCCCTTCCGGCAGCCCCTGTAGCCCCGTGCCTTCCAGGGGGGTCCACAGCATTACTCCACTGCAAGGGAGACCCCGTTAGGCAGACAGGACTTTCTGGGGGGCGGCTGAAGCTCTGTGCCCGCGGACGTTGTTCACAGAATGAACACGTTCTTTTCACGACACGCAGTGTACCTCTCCAGAGGTGATTTGATGGGCTGGCTCTCTTGGCTGTTTGTTTGGGGGTTGACATTTCAAAGCCCTGACCTACAGTTTTGGGAATATTTTAAGGTAAGGCTCTGACAGGCAATCGATACAAGTGCTTTTCCCATGGAAACCTGTCTCCGGTGGCCCTGGGTGGTCTCTAATCACCAATTGCTGCGGATGGCTGTGGGCCCCTCACCAGACTCAGCTGGACTTACTGCCACCTGCACTGTAACTTCATTTCACTGGATGCACCCGGTGAAGTGAAGCCAGCTCGTTTTCCAAACAATGGGCCTGAAGCATACTCGTGAAATGCAGTTCATTCTACACCGCATTTAATAGAAATAAATCCTTCTCCCTGTGCGCCACAAAAGATCTTTATTTTTATGTCTGTTACAGCATTTCTGTCATTCCGTCTTAAATCATACCAAGCTGTTTGCAGACCAGCCTCTCTGTTAGACTATCAGTGCCTAAAGGTAGGCATGTTTCTTATTAATTACTATATTTCTGACACCTAGAACATGTTGCCTGGCACATATCAAACGTTGGGTTTGTTTTTTGTTGTTTTTCTTTTTAAGGCCACACCCACATGGAAGTCCCCAGACTAGGGGGCATATCGGAGCTACAGCTGCCGGCCTATGCCACAGCCACAGCAACTCCAGATCCGAGCCACGCGTGCGACCTGCACCAGAGCTCACGGCAACGCTGGGTCCTTAACCCACTGAGCGGGGCCAGGGATCGAACTCGCCTCCTCGTGGATACTAGTCAGATTCATTACCACTGAGCCACAACAGGAACTCCAAATGTTGTTTAAATATTGCATCTTGTAGGAGTTCCCGTCGTGGGAACACGGGAGGTGACCAGCACTGGAAACGCCCCAGCAGGGGCAGCCTCGCCGTGGCCCAGACAGAGGTGCTTTCAAAGCGGAAAGGAGGTTTTCTCTGTGAGGTTGATCTCAGCCTCCTTGAAGAGCTCCGGGGAGCAAGACCTCTGATCTCACGTCTGTGCTCGTCTTTCAAGGGCAAGGTGCTGCCTTGGGGTAGGGACCTTGCAGAGCACGTCCAGAGGCGGAATCAGGCTTCACAGCTGCTGACTCAGCTGCACAGGGCAGGGGTGTGGGAGGCTTTCTGCAGAGTACCGCCGAGACTGCGGGGGCAGAGGGATTGAAAATTCATGCCAGGACAACCTCAAAGCCAAGGGCGCTGGGGTTCTGTAGTGAGTCGAGTGCTCTAGGCTGAATCTTGTTCTGCTCCTCAGTAGATGTTGATCTGCAGCAAGCTGACTGTGTCTTCCTTTCTTCATCTGGAAAGTGAGGATGGTTCCTGGCACAAAGTTAGCACCAAATGCTTGATGTTATTACTATTATTAATTGGAACAGCAAGAGCTAGACTGAAGAGTAGAAGCTTCCAGGACAGAAGAGCCAGGAGCCGAGAGAGACAGCTAGTTTACCCAGAACTAAAGGTTAGCAGATCCAGGAAGGGTCAAGGATGCCACTTGGCTTTAAGATGCTATCAGCTCAGACTCAGAGCTCAACTCAATTTAAACTGAGGAGTTCCCGTTGTGGCTCAGCAGTAATGAACCTGACTAGGGTCCGTGAGGATGCAGGTTCGATCCCTAGCCTCGTTCAGTGGGTTAAGGATCCAGCGTGGCTGTGGCCATGACGTAGGCCGGCAGCTGTAGCTCCGATTGGACCCCTAGCCTGGGAACCTCCATATGCTGCGAGTGCGGCCCTAAAAAGCAAAAAAATAAAAATAAACTTTACTTTAAATCCAATTTTTTTTATCACCCTTTTTCCATTTTCATAAGGTCTCACTTCATTCCTGACAAGGAGGATGCTTTTCTCCATTTGCCTGGGACTGAAAACTCAGCTTAAAACATCATGGGAGCGCTGTGTTCTTGCAAGTGCCAAGGTCAAGATATTAAAAGGTTTTGTTCTCAGTCTTTTTCCATCTAATTAACCTGCCTTTGTCTGTTCAAGGAAAAAATCCCAAAGACCTCATCCATCTTCTCCTTCTTTCCTTTCCAATCAAACCACATGATGGCTTTGCAAACAGCAATTGTTTCGCAAACTGGCAACAGAATCCTCCTCGCAAATGATTACTGACCAAACCTAGATCTCTCGGGGCTGATTTTAGACTCTTATTTTTATATTTTACTCTGAAATCTGAATAAACTGGAAGCAGCCCAAGAAGAGAAAGCTGTTTAACAAAGTTCTTACAGGGAGAGGTCTCATGACTTGAGGTTACAGAAGGGAGCCTAGAGGTGGGTTTGTCAGAGATGAGTGGAGTGGACGCCGGAGTGGCGAAAACACTGTACTGTCACTGCCGGCTACAGGGGAACGCCTGGAGCCCCAATCCGGTTTGTGCAGAGGGACTGGGCGCTTTGAATGGAGGACGAGCGAGCATGCAGCAGGCACGCAGGGCCTCCGGAGAGTCAAGGAAGAGGAGACCGCCAGCCCTGTCGGTGGGAATGTGCCAGGCGGAGTCTGCTGACTCACAGTTGAGATGGCTGGGATTTTTCTCCCGCAGAGGCTGGGAGACTGAGCCCTGTCCTTCCCGATGCTTTACAAAGAATGGCTTTCGGGTCCTTGAGAAAAAGCCACCCCGGAGGTGGAGGAGGTGTAGTCACATCTCCTGGGACTGAGGAGATGAGAAGCCTCCGGAAAGGGGGGTCCAAGGCCCATCCCCAGGAATCGGCTAAAGCCCCCAGGAAAGCCCTTTGCCCTGAGCATCTTCAGACTGGAAGTCAAGGGGCTGGCTCTTCCCAGGGCCCTGCCTTAAGATGCTAGAGGCCGAGTTAAAGTCTGCAGCCTGGGGCTTTGAAGGAGTGGCTGCCGCCCAGAGGTCTGGTTCTCGGGTTCTCTGTTGAGGGGCCCAGCCCTTCAGTTTAGGCTCGTTAAAAAACTAAGCTTTCCACGGTGTTGAAAACTAAGTTCCTTGCTTTTGAATGACATAAATACCTTGTAGTTCCCTTGATAGCTGGTAAACAATATCAAATAAACACAGCTCGTGACAGTTTCCTTGAACACTTCCACGCGTGGCTTCTGAGGAGAGCGTTCCCTTAGAACCCATGACCCCGAGGAACAGCGGGTCACAGAGTCTGATGTGTCCCAGTTTGCGCCCGCTTCCATTACCTTTGTTTCTATGAGTAGTGATCAGAGTATTGGCTTAAAATGTAAGGGTTTATATATTTTTTTAATCATTTCAATTTCTTAAAAAAATTACATCTCCTGTGCGATTGTTTCATTATACTCTTTGAAACCACTCTTTAAAATTATTCTTCTGTCTTAGGATTTGTGTTAACCCAGAATGGATTTTTAACCAGTCTCCGATTCGTTTTGTAGAAAATCAGTCACCTCTGGAGTCAACCCAGCCCTTAACCCAACACGTCACAATTATTTATTAGTCAATTAAAAGATTCTGCAACACACGTAAATGGCTCTGGAATTTTCAATATGTTGATGATAATGGCTTCCCATGAGACAAGCTGTCAGAGAAATGACTGCCACCTAAAATAAGTGTTTGTCCACGGGCACTGCAAGTCACTAGGCTGAGACAGTGGCTGACACAAGCTCTGACTGTGCCCGCGTGTAATGTTTTGGAAAAGCAGGCTTCCTTTTCAGACAGCCAGGAGCTCCGTTCTCAGAACGGCCATGTTTCAGGGCACCGTTCAGAATCTTTAAAAGCCCGTGTGCAGTCACCGAAGGCAGCAGATGACACCGACTTTGTAAATTTATGAGACAGTTTTACTGCTCTTGCAGGTATGAATGTGCCCGTGTGTGAGTGCACGTGTGTGTGTGTGTGTGTGTGAGACAGACAGACAGACAGAGCCAAGACAGAGAGACAGCGAGAGAGATAGAGAAAGCATAAAAGAAAGAACAGAGGCCAGAATTTACTGGCTGGAAGGATATTCCCCACGGCCAGTGCTGCCCAGGCGACTGCTCGGCCAGAAGGAGCAGGAATCCTGTGCACGTGCTGGGGAGCTGTCCCCCCACACTGTGTGCGCCTCCCGCAGGCTGGTCCCCCGCTGGCCCGCTTCCCCGGAGGCCACCCAGCCTCTGCACAGGTCCCCTCAGTCACCATGTGTGTCTGCACTGGTTCCCAGCTAACAATCCTCGTTTGCACAGACTCCCTTCTGCGCGGAAGCAAACATCGAAGAGGAAAACCGCTCCATCCTAAAGGTCCCTATGTGGACTTTTGCCAAAAATATAAAAGAAAAAACACGAAGAACTAGATTTAAACAGAAATACTTCCTATAAAATTTCAGACTCCTTCCAGCAGGGTGTGAGCGGTTTCCGTCCACAGAGTGTCCATGACGGGCCTTCTGCAGGCGTCGCGGACTCAGGTCGTGAAAACCAGCCAGTGCCTCCAGCACACACCCGGGCAGGTGGGAGCAGGGCATAGAAAGCATTCTATCTAGGTGGGTGGTGACCAGTACTGAGGTCACTAAGGGTCCTCCACAAGCAGTGGGTGAGGAAGCAACGTGGCAGCATGCAGAAGGCATTTATTTTTTTCATTTTTTATTGTCTTTTTGCCTTATCTAGGGCCGCACCCACGGCATATGGAGGTTCCCAGGCTAGGGGTCTAACAGGAGCTGTAGCCGCCGGCCTTCGCCACAGGCACAGCAATGCGGGATCCGAGCCGCGTCTGCAACCTACACCACAGCTCACGGCAATGCCGGATCCTTAACCCACTGAGCAAGGCCAGGGATCGAACCCGCAACCTCATGGTTCCTAGTCGGATTCGTTAACCACTGAGCCACGACGGGAACTCCCATGCAGAAGGCATTTAAACACAAGATTCACTTCTGAATTTGTTTAAAGCTGTGAGTTATAATACTTTAGGAGCATTAACATTATGAAGCATTTCAGGGCATATTATTATAAAGCCCCAAGACAAATGTCTTGCTTTTTTTCTACTATTCATTTCTTCCAAAAGAAGCAATCCAGGTAACATTTAGGTTTTTTTTTTATTATTATTCAGTGAGTTTTATTACATTTATAGTGGTACAAGGATCATCACAACCGAATTTTATAACATTTCCAGCCCAAACCTCCAGCCCATTCCCCCCGCAACCTGTCTCATTTGAAAACCACAAGTTTTTCAAAGTCTGTGAGTCAGTATCTGTACTGCAGAGAAGTTCACTGTGTTCTTTTTTTAGATTCCACCCATAAGTGGTGTCTCATTGTCTGACTGACTTCACTTAGCATGATAATTTCTAGGTCCATCCATGTTGCTGCAAATGCCATTGTTTCTTTCCTTTTAATGGCTGAGTAATATTCCATTGCATATACTTACCACACCTTTTTTATCCACTCCTCTGTCGATGGGCATTTAGGTTGTTTCCATGTCTTGACTATTGTACAGAGTGCTGCAATGAACACTGGAGTACATGTGTCTTTTCGAGTCATGGTTTTCTCTGCATAGAGGCCCAGGAGTGGGATTGCTGGATCAAATGGTAATTCTATTTTTAGTTTTCTGAGGACTCTCGATACTGTTTTCCACAGTAGTTGCACCAATTTACATTCTCCCCAACAGTGTAACAGGGTTCCCTTTTCTCCACATCCTCTCCAGCATTTATTGTTTGCAGACTTTTTGATGATGGTCATTCTGGCCGGTGTAAGGAGCTACCTCATCGTGGTTTTGTTTTGCATTTCTCTAAGAATGAGTGATGTTGAACATCTTTTCATGTGTTTTTTAGCCATCCGTATTCTTCTTTGGAGAATTGTCTGTTTAGATTTTCTGCCCATTTTTTGATGGGGTGGGGTTTTTTTTGTTTGTTTGTTTGTTTTGGTATTGAGCTACAGGAGGTGTTTATAAATTTTGGAAATTAATCCCTTGTCAGTCATTCCATTTGCAAATACTTTCTCCCATTCTGTGGGTTGTCTTTTCGCTTTGTTTAGGGTTTCTTTTGCTGTGCAGACACTTTTAAGTGAAATTAAGTCCCATTTATTTTTGTTTTTATTGTCATGACTCTCGGGGGTGGACATTGGATACTGATATGTGGGAAGAGCTCTGGGCTGAGATTCAGGGACCTGAAATCTAGTCCTGGCTGCTTACCAGCCCAATGTGAAACCCAGCTCTTTCCCGCCTCATCGTTCCTCCTCTGTAACATGGAGATGGAGATAATTTCCCAACCAGAGAGAATTATATCGAGATTCACATTATATAACAGACACTAACTTTGCCCCCCACAAAGTATCAATCATTAAGCCAGAGTTGGATTTAGGCTTCTCTTCAGGCAGTTTTACCTCCAAGCTATTGCTCTACTGTATCCGCAACCGGAAAGATGAATTTCTATCCAGCAACCTGTTCCCCAAACGACTGCTCCTGCCTTACTTCCAAAATCCAGTTCATAACTTTCTTCCAAGAGCTGGTCACTGATTAGACGCACTGATTGCAGTGCTTTAAGCTCAGCTTGGCTTTTGTCTGCAATGGAAAGATGGGCAGTCAATCAAGAGCCTAGAGATCCTTGGAGGTATGTCTTCTTTGCAATCTGAGGAAGATGAAATCGTCGGAGATGGCAGCGACTGTGTTTAAGCCCTCACAATTAAACCAACAGTCTGCGTCTCCTCATTAGGAAAATCCCTGACTGCAGTATGTGCTAATCACATAGTGAACTAAATGACACTAACAGAATAAGACATTATTGCTGTTTTTGTTTTTGTTTTTGTTTTATTTTTTGCAACGGCTGAGATGCCATTCAGCCCAGAAGTACTGAAGGCCATGAAGCCTGAACAGAAAATCTGGGTGGAGAAAAAAGCGGCTGTGTTCCCTGCCAGCTCTGCTGGCTCAACTGAGCTTGGTTTTAGCGTGTGTTGTGCAGACATGACAGGGCGTTTATTCACTTTCATTTGCTGACGTGATCGCATAGCAACAGTGAGGCTAAGGAAGTTTCAGAACCCAGGCAGTGGACAACGCCAAACAGAGGGAGCACCGCCCTGGCATATCCTGTGCGAATTCCTGGTCCAATAGTCCCATCAAAGGCAACCAAGCAACAACTAAGGACCTGTCCTAGGGTTTAAATCCCCAAAGATGTTTCCAAATGCAGCAAAAATTATTGTCATGTATCACAAAAATTTTGTGATAAAATTTTGCTATCTTTTTTTTCTTCTTTTTTGTCTTTTTAGGGCCACACTCGCGACATATGGAAGTTCCCAGGCTAGGGGTCAAATCATAGCTGCAGCTGCTGGCCTACACCACAGCCACAGCAATGCGGGATCCAAGCCACGTCTGTGACCTACGCCACAGCTTCACTTAGCATGATAATTTCTAGGTCCATCCATGTGGCTATAAATGCTGTTATTTCGTTCCTTTTAATGGCTGAGTACTATTCCACTGTGTGTATGTACCACATCTTCTTTATCCACTCCTCTGTTGACAAACACTGAGGTTGTTTCCAAGGGCAATCTTATTTTAAAGAAAACACATTTTGTTTATAGCCATTCTCATGAGGTTCCAGTCTCATTTTTTTTCTTGTCTTTTTTTTTTTTAACCAAAGTACAGTCGAGTTACAGTGCCGTTCCAATGTCCGCTGTAAGGTATACTGACCCAGTCATACGTATACGTGTAAATACGTATCTTTTCTATACTGTCTGCCATCATGTTCTGTCCCAGGAGACTGGATATTGTTTCCTGTGCTGCACAGAAGGACCTCAGTGCTTACCTTTCTAAATGTGACACTTTGCAGCCACTGACCCCAAACCCCCCTGTCCACCCCACTCCCTCCCCCTCCCTCTTGGCAACCACGCGTCTGAGGAAAAGCATCTTTTTCTGAGCTACCAAACTTTTTAGAAAAATTGGGTTTTAGAAAAACGTTGCAGGGCCGGATCAACAGATATCTAGCGACCCTGCCTGCCCTGACGGTCTCGTAAGTTTGCAACAATACAAAGCCTGCAGTCCCTGATCTGAGCTGGGTCACAGCACCCTTGGCCTTGCCAGGGGGCTTGTAGTGACAGCCTGCAAATCTCAGCTTCCATGAAGAGGGCAAAATGGAACCACTCGTACCCGGTTTATACAGTCGCTCAACTCAGGCCCTGAGGAAGCTCAAATCGTAAACAGAAATGATTACCTGCTGCCGGAGAACCGTAAAGATGCCAAATGTTCAAAGGGCTAATTACTGGGGTTCCCGTCGTGGCGCAGTGGAAACAAATCCAGCTAGGACCCGCGAGGTTGTGGGTTCAACCCCTGGCCTCATTCAGTGGGTTAAGGATCTGGCGTTGCCGCGAGCTGGGGTGTAGATCACAGACCTGGCTCGGATCCCGCGTTGCTGTGGCTGCGGTGTAGGCTGGCGGCTACAGCTCTGATTGGACCCCGAGCCTCGGAACCTCCATATGCCGCGGGTGAGGCTCTAAAAAGACACAAAAAAAGTGCTAATTACTATCTGGTGAATTACTTAATTTCGGTCTTTTTCACTGACTGTATTTTGACCTTTGTAAGTAGGTAGCATAAGAGATGACCTAGTGCCTTGAGGCCTTTAGGTGTAATATCTGTCTGTGCAGACACATGTATTACAATAATAATGGAATATTATTAATCCAGAAAAAAGGAGGGAATCCTGCCATTTACGACAACACGAGTGGACCTTGAGGACATTATATGAAGTGAAAACAGTCGGACAGAGAAACAAACACTGTGTGATCCCACTGGTATGTGAAATAAAAAATACTGACTCACAGGAACAGAAAGTGGAAAGGGGGCTGCCAGGGCCTGAGGGCTGGGGGGAGGCGGGCAGGTCAAAGGGGACTGCCTTCAGCTACAAGATGACTGACTCCAGGGACCTAACGTGCAGCCTGGCGACTGTAGCGATGGGAGCGTCTTGTATATCGCAGGCTACTTCGAGGACAGGGCTTTGACGTCCTCACGACAACAGGACAGTAATTCTGGGAGGCGCGCGGTGCTCAGACTGAGTGTCTCTGCTCCCATCCCGGCAAGCAGGTCGATGGTCCTGCACCTGGGACTTACCTGCGTGGTTTCTCATGCATCCCAAAGAATGTCCAAAAGAGCCCCCGTACCTTTTTTGCGGACAAGAGATTTGGGGTTTTCAGTTTGGGGTGTCAACTCTGTCGATCCTGTTCCAAAATCTCGATTCAGTTATGCGGTTGTCCCATCTTTCTGCACTTCTAAACTAACCCCACACCTTTCCAATGGTTTTTCAAGGTTTCGGGGATGAAATTCTAGTTTTCCCAAAAAGGCTTCTTGTTTGATTACTTCTTATGCTGTTTTCAAGAGAGGAGGCAACTCGTGAGTATGCCTTCAACATCAGTGGGATATGTAATTAACCCCTTGTTAGCATCAGCTTTTTAAAAGCTATGCCTTAATCATAAGGATAGATTTCATCACTATAAAGGAAGGATGAATATATAATTAAGTCCCACGGGGGGCCGATAATTACAATGTTACTTTGCTACCAGCTCTTTCAGATTTTGCCACCAGTCTCTCTTCTCAGCAAAAAAGTCCACTTTTGGGTATGTCTACTTTTCACAAAGACCTCATTAAGGGAGCTGACTGCTGGACGAAAAGACAAGCCCCAAATATTTGGTTGAAATGTTCTGTGCCCTGTATAATCATTATTAGCATTCCGAGGACACAGATGAATTTAACCTAAATTCCCAGAGATGTTGCCAAGGCAATTTGCTATTATTATACTGTGAAAAGAGTTGATAGCTCCCAGGGGAAAAAAAAAAAAAAAGGTGATTTTGAAACCTAAATCTTCTTATTGCTTTACTGAAATCTTATCACTAGGAAAAATGCATTTGGGACTTTTCAATAAAACTCATAATTAATCTGATCTTTGCATTGATGTTTGTTGGGGGGCTGAGAAGGAAATGGGTGGGGTAATGACATTAAATGTAGTTGCACTGACTGTGAGGTCAGACTCTTCACCGCAACATCCATCCTTCCACGCCTGTTGAAAAGATGATTAAACTTACCTCTGTATTTTTCTCTAAAAGCTAACATCCCCTTAAACTGATATGGGCGTAGTTAGTGGTTTTATTGGCCACAAACATTTTAGTCTTAAGCTTAATATACTCGTATAATTCGATAAACAATTTTAAAAATTAGCTCAAACTGTTCTCAAGCACGAGGGTGTATTACTGCGGAAAAGGGATGTGATTAATAAGTTACGTAGGTGGGGTCCAAATGAACAGACTGCGTTGCGATCAGCTGAGTTGCTAAGTGGCCGTGATAACACCTGGAAAGTAAGTGGCTAGAAAACGGGTAACTGCACCACCGGAACCATCTGGCAAGACCAAGGAGGCAGACGGCCTTGTCCTGACACAGGCTAGGTCTCGACTGCCTCAAGGTGGTCAGCAAGTCCTCTTTGGGCAAAAACGAGCATATACGGCCACATGTATATGTGTATGTTTGGAATTTCGGTGAACTGACGTGACTTCCTTGATAAAGTGAGATCCTGCCTGTCAACTAGCATTCACGCCTTTCCTCCCGAGGTTTGCATCGTAGGGTCTCTCTTGAAGACGTGTTGCGTTGACCAACCACACACACCCCGCTGCTGTGCTGTACTCCCCACATTTATGTATGCTGGCTTTGTGCGCTTTTCCTCTCTGCTTTTAGATAACAGATTCTAGGATTTAAAGTGGACGCTGAGCAAATTCATTCATTCATTTATTCAACAGGTGTTTACTGAGAGCCAGTCTCAACGTTGAAACATCAGGGAGAAAAATGGAAGAGGATCTGTTTTAGTCATTCTGCTGTGAAGTATTTACATCTGGGATTTTTTTTTTTTCTTTGCTTAACAGAATGAAAACAATGAGGAAAATCTTATAACACATTCGGGAATCATTCCTATCCTCCTGATTTTGACCAAGTTCCAAAGATGTTCTCATTTACAAAGTTGTGCTGCTCAGAACTGAATATCCTTTATGAAAAAAATCTTAGTCAGAAACTTGATCCTTCTGTTCTCAGGACACACCCAGCTAGGACTTCAGTATGACACCTAAGACCTTTCCTGTCACATCCACATTAAATAGCCTCACCAAATATCTTTCTGAAAGTACCCTGTTGAATAAAGAATAAACACATTTTTTTTTCATAGAAAGGAAAAGAGAGATAAGGTCTTCTCCGGAGAGCAGGCTAATTAAGAAGTTACCAGAAAAAGTGAACTCTTTGTCCATTGATGAAAAGCCCACAGCTAACATCGTAATCAGTGGGGAAAACCTGAAGACGCCTCCTCTAAGATCCTGCACACACCACAGACGCCCACTCTCGACATAGAGGTCAGACAAGAACAGGAAATAAAAGGCGCCCAAATCAAAGAGGGAGAACGCCAAATATCTCTGCCCACAGAGGTCATGATCCCATATGCAGAAAACTCTGAAGATCTGGGGGGATAAATTAGAAGTTTGGGACTAACGGAGACACAATACTCCACGTAAAATAGAGAACCTGCAAGGACCTACTGAACAGCACAAGGGACTCTACTCAGTATTCTGTAATGATGGGAAAAGAATCTGAAAAAAGTGGATATCTGTACAAGTGACTGCCTTTGCTGTACATCCGAAACTAACACAACCTTGTAAATCAACTTTACCCCCAGGTAAAGTCAAAATTAAATTAAAAAACCTGTTAGAGGAGTTCCCGTCGTGGCTCAGTGGTTAACGAATCCGACTAAGAACCATGAGGTTGCGGGTTCGATCCCTGGCCTTGCTCAGTGGGTTAAGGATCTGGCGTTGCCGTGAGCTGTGGTGTAGGTTGCAGACGCGGCTCAGATCCCGCATTGCTGTGGCTGTGGTGTAAGCTGGCGGCTGCAGCTCCTGTTAGACCCCTAGCCTGGGAACCTCCATATGCCGCGGGTGTGGCTCTACATAAAGGCAAAAAGACCAAAAAAAAAAAAAAAACCTATTAGAACCAATACAGAAATCAGTAAAGTTGTCAGATACAAAATCGACATACAAAAATCAGTTACACTTCAAAGTTCCCGTCGTGGCTCAGCGGTAACAAACCTGACTAGTATCCATGAGGAGGCGGGTTCGATTCCCGGCCCTGCTCAGTGGGCTGCGATGTAGGTCGTGGCTCAGATCTGGCGTTGCTGTGGCTGTGGTGTAGGCCGGCAGCTGCAGCTCCTATTCAACCCCTAGCCTGGAAAAATCCCACGTGCCACTCTTAGGGTGCAGCCCTAAAAAGCAAAAAGAAAAAAAGAAAACTCTATATGTATTGAAATGCTTGCGAAGAAACCCAGAGACATCAGGAGAGGGTTCACGTGGTCGATGGTCAGACGATTTTTTTCCAAGTGTCTAAACGTGTAAACATAAAGGCAGTGCTTGACGGAGTTTCAGCGGTTGAGCCCTTAATTGCAATTTTCTCTCTTCGATTACAGTATTTGGAAGCTTTTGAAGAGGTAGCTTTGCAAGAAGAAGAAAATAGAGTCAAGTAGAGAAGTCTTCGTGTACGAAGCATGCATTTAGCCACAGAGGAGGCTTCAGAGAAATCAGAAGGAAAGTTCAGATGTTAAAATTTTGAACAATCCTTTTCTACGCACAGGAGAGGGAGACCCGGGCCGTGAGAACCGCGCGTGTCACCGTGTCACCATGGAAAGGACATGGCAGCTCACCCAGTTCCAGCCTGGGTTTTACCGATGGTGGACCTCGGCAGCCAGCTCATCGTCTGTCCCTGCGAGGTTAGGACACAGCGGGGACACAAACCCAGAGCATCGCTCCGCTTACAGAGCTGCGTGCCTCCCGCGGCCGGTGCCGGGTCACCGCGGACATCCATCTGCACCGGAGGCCCTTCCACTCACCTCTGCCTGCGAGTGACCGATGGCGGGAAAGCGTGACAGCTGCCATGTAAAGCATTCACTCCAAGGAATAATCACCTTGATCCTTCCCACCCAAATAATCCATTCAAACACGGCTGGGTCTCCTTGTGTGTGTGAAATCTTGTGCTCTTTATTTCAAATGAAAAGGGGGTCGGATATGTCATTACAGCCTGTCCAGAGCGGCGACGACTGCCCTTCTGAATAGGAGATCGTGTCGCTTTTTCAAAGGTCACGCGGACCAACGTACCTATCTGTTTCCCTGTTAATTCGCCAACATGTAGGGGGTGGGATCACCAAAGTCCGGTCCAGGATATTCCCACAAGCCTCTAGTGCTCACAAGTGCAGGGCCAGGAAGACTTGGACCTCAGCTCGAAATTCATGTTTTGCAATGTACTGAACCAGAATATTATATTATATATTATACTATACCAGAATTCAGAAAAATAAAACAGGCAATAATTGCAAAGTCTCCATTGACTACGAAAATGTGATCTAAAAACATGAGATTTATGTTATAAAACCAGGAACAACCATGTGACGATGTTACCGTGTAGTCTGTGACTTCATGGGAGAAGCTTCTAGAGGTCACATTGAAAAAAGGAGTTGAGCAATTGACTAGCTGCGCTCTCCATATGTCTCCATCCCCTCTCAGGCCTATCGAGGCATATATACAGTTTCAGTGTACCGATGCACACATTTATTCTTCATTTGAGTTTTCATTGATGCTTATGTCAGTCATCATTCTCCAAAGACATAGTAGCAGTATGTATAGAAATATGCAGAGGAATTCCCGCTGTAACTCAGCGCAAGATTAAGGGTCCATATTTAAGGCTGCGATTTCAACTCTTAGTTTGCTCTCCAGCACTGTTTTAATACATCTCATGTTATAAAGGAATTTATCCTTTGCAAAGAGGTAACTTTCTAGACTTTTCTGAACGTGTTTTATTTCTAGAAAGCATTCCAGAGTAATCCATACCGTTAACTCAAAATTCTCTCTAAATGCGGTAAAGCCGGGGGTTCCCATAGTGACTCAGCAGGTAAGGAGCCTGACTAGTATCCATGAGGATGCGGGTTGGATCCCTGGCCCTGCTCAGTGGGTTAAGGATCCAGTGTTGTTCTGGCCGTGGTGTAGGTCGCAGATGCGGCCGGGATCTGGCGTTGCTGTGGCCGTGGTGTAGGCTGGCGGCTGCAGCTGCAATTCCACCCCTAGCCTGGGAACCTCCAAATGCCCTAGGTATGGCCCTAAAAAAGCAAAAATAAATAAATAATAATACACATTAAAAATAAAGGCGGTCAAGCAGAAACCAGGGGACACTTGGGGAAATATTTGCAGCAAATGTCCTGAGCCCAGGGGCTGCGACACTGAGGCTCTGGGGTGTTGGGAGGGACGTCGTGACCTTCAGAATCACGCCCAGGGCTGTGCTCTTGGCTTGGAACCTCCTGCTGTTGTCTGTTTCCAAGCCTCCTTTTTAGCTAACTGCTCGATTCTGTAAACCACACAATATTCTTCCAGTAATTTCTGCAGTTAGAGTCCATTCCTGGGTCTTCCAACCAAGAATCCTGACAGACACAACCCCCAATTTTTGTTTAGTTTAACTGTTTTTCCTCAATCATCCAATTTCTAGGTACATTCTTTTTTTTTTTTTTTAAAGAAAAGTTAATCCGAGTCGTGTAAGTGACCACATAGGTTTCTGTGGGTTTACAGGTCTGCAGCCACTTTCTAGAATAAAATGTCTTTCCCATCCCAACTGAGTTTTCAGAGACTTTTGGCAAAGACTAGGCGTGAAGGAGGAGTTTCTGAGTCATACCTGTGGGCAGAGGTTTTTTTTTTTAATACAAAGAAAGTCAATCGAACACAAATAATTTTGTTCACAGTCAAGCTTTCTAACCATCAAACCTCCTAGCTGAGATTTCTTCCCAAAATGCCTATTGTTCAAGTTAAGGAGCTATATATAGAAGCTTAAATTTTCATCAGATTGAGGAAATGTGAGCTCCTTCAGACAACGGTTTTTCGGTAATTCATCTGGTAATGGTTGGATTTTTTTCTTTTGAAATGATGAGATTTCAAAATAAAAGCGGAAATAAAATATTCAAATCCTTTTGCCATATTATTTTGACATAACAGCGTATTTACTTAATAGAAGGCTTTTACCAGCAATTACAGTTTCCATTTCAGGCCATTTCTTTTGCTGAAACTGTAATTATTTTGGATGTGCTGTACTTTACATCTCATTTCCTATCTTTCTTACACAGAAAAATGTGATTGGAATTTACAGCTTTCAAAACTGTCCTTGAAACTCTCTGCCTCTTTCTAAAGAAAATACTCTCTTTAATTTTTTTTTTCCCTTCCTACGGCTGAACCTGCACCACGTGGGAAGGTCCCAGGCTAGGGGTCGAATCAGAGCTACAGCTGCTGGTCTACACCACAGCCACAGCCACAGCCACAGCAACACGGGATCTGAGCCACGTCCGCAACCTACACCACAGCTCACGGCAACGCTGGATCCTTAACCCACTGATCAGGCCCAGGGATTGAACTTGCGTCCTCGTGGATGCGAGTCGGATTTGTTACCACTGAGCCACGACGGGAGCTCCCACACTCTCTTTAAAACTGAGGTGTTGACTAGCAGCTACCGTGAATGCGAAGAGTTGACAGATTATCTTATAGTCACATAGCCAATCAGGATTTGAAATACAGGTCTTCAGCTCCAAGTTCACGTTCACGGCAAACACTGGCTTCCTTACTTGTCCCTATTTTAGAAGATTTTTCTGGGAACAGTCGGAAACATACTGTTGTAGCGGAACGCCCCTGGGCTTCCTCCTCTTAGTGTAGACGCACTCTCCGACACTGAGCACATCCGGGCCGTGCACGTGGAGCCCCCGCTGCTGAGCGCTAAGGCCGAGCACCGATTTTAATATTAATGAGAAAATCGGTGAGAGGCTCAACAATTCAGCCTGTCTTCACGCTTTGATTGCACTCGGAGTGCTTCTTAAGAGCATGTCGCACTGACAACAGCCTCTCCTCTATTGAGCCAATATTAGGAGCACCAAATAGGCCCCGTGCTGGGCCTCTGAAGCCTCGGAGAACAAAAGCAACCCAGATCGCTGCTGTCTCGGCACTTTTATTTTTGCAGCTAAAGAGCAATTTAATAATTCAATAAGCAACAACAGAAAAGATTCTATGGATCGTTTTAAATCGAAAACAGCAAGACCTGGCTTATAATTTTGGAAGGAAATTGTGAGTGTCGTGTGGAAAGCAGACTCTAAAAGGGCACGGTGGGCACAAGGGTCCCCGTGGGAAGTGGCCGCACGGGTGAGGGACGGGGTGGCGGCAGTGGAGGGACGAGAAGCGTAGACTCGGGAAGCGCGTGGAGGGTCCGGTCAGCAGGGTTTCCTGGCCGAGGGGAGGCTGAGATGAGGGGGGGACTCGGAACTGAGTGTCCAAGGATGGAGTCACCGGCAGGCAGTGATGTCGCTTTCAGGGGAGAGGAAGCGGCTGTGAGAGAGGCCACCGTGGGAAACGCCTTCGTGCACAACAGACTGAGGAGATTAAGAGTCTGAGAGGGACCGGTGACGTAGATCTCCTTGGGCTTCCTAGATGGAGCCGCCTTCTTCCTTTCAGATCTCGTCACGCGAGTGTAGACAAAACAATGATCTGCGCGGAAAGAAATCCAGATGAGGGATCTAATAAGGAGAGTCGAAGTCTTCGCATTCACAGAGAGATCTGACTTTCCAGGATGCCTAGTCGGTGCCAGGGCGAGCCTCAGACCCGAGAGCAGGACTTAGATGAACTAAAAAGGAAAATCGTCTCCTTCCGTGCCTAGTTCATTTCTTCCTTCACGCACGGATTCATTCCTTCACTCAGAAGCTCATTCATGAGGGCAACGAAGACCTCACGCCGTCCTTGCCCTCAGGGAAGAGCAACGGAGAAGAGCAAACAGATAAAAATAGATGTCTCAGAGCTCCTGCCGTGCCGCCGTGGATCGGCAGCGGCGTCTCTGCAGCGCTGGGACACGGGTTCAGTCCCTGGCCCAGGACAGTGGATTCGGCACTGTTACAGCTGCAGCTTGGATGTGACTCCTGGCCCGGGAACTCCATATGCTGTGGGGCAGCCAGAAAAGAAAAAAAAAATGTCTCCCTTGGACTGACTGAAACTCGTGAGGTGAAATATATTTTCCCCCAAATCCTGTATTACATAATTCTACATGTATTACAATACTAAAAATATCATACAATCTCCCATCTATTAGCACAGTTGGTAATACAGGCAATACAGGGTGAAACAGAACAAAAAGGAGAATATGACTGCACACTATTTAGAAGAAACCCACTAAAAATAAGTTTTCACAAAAAATTTAAAGGGAATGGCTGGATAAAGTCATATTAGAAACATTGTTTTCTTCTGTAATAAAAAAATTAAATTAAAAACAATCTGCTCCCTACCACTAATAGTGGCATAAGCATCACATTTAGAACAGAGCAATCTAGGAGTTTGCCCTTTGATGAAGGGCATTCACTGGTCAATATTAACTGATATTTATATACTTAAAAGACAAAAATCTAAGCTAGAGAATATATCATAATTTTTTTAAATTTTTTGGTCTTTTTGTCTTTTAGTGTCACACCCGCGGCAAATGGAGGTTCCCAGGCTAGGGCTCCAATAGGAGCTGCAGCTGCTGGCCTACACCACAGCCTCAGCAATGTGGGATCCAAGCCTCTTCTGTGACCTATACCACAGCTCACGGTGATGCCGGATCCTTAACCCACTGAGTGGGGCCAGGGATCGAACCCTCATGGATGCTAGTTGGGTTCGCTAACTGCTGAGCCATGACGGGAACTCCTATGATTTTTTTGTTTGTTTGTTTAAAAAATAAAATGGTTGATACTCATATTCTGTGGGGAACATTTTGTTTCTGAAAATCTATTTGCGGTGCTGTGAGAAGCTGTGGAAACATTAAGTCAGCAGCGCGTACTGCTGATGTGCCGTCCTTGAGACGAACGTGGTGGTGCCTTCCTAACACACGAGCTCTGAGCGCCTAGAACAAATCAGTCTTTCCAGCCGATAGCACGTGCTATTTGGGTGTTTGGGGGCGCGATGTTTAGGGGGCGCAGCATTTCATGGGGTTCAGGTGGAGTACATACCCAGACTGTCAGCTGCCCGGACCTGCAGTGTAAACAGAGGAGTGTGTTTTGTAACCTGTGAGTATTTTCATGAATGTGAAAAGGCTGATGATTGTCAGCCGTGCCTCGTGAACGCCGAGGACGCAAAGGCACCCGCGCCAGCTGCACGGTCCTTAGAGCCCAGGGGCTGGGGCTGGTCTAACTGTCCGGGTCCCGCCATCTCTGTCACTGTGCCTCCGTGCGTCCTCTTCAAGTTAATAGACTTTTCAGTCTGTGTATATCAGTAAGGGCTTGGATTTAGTCTTTGGCACTCAGAGTGCAATGAATTTTAAAATCAGAGAATGTTTGAAATGATTTCAGATTACACCTCGCAGCTCACGCTGAAGAGAACATCGCTGGTCCGACTTTGATGTCGTTTCAAAGAAAACCCAACAGAGATTGAAAGTCACCAACTGGTGACTCCAGTCTCCATTCTGCAGTTAGAATGAACTTTGGAAAACACAAATCCGGGAGTGCCCCGTGCAGTGCATCCGACGTTGCTGTAGCTGTGATGCAGGTTGCAGCCGTGACGCAGGTTCAGTCCCTGGCCTGGGAACTGCTGCACGGAGTGGGTGAGGCCAAAAAGCTAAAGAAGAAAGAAAACACCAATTGGATCTGTGTCCTCCCCAGCACAAACATAAATAAGAAAGACCTCAGTGGGTTAGCCATGCCCTCGGGATGCAGCCCAGACTTCTTGGTGTGACTTTGACAATGAGGATTTGACATGTCCTCACCTCTTCAGCTTTATCTCTTTCCTTTCTCCTTTGTTTTCTACGTTTCTAATTTCCCCAATGTTCCATACTCTCAGGGAGTCTTATTTTTCCAGCACCCATGGCGTATGGAAGTTCCCAGGCCAGGGATGGAACCTGAGCCCCATCAGTGACCCGAACTGCTGCAGAGACAATACCAGATCCTTTACCCACTGTGCCACGAGGGAACTCCAGGAAGCATTTTTTTATTATGTCCTCCAAGTCTAAAGAAAACTTTTTTAATACATGGACTTTATTGCTCTCATAATATTTACTGTAGACAAAGTACTTCTTCAAGTATTATTTCTTTTGCTTCTTACAAGCACCTATGGTATATGATGCCATCCAATCACGAATTTACAATTTAAGGACCTGAGACTTGCAGGTGTTAGTAACAGCCTGAAGATCACAGTATTTCAAAGAACTGCTGTGTAAGTCTTCTGACTACCCTGATAGATGGATTTTATTTATTTATTTTTTTTGGCCGCACCTGCAGAAGCTCCTGAGACAGGGGTTGACCCTACACCTCAGCAGTGACAATGCTGGATCCTTAACACCCTGCACCGCCAGGGAGCTCCATCTTACTGTGTGCTTTTAATTCCTGTGTAGACTTCCAGCCTTATATCTTTGTAGAAGAACATGAGGCAAAAAAGCTGGCATTTGGAGTTCCCGTTGTGGCTCAGCAGAAACACACCTGACTAGTATCCATGAGGATTCGGGTTCGATCCCTGGCCTCGCACAGTGGGTTAAGGATCCGGTGTTGCTGTGAGCTGTGGTGTGGGTTGAAGATGCAGCTCGGATCCAGTTGGACGCGGCTGTGGTGCAGTGCGGTGGCCGCAGCTCCAATTCAGCCCCTAGCCTGGGAACTTCCATATGCTGCGGGTATGGCCCTAAAAAGAAAAAAAAATGTTAAAAGAAACGTGGCATTTTATTATCAGCTTTATTTCATTGGACATGAAGGAATTGTGTCTCTTCTAGATTCTAGGAGAACAGAGAAACAATAGCTCAAAGTACCCTCCACTCCCACGTAACCTCTCCCACGGACAGTTATGTTCCTAAAACAAATGCCTTCAGACACTGAAATATGCATTTTCTTTCTTTTTTGAGTGGCCGCACCTGCGGCACATGGGAGTTCCCAGGCCAGGGACTGAACCTGCCGCAGCTGCCGCAAGGCTGGATCCTTTAACCCACAGCTCCAGGCCGGTGATCAAACCTGTACCTCTGCGGCCACCAAGCCACTGCAGTCGGATTCTTAGCCCTCTGTGCTGCAGCAGGAACTCCGAAACATATTTTCTCAGCCATGAGAGTTTTTGATTCAATGCTTCCCAATTTGAGTGTAGATTTTATATTGACATGTCACTTAAATTTGAAAATGCATATTTATAAATTATGTTTTCCCAACTAATTTTTTAATGTAATGATTTTTATTTTTCCGTTATAGCTGGTTTACAGTTTTCTGTCCATTTTTCAACTGCACAGCGTGCTGACCCAGTTAGGCATACATACACAGATTCATCACAAGTGATTAGACATAGTTCCTGGTGCTGTTTTTTCCAACTGTTTTTATGTTTGGCTGGATTTATGGCATAAGCAGTGTGTGAAGTCATAAAAACTGTAAAAATGATTTGTCTAAGGAATTTTTTTTCTTTTTCCAGCTGCACCTGCGGCATATGGAAATTCCCAGGCTCTGGGTTGAATTAGAGCTGCAGCTGCTGGTCTCTGCCCCAGCTTGTGGCAATGCTGAATCCTTAACCCACTGAGTGAGGCCAGGGGTTAAATCCTCACGGACACTGTCTGGTTCTTAACCCACTGAGCCACATGGGAACTCCAGAATTGTCTGTTTTCAGATCAGCCAGCTCTGCTCCACACTTGGGTCGACTCGGGGTGAGCCCCTGAAGCGTGGGTCACTAGTGGGTCACGAGCCCCAGGGTCACTGATAATGGTTTCTAGGTTATAAGGTCCTCCCTTTGTCTGCACAGGGTAGTCTGGGAGACCCACCAAAGAGAACATGAGCTTCTCACCTGACTTTGCTCATGGATGGAGCACATGGGATGGATGGTTTAAGGGACTGGGAAACCTTCCTTAGGTTTCCATTGTGGCTCAGTGGTAATGGACCGGTAATGAACCTGACTAGTAAACATGAGGACACGGGTTCAATCCCTGGCCTCACTCAGTGGGCTGAGGATCTGGCGTTGCTGTGAGCTGTGTTGTAGTTTATAGATGAGGCTCGGATCTGGCGTTGCTGTGGCTATGGTGAAGGCCGGCAGCTGCAGCTCCGATTTGACCCCTAGCCTGGGAACCTCCATATGCCGCGGGTGTGGCCCTAAAAAGACAAAGAAAAAACAAAAAAAGTCAGACCCCAAGCATCTCTCGGGGATGATTCATAGCCTGAAATCCTACCAAAATAATTTCTTCCGGGCAGTCTTTCTTCCTTAACTGGAAGGTAAACATCCTTTCCAGGTGGCAGTGACAACGATGACACATCACAGGGACAACCCAGGCTCTCAGACTCATGGTGCACCCTGCTGGGTTCGGTCCTGCCGGCCAGACTCACGGTCCTCAATACTGATGAACAGTCCTAAGCAAAGCCTCTTCCATGTTTTGACTTTGCAAATGAACTTCGGTAGAAAAAAATGTCTTGAGTTCCTGTTGAGATTCAGTGGATTAAGAACCCCGCTGGCATTCGTGAGGACGTGGGTTCGATTCCTGGCTTCGCTCAGTGGGTTAAGGATCTGGCGTTGCCATGAACTGTGGTGTAAGTCACAGGTGCGGCTTGGATCCTGCGTTGCTGTGGCTGTGGCGTAGGCCCCTAGCCTGGGAACTTCCATATGCCGCAGGTACTGTAAAAAAAAAAAAGAAAGCAAAAAAGAAAAAAAGTGTCTTTGCTTTTGAGGTACCCTAAATTCTAAACCTGTCATAGTATCAGTGGGCGTAGGGCAGTTCTAGGAGGCATTTTCCACGTAGGCTGGCCAAGGAGAAAAATTTCCCATAAAGATGAAAGGCGTTGCAAAGTCCTTCATGCAGAAATTATTTTCATTTCTATTTCTCTGCACATCGGAGAGATTGTGGAGAACAATTTTCTGGCATCCGTATTGGCTATTTTTCACCCAGAAACACTAAGGGCTAAATGCACCGCTGGATTCTCCATCTGACTGCCTGACACGTGACCACTTACTGTCACCTCAGGGGAGATGGAGGCTGTAAGGAAACAGGAGTGAGAAATAGAACTTCAAGCCCAGCAGCGGGATGCCTAGGATTTGTCAAGCGCTCCCTTCAAGGCCCAGGGAGCCTCGCTGCTCCCTTAACAAAAAGGAAACCATCTTGATGGCCTTCGCTGGTGATTATCTGATGAAAACTTGCGCTGAATGCCAGTTACCAGAGGGAAAGTGGCAGAGGAGGTGGGCTGGATCAATGCAGCATAAATAACTCGGTTCAGAATTTAAAACCGGGACCCAGCATCGTTTAAAACGACGTTTAGAACCCTTGGGAACACCTAGCACCCTCTCTTTAGAAAAATTGCACGTACGGGCACACAGACAAAAGTTGTGCTATGATATTAAGGGTACACAGCTCAGGAACTGTTTACTCCTAATTTGGAAAATCCGTCTGTGCCATAATTTGTTCTGCAGGAGTGCTGTTTCTGTGATGAAATGTAAGAAAAAAGGGAGTATTTGATGAATGAATCCAATTAAAAGAATTGAGTTTAAACACAGTATACTTCGAGCAGATCTAAAAAAAATCGTTGAACCGAGGCTTCCAGCGGTCCCTTGGCTGCGCATGGGTGTGAGCGCTGGCCGGGAGAAGTGACTGATATTCTGTCCCAAGGAAGGGAGGCATCTGATCCTGCACGGCGACAAGCTGGCAGGTGGAGGCGTGTGGACGGCCAGAGACAGCACTCGGTTCCTCAGCCAGGTCCAGCAGCGAGCCACCCCCGCTCGGCCGGGGCCACCTGCTCCTCGGGGGTCCCCAGGCCCAGGGCCCCTGGGAGGTGGGCTCAGTCGGGCTGAGCGCGGGCTGGCTGAGAACTAGCGGGCTCTCCAGGTGCTAGCACCGAGCTGAGTGAGGCACCCCTAGCCCGGCCTCTGACTCTGGTCCCGCGTGATTTAAGTGTGGACTGCAAGGATCCGAAGCTCGAACGGGACAGAGTCACAGCGGGGCCCTCCTGGACCTCAGTCCTGGGGCCACATCTCTCTGGGAGAAACTGCGTCACGGCCTCCAAGAAGCGGGTGTGGATTCTGAGGACGGGGAGCCCGGAGGCGCTCTGAGGACCTCGTCGGTCAGCTCCCCGCAGGTGCCACTTTATGCTGCCTGTCCCTTAGGAGGACCGAGACGGAGAAGACTCGGGTCCTGCAGCCAGGGTCGCTGGCAGGGTCCTTACCCAGGAAAACCCCTGTGAATGTGTAAGAAAAACCCCGGGGGAGAATTCAAGTCAAGCCAAAGAAGTGACATAGTAACACGGAGGCGCTCTGCTTTAGCGGACCATGACCTTTAAAAAAGGAAACCTGTTTACCCCAGAAAATTTCGAATATGGCAAAAGTAGGAAGATGACTACAAGTAGCTCCCAAGGGCCCAGTAGGCACTGGCCCACTCCCAGCCAGCGCTATTTCATTTACCCCCCAACATTTCTTTTTATTTGCAAATATTACTAGAGCCAGTATTCTGAATTTCCCAACTCTTTCATGTTTTGTTTCGTTTTGTTTCGTTTTGTTTTGTTGTTTTGTCTTTGCAGTTGGTTTACATAGGGTCTCACAGAGGTACATGTGCTGCAGTGACAACACAGATCCTTAACCCACTGGGGCCGCAAGGGAACTCCAAAATCTTTGTTTTGTTTTGTTTTGTTTTTTAGGGTCACACCTGCCACATATGGAAGTTTCCAAACTAGGGGTCAAATTGGAGCCTCAGCTGCCGGCCTACACCACCACCACAGCCACAGCAATGCCAGATCCAAGCCACATCCGTTACCTACACTGCAGCTCGTGGCAACATTAGATCCTTAACCCCCTGAGTGAGGCCAGGGATCAAACCCGCATCTTCACGGACACTGTGTTGGGTTCTTAACCCACGGCACCACGAAGGAAACTCCTCTTTTAATTTCTAGATTTCTCTCTCTCTCTTTTTTTCTCCCTGCAGTTTGTCGACAAAACGAATTCACGTCTCCTGAGCGGAGGCTGCCGACCACCTGCCTGGAGTGTTACCGCTCGTGTCCCTGGACCCTTTAGGTACTGTGAGCCAGCGTGTCCCTCTGGAGATTCCGTTTGGCTTTTAACAAGGATACTTCCTGGGTGTCGGCGAGTATTTCATTGGAAGGCATAGCGGCTCAGTGCTTTCTCTTTTCGTGAGGTTACAGACCCTGGACAAGCACACCTACCTGTATTACTTCATTAGAAGTACACTAGTCACTAGGGAAGAAAAAGGGAATCACTGAAACACTGTCTCCTTTCAAGATGAGGAAATGCAGCTCTGGGACAAAGCTGAGGGCACACTGGCCGCCTCTTAACTCGAGCCTTTCCCACCTCCCCGAGGACCCCTCTCTTGGCTGGGACCCTGCCTCACCCTTCCAGCGGCTTCGTCTGTCTGATTAAGGAGAACTCATCTCGCTTTTTTTTATGATTTTCTGTTTGAATCCAAGGACGAGAATGACCAAAATGTGAACTTATTTGAAATCCTATGCTTTATTGATATTTATATACATATTTACAATTTTTTTGTATTTTATAATTTTATACCTTAGCTATAGCCCTTTGGACTAAGCTTAATAATTGGTTCCATAACATGGTGTCCATGGGACAAAACTAGAAGTAGATAATGGTCTCCCGGTCTACAGCCATATCACCCTGAACACGCCCGGTCTCGTCGATAATAGTCTCCCAGCCACAAATATTTGTGTGTGGCAACAAATCATTGTCCCAGACTGTGTATTCATCCAGAGGTGGTCTTTGAATAAACAAGAACATCTGAATACAGCAGTCTTCCTTTACATGAGAGTCGCTTCAGTTTTGTCATAAAAATAATACGTCATCGCTGTGAAAAATTCAAATTCTGTAGAAACGTATGAAGAAGAAACTGGAAATCATCTCTGTCTTCCCACCCAGATGGTTTTGTGACCGAATGGTCATAAACGCAATAAGTGACGCTGCAGCGCTCCCTCCGCCTGCACTTTAAGGTGCCCGCCTGACCCCCGCTCTCATTTCACAAACACCGAGGGTTTATCGTGGACCAGGGACCGTGTTAGGTCTTGGAGGTGTCAGAAAGGTGGACCAAGTTCCTCAGCCGGGAAGGCCTGGAGGGGCGTCTGTGGCCCACCTGCCCCGTGCAGCACCCCCAGTGGAGGCCCCTGTGGACAGCTGCTCACTCTTTTCCTAAAATTCAGTTTGGCTGGAGTATAGCTGACTCGGTCAATGTTCCACTAGCTTTACGAGTCCAGCAAAGTGAGTCAGTCATAATAGCAATCTCTCCATTCTTTTCCCATACAGGTCATTAGGAACTGTTGAGTGGACTTGTACACAGACTCCCTCACTCGGGCCAGGGAGGAGCAGCGGCCGTGACCTTGAAATAAGGGCGTGGTCAGCAGCTTCTAACTTGGTGCCCAGTGACCCTCGCCTCCCTGGGTCCACACCCGTGTGGAATGCTCCCCCCACCCCGTTTAGTTCAGGATGGACCAAGGGACAGTGTTTACCAATAGAATATGACCAACTCGATGGGGTATTAACTCCAAAATTAATGTACGAATATTTAACACTGTGATTGTCACAAGAGGTAACATAGAAGTAAAGACCTTCAGCCGTACCCCTCTGGGCCTGCTCTCGAGACCTCTCCAGGCTCATGAGCCAGCTGAAGCGGGGCAGAGGAAGACCAAGCGCTGGTGAAGACCAAAGCCAAGGCTGGGGGATTTTTATCTCCGAACAAAAGCATAGTGTGATTTTTAATGATTGTCTCAAAAAACAGTTCCAATATGAAAATAGAAATTGTGAGCTAAACTTTGAAACTATGTCCTTTGCTGATATAAAATCCTGTTCTGAGTTATTCGAGGTTAAGAAAAAAGTGCTAGAAATGTCTCAGCTGAGGCAATAGAGCCCCAAGACACGTCAACGGTGTTTAACCGAAATCTTTCTTTTTCCCTGCCAGCAATTCTCCGTAAATTAAAAAAATCAATAAATGAAAAAAGGTTAGAGAAATAATCAACCGCTTTTAGGATGCTTTGGAAAAACAGTTATTTTTTTAACACCTATGCAGGCCCTTTCATGAACATCTTAATCTTATGTTTGTTTATTACAAGTTGGATTTTAATAATGACTGAAGTATCCCCTACTGGATGGCCAGGTAAACAAACCCCAAAATGTATGTTTATTTTTTTTTCTTCTCTGTTTTTTCAATAATTTATATTCATATAATTAAAGGATTTGTATATCTGCCTATTTATCAAACCTGTCTGATAGCCCTTTGCAGCATTAAAGCACGTGTAAAAGAGGACATGCACGGTGGAAAGAAGGAAATTAATGGGATGTCCGTTTGTATGCATTTTCTGACACCCAGGCCAAAAGGGCTCATTAAATTACTTCCATCTACTAAGCATTCCGTAAGGACAGGGAGCATGTTTTATTCATTGTTGTAACCCAGTGTCTGGTTCAGCCTGGCACATAGGTAATAGCTGCTGCATAAACAAATGAATAAATGAATGCATCAATGGTTCCTCTTTCAGAAGCTGTGCCATCATCTCCAAATTTTGACGTCGCTTAAGCTTTGCACAGGGCAGCCTACTCAATGTTCTGTATAATCTATATGGGGAAAAAAGAATGGATATATATATATATATTTATAACTGATTCACTTTGCTATACACCTGAAGCTAATACAACATTGTAAATTAACTAGACCCCAATAAATTTTTTTTAAAAATCAGCAGATTAGATAACCAAATTCAAATTGCTCAGATATGCAAAAGCAAGGGTGACTTGCGAGCCATACAAAATGTAAAGAAAGAAACCCATACCATGGCATGGGGTTATAATTCCTTAGTTGATATCAAGGTCACTTTGGGACGTAACATTTATTTTCATAATCTCACCAATTCAGCAACATACATTTTAGGCTCAGCAGAACCGGAGAACCAGCCTCTGTTCAATGGGAGAGAACATTTCATCTGTTGCAGGTGCACAGCTTAAAGATGGGGACGTTCAAAACAGTAAGGAAAACATTTATTAAGTCCACTTATGTACCAGACACAGAAGCAAAAGCTACCTATTCAATCTTCACAGCGATCTTAAAGATAAATATTATGTCTCTTCTAAAGACGGAGAAAGTGAGGTCAGACACGTTAGGTAAACCCCTCAAGATCAAACAGCTCCTTATAAGAACCCAAAGCACAGACCATTTCAATGCAGAACTCCTTCAGACCCAACACTAAGAACAGAGTTTCCTTGACTGAAAAATGCCATCGACTGTGAGACTGGGGATAAGCATTTCTGCAGAAAGGAACCAAAACATTGAACGTACACACAGATGACTATGAATTCATAATAAACATTCAGCTGTGTAGTTAAAAACGCTTCTCCTACAGAGCTACATACACACAAAATCAACGTCCAAACTTGCTCCACATTCAAAACAGAAATGTCCTTTTGAATCCTTTCTGGCCATTGTCGGTTAAACCCAGGATTGCTGTGATTCACCGATTTTCATCACTCCGTCTCATGGCCTTGACCTCTTTGGCGCTATTAAATTACTGTAGCCAAAGTGTGGCCTCTGTGCACTGGCAGCAATTAAGTCTCGGAGACAGAGGTTCGGGTGATGCGGAAAGAGCCGCTTTGTTGCTTTGCTGGGTGGGGGCGGCCGCAGCAGGCGGAGGAGGTCGCAGCAGGCGAAGGCCTCAGGGCTGTGTGCTGTGCTGAGAGGGGATGGCAAGGGGCTTATAGGGTTAGCTCGGAAGACGGGTATTGATTAAGGTGTCATAGATCATTTCAGAGCTGTCAAGTTCGGCGTCAGATGGTCTGGGGATGGTTTCTGGTGTCTTTGGGGTTATCCTTGACCTTCCCTCTGGAATGAAGGTTGCTTACGGGGAAGGGGTGTTGGGGGTGTTCCCATTACAGAGGAAAACACGAGGTGCAACAGAACTCTAACCGGAAAGTGACTTTTAGTGGTAGGTTAGTGGGCCAAGGCAGGGCCTAGCATCACGGAGACTGTTTTAACTCGTTTTATTTTTTAGCTCTAAGAAAATTTCCTAGTCATTAACTCCTGAGTCAGCCTTTCGAGACTGACAGGAGGCCTGGGGGGAGGAGGGGAGGTGTGAAAGGAAAAGCTTTTTACTTCAAAACACAAGGGCTCAGGGGCTTGTACATGTTTTCACCATCCTTACAATTTCTAGGGCACACTGCTGGTCCCCAGGATCCCAAATTAATTAGGCTGTTAGTGTCATTTAGAGGGTTAAGAGCCTTCATTTGGGATTCACAGGTCTCTTATTTAATCACTAGACATTTGATAAGGCATATGGCAATTCTAACCCGTCATCTGGCGCATCACAGACCACAGTTTTCATGTATTTCCCCTTTTGTGGGCGTGAACTTTGTTGTCAGAGGAAAATGTAAGGGAACCATCAGAGAGGCAGCCCTCTTGGGCTTCAAGATGAGATACACTAGCAAATGGGAGCCAGACGCTTGGGGTTTCCGAACAAACTGTTCGCATTCAAAGTGTCTGGATTCGGTTGACATTCGTGTTTCATATTCTGCAGTTAAACCACATTTCTTTCAGTGCCCATGTACAAATCCTTCTTTGGGATCTACAGAAACATCAAGCACATAGTTTCTCAAGCTTTGCAGACATCAAGTGTCTGAAACCCAGTGGTAGAGACCACGCCAGCCATATGGAAAGGGCTTTCGGCATCTGTTTGCCAAGTGGTCCCATCCATCCACGGTCTGTTCTGAATTAAGATCAGGTTTTTCCAGCCATCACAACGAATACCTATTTGTATGATTTTTCTCTCCAATAAAGATTGCCAACACAAAAGGACACCTCCTAGTTACTTTGTTTACCTTTCATTATTTGAGTTGTCATGATAACTATATCAGGTTGACTGATTAAAATTTGACAGACTGGGTCTTTTAATTATGTTATTATGATGTCCAAAAGCTCTCAATTAAATCCAATGGGTGATTTAATGATACTGATGAGCTGACACAACATTTGTTTAAAAAGGAGAAAGAGGAGACAGAACGGAAGACTTAAAAGATCTGTGAATTTGGGGAGTTCCCTTCGTGGCTCAGTGGTTAACGAATCCGACTAAGAGCCATGAGGTTGCAGGTTCGATCCCTGGCCTTGTTCAGTGGGTTAAGGATCCCGCGTTGCCGTGAGCTGTGGTGTAGGTTGCAGACCCGGCTCGGATCCCGCGTTGCTGTGGCTGTGGCGAAGGCCGGCGGCTACAGCTCCTGTTAGACCCCTAGCCTGGGAACCTCCATATGGCGCGGGTGCGGCTCTAGATAAGGCAAAAAGACAAAACAAAAAAAGATCCATGAATTTTCCCTGAATGACAGTTATTTTAAATGCAGAAAAGTATTGGTTGCAGTTAGCAGCTGCAATGCACTACAGCCGATCAAGAAAGATAATGAGCTTTTCTTTATTCTGTGATCAGCTTCATAGAATAAGAAATAAAAGGCTTTTCATGGAAACAACTTGACTTCTCCATAGAATGCCCTTCTATTACAGGGTGGCAAAGATTTCTGTATTCAAAAGTAAAGGAAGGGCATGTGTTTTTAAACATAAATTTTTGGCCTCTTGCTGCCGTAGCAGACTGGGGCTATGGCTCAGTGAAGCACAGGAAGATCTCGGGCTGCTTTCTTTAACGGTGTGGTGCCAGCTACGGATGACACTTTCCACTTAGCAATTTAAAATAACAACAAAAAGAATACATTTCTATCAGCGGATAACCCACAAGAAGTTGAACTTGCATGTTTTCACCTCCTTTCACCTTGAATCGGAGTAAGTCATTAGGTAGCGTGAAGGAGACCCGGTGCTCACCAGATGGGGAGGGGCTCCCCCACTGGCCCGGGGGAGTCGAAACTGGGAGCCGCCTCGCCAAGGAGATAAAACTCAAAAAGGCTCCGGCTGAGATAAGAATGACCAGACCCTTATCAGCCCACCCGTCTCACTGTCGTTGTCACAATGTTCCTAAGGACCTCCCCACCGCAGCCACTTGGCCTGCTCCTGCCTGCCCTACTAGGAAAGGTACGTGGCCGCTCCTCACCCCAGCCCTGTGGCGGACTTGTACTCCCCCAACTAGCCAGCAAGAGTACCAGAAAACCCCAGCTGTCCCCAGCCAAGCAGCAGGTCAGCAGGTGCATGGGACCCGCTCCTCTCTCTTTGGACACGACCGTGTGCCCGGGTCGGCTCTCCCCGAGGACCAGGAAGTCACCTGCCGCGTTAACAGCATCTCTTGCCTCAATAAACTTGTCTTTTCTTCACCTTGCTTTGAATCTGGAAAATTCTCTTTCCAGCTGCGTGCACGAACCGCAACATGCCTGGGTCCCTGAGTCACTGCTTGGAGAAAAGCCAGGACCCCGTCGGCCTGCTCGGGCCAGTGCTCTGAGTAAGAAAAGCACCTTTACTGCTTTGGTCCCAGGGCACAGTCTTCAGGGCCTTAGCCCGCCGTGGCCCCCTTTGCCTGGCAAAGCAATAAAGCTATCTTTTTCTCCTTCGCCCCAAACTCTGTCTCTGCGTCTGTGTTCAGCAGAGACCAAATTTCAGCAACAAAACTGCAACACAGGATACTAAGGAAACGTAAATCTTTCCAATGGGAGGTGGGAAATTTACTGCTGGCCACTGCTGGTATTTCAGAAGAATGTGAAGAACTGCAAATAGGAACTGAGAGAGTAATGATTAAACCCCGAACTTCTGATTGCTTTGTGTCTTTGTTATTTTAAGAGACTAAACATGGGGGCAGCAGAGGCAGATGTCAAAACGATTGTACAATTTTTTTAATGTCTCAATTAAATACGAGCTACCCTCCCTCCGCCCAAGAAAATGAGTCTGCCGCTAATGAGCACAGTAACCTTACTAATTCACTTCAATCTCTGTCTCAGCTGCTTCATGTGTAAAATGAAGCAGATACACTGATAATGTCTAGGATCTCTTTTTGCTTTGAAATTCTCCGCTACTTTTTCCACCTATATGGGCCATTTTGATAAGCAGAATACTTAAAATTTAAGTTCCAAGCTCTTCTAATAAGGTTCAACACAGGTAATTTAAATAAGATTTTGTAAAAACACATGTTAAAATCAATGGTTCTGAGACTTCAAGGTCTGCTTCACTAATTGCTCGAAGAAAGAGCAAAAAATAAAGAACCAAAGATCAGGGCTAAAAAAAAAAAAGAGAGAGTAGGTGGTAGAATATATGACTGTACAGATGGTTTGAGAAATATGCAGACTAAAGAACAAGTTTAATATGCAAAAGTCCAAAGAAGGAGTTTGAAAGGGGTAACCTAAGGTCAACTTGCAACAGAAGGAGCCATAAATACACAGAACAGGAAGAAATACAGGAAATATAAATCTGCTTAAATGCTTATTTAAACAAATGAAGGCCATAAAACTTGAGATGACTAAAACAAAGAGTAGGGGAAATAATTAGCATTTACTGAATACCTATTATGCCTCAGGCATTGGGCCAGGCAGCTCGCATGCTATGTAATTTACAAGTTCATTGGAGAATTTACAAAAGAAATGAGCACCATGAATAATTATTGTCTCTTCTGCATAAATGTTGAGCATCCAAAGGTGCCTTGGGTGGGGTCTGAATTCAGTGGGATTCCAGCACAGCCTAGTGCTCTGTATTTTGCATGTTCTCAGGTGACCAAGAGGCAAAGCCAAGCTTGAAGGTCACTGATCAGACACCCCTTTACCTTGGAAGCTTCCAGCCAGCTGGAGAAAGAGTGCATTGCTATAGCTGTGCACAGGCAGGGAAGGCGGCGAGAGGTGCACAACGGAAGGGAGATGCGAGGAAGGAGGAGATAGGGGGGTCGGGGCAGGGCGGGGGCAGGGGCGTGGCCGGGGGCGTGGCCGCCCCCCCCCCCCGCCCCGCCCGCTCAGGAAGCCCGGACAGGCAGTGCGACCTTCACTGCGGGTAAGGCTGGACAGGAAAATGATGTCGTAATTGACGGGTCATCACCAAGGGTCTGGGTCCTATGAGACCCAGCAAAGCAGAGCTGGGGCGTTGAAGGGTCGTAGGAGAATCACCGTAAGTGCAAATGACAACATGCAGAACGCGCCATCCAAGTGTGTCCTCCGCGACTCTGCCGCCTGCGGGAGCAGGCACCGGGCAGGTACCGCAGCGGAGCAGCCGGGCAGCACGGGGCAGGTCTGAGGTGCGTGTCAGGGCAGGGGCGAGGGTACGGAAGTCACAATCACGCGGGTCAACAGGCTCCCAGCAGGCGTGGGGTTCAAACTCAGCGGCTCTCGCCGTTACTGGAACTAGAGCCCACCTGGGGCAGCAGGTCGGGGCTCCTCTGAAGGGCAGCGCAGTGAGGTCGAGAGGAAGCCCAAGCTGGTGGGCACTCGCAGAGGTCCGCACGGGACCCTAGGCCTCCAGTTGCCCTCTCCTGAAGGAAATCAAAGCGACAGTATCTTCTTAGCACTGTTTACGTTAGCCGTGGAAGCAGCTTAAGTGTCCGTGGACAGATGGAGGCATACAGGAGCCGTGGTGCACATACGCCGTGGAATATTACTCAGCCATGAAAAAGAATGAAATGATGCCCTTTACGGCCGCAGGGACGGACCTAGAGATTCTCACACTAACTGAAGTCACAGTCAAAGACACAGATATGCGATATCACCTCCACGTGGAATCTAACATATGACACAAGGGAACTTACTAACGGAAAGCCTCGCAGGCCCAGAGGACAAAGTTACGGTTACCAAAGGGAAAAGTGGAGGGAGGGGCGCATGAGGAGTTTGGGACTGGCAGGTGCAAGATGCTGCTGATAAAAACAGTAAACAGGGTCTTACCGCACAGCACAGGGAACTGTATTCAATGTCTGTAATAAACTAATGGAAAAAAGTTTTAAAAAGTAGCAGTGTCTACTCATAGGGCTTCGTTAGGATTCACGGAGGCAAGGTGTGCGGATCAGTAGTACCCAAGTGCTCAGAAGGCTCCGTATTCACGGAGCTCAGGAGGAGGTGAAGTTTAATTGAGATTTAAAAAAAAAAAAGCAAGCTTAAACTATTGTGGTGAGTTGGCAAAGGATCGAAATTCACCATTTCTTTATCATAGGGATTTATGTCCCTAGAAAATTGCTCCAAGCAGAACTGACCTTTGTCGTCAAAGGACTGGACAACAGTTTAGAAAAATCTCTTGGCAGGTGATCTGAAAGATCATTTAGTGGGCTCGCGACTTTTACAGAAAACGTCTCCAAAGAAAGCTTTCTCGGGAAAAGAAGATTGCTTTTTCGTGGATGACGATGTTATTAAGAAAATGTTTTGTGTTCAAGAATGAAAACCTTGGACTTAATAGAAGCCCTTGGAATCCTAGCCCAGAAAATCTGACTGGATTTTGATTTAACATTTACCAAGCATATCTGACATACAGATCTAGCCAGACGTAGCTCAATATTGTCAGACTAGACTCTCTGAATTTGCTTTATCCCCTTAGGTCACACAGACTTCCGTTTAGGCGTAGTTTCCTTCCACAAGGCAAGAGAGTGGGTGCTTAGACAGACCCCTCCTTTCTCTGCAAAGCAAAGCAATAAGGAGTCTGGATTTTGGAACTCAGGAAAAATGTCTCGGGTGCTAACCAAGATCGTTAATTAGCAGGTTAATGAAAACACTTTCTGGAAGGGCTTGATCCTTAACAAGTCATTTCATCTCCTTCTAATCATCCTGAGAGGTAGTTATCAGCCTCATTTTCTGGGTGAGAAAAGCCTGGCTAACACAAGGCTGATCAAGCAGTGACCAATTCCTCCTGGCTGTCCCCGCAGCGGGCGCCTGGGCGCCTCTGCCCGCTCCTCCGCTCTGTGCGGCCAGGCAGCCAGCACCCCTGCTGGCGGTGCCACCCTGTCCCCAGAGCCTCTGCCCAGCGGTGTGGGTGGGAGGGTTTGCAGTTCACGCCTCATGTTGGGGTCACGGTTTGAGTGTGTGGATGTGGGCGTGAATGTGTGCACAGAGATCAACAGATATTTCTGTTAAGTAATGAAATAAATGCTTCTGCGCGTTGAAATTACTTACAGCCTCTCTGGTGCGGAGAATAATGGAAATGGAATCTACTTCCACCGCCAGCCCCTCTCCCTTATGGTTGTGCCTGAAAATCTATTATCAGTCTTATGGTTGTGCCTGAAAATCTATTATCAGTCGTAAAGGAAAGTCGCTGTAAACTGCGCTCATTCTGGGTGTTAAAGAGCTGGCAAGGACTCCAGGCCTCCTTGGGCTTTAGAGCTTTAGTGACCTGCTCTCGTACTGAGTCCTCCGTCCCAAAACCACACCTGCCATTGCTTCAGATCAGATAAATGGCCATTGCTCTGAGGGCAAGTAATTATGGGCTCTTTGATGCTTTGTTTGGGCTTTTAAACATTATATAATTTGTCCTGGGAAATTTATTCAACACTGTACCCCCAAAATACATCTCTCTTCGTATTCCTGATTTCTAACTCAAAATTTCAAACAAGCTAATTCGATAACAGATTATCAAAGCGGATGCTTTCATCTTTTTTGTTACTTTTCTTTTTTTATGTGCTTAAAGAAACCAGGCCCAGTAACTCTTTCACGTCATGTTCAAAGCCATCACGTTCAAAGCCATCACGTTCAAAGCCATCACGTTCAAAGCCATCAAGGCTGTTCGTGGAGGTGATTCCAAACTGCCCGGCTCACAGAAACACCACCTTTCAACTTTCCTACAATGTTGTCTGTGATAGAAATAATATTTAGGACCCTGAGACAATTATCAATGATAGATTAGTTTTTGCAAGCTATTGTGACAGGCAAACTGTCTTCAAGAAACTTCCTTCTATGGAGTTCCCTTCGTGGCTCAGTGGTTAACGAATCCGACTAAAAACCATGAGGTTGCGGGTTCGATCCCTGGCCTTGCTCAGTGGGTTAAGGATCCGGCGTTGCCGTGAGCTGTGGTGTAGGTCGCAGATGCGGCTCGGATCCTGCGTTGCTGTGGCTGTGGTGTAGGCTGGCGGCTACAGCTCCTGTTAGACCCCTAGCCTGGGAACCTCCATATGCCGCGGGTGCGGCTCTACATAAAGGCAAAAAGACAAAAAGAAAAAAAAAAAAGAGAGAGAAACTTCCTTCTGTGTCCTCATAAAATGCCTCCATTCATGGTTGGCTTCCATCGGTGACAAGTGGCTGCAGCTGACCTCCCGCGCTCAGCTGTCCTGTTCCGTCCTCTTCGTCTGCCGCTCGTGGTCCGCGGTCCGCGGCGGCGAGAGAGAAGGGAGTCCCGTGTGAGGTCTTAGAAGCCTCAGCCCTCGTGCTGTTCTTCAGAGATGGCGGGACTCAGCGATGTGACGGGGTTTGGGAGAAAGGCCGAGTCCGCTGGGGCGAGCCTCCCCGTCACCGAGCGGCCGTTTCTCCGTCTGCACACGGGGGGAGCCCCTTAGCTCTGCCTGCTTCTATCTGTGCGTGTCCCCGTTGTGGTGGCCGCACGACGAAGGGTTCCGTGGGAGAGGATTTGGAGGCAGCAGGTGGCTCACTCCGCTTCCCGGCGTGAGGGTTCTCCGGTGACGTCACAGGCGGGCGCTGGACCCGTCGTCTGGCAGGTGCTGCCGTCCGTGGCTGCGGCGTCGGCTGGGTTCCTGCTCCTACCGCGGCCCCTCCGCGTGGCCCCTCGGGGGCTTGTGTGGGCTTCCTCCCAGGACGGCACCTGGTTCCAAACGCAAGCATCTCAGAGACAGCAGAATACCTGGTAGCTTACGATTCAGTCTCAGAGATCTCACGGCTTCCTTTTCACCAAATTCCGGGGACTGAGACGGCAAACCTGGCTTGTCCAGTTTCAAGGGAGGGACATGGGCCCAGCAAGAGGTGGGAAAACACCAAGATCAGCCATGTCATATGAAGGTCACTTGGAATGAAAGAGCCTGTCGTACCATTTTGGAAAATATCATCTGCCACAATGGGTCAGACATTAAAAATATACTTTTATTATTGGATAAGCTGAGTGATTTCCCAAGGCAAAAGTATGGAAAGAATCGATGATGGACTGTTTGCCAGTTAAACTATTCACACCCTGGGTTTCTCCTTAAAAACCAAACAGGTTGTTTGGAGGTACACTGTGCAGCCTGAGCCTGTGTTTCTGCTTCTCCTTTTTTTTTTTTTTTTTCCTTTTGCCTTTATATAGAGCTGCACCCTCGGTATATGGAGGTTCCCAGGCTAGGGGTCTAACAGGAGCTGTAGCCGCCAGCCTACACCACAGCCACAGCAACGCAGGATCCGAGCTGCATCTGCAACCTACACCACAGCTCACGGCAACGCTGGATCCTTAACCCACTGAGCAAGGCCAGGGATCGAACCCACAACCTCATCGTTCTTAGTCGGATTTGTTAACCACTGAGCCACGAAGGGAACTGAGCCTGTGTTTCTTCTGTGTTCCCAGGTCGTGGAAGGTGTGATGTGAGACAGCGAATACTTTACCCGTGGGTTTCCAGTTAGGATCTGTTCCAAGTTAGTGTTTAGTAAGGCAACCAGCAAAGCCTGCTCGAGTGGACATGGCAGGAAAACCCAGGTCAACATGCAACTGAATCTCAGAACGTGGAAGTCTAGTGGGGATTGGCAACCTTGACCGAAGAAAGTAAAGATAATGTCGGCTTACATTTGGGTTGTTAAGTCCTTAACTGCATTTGAACTAATTTTGAATGACATGATCAAGAACATTTCCATAAGCCAAATAAATAAGGACTGACTATCGATCTAAATAGAAATAACCTGTAGTCTTTAAAAAATAGTCCTTAGGACCAAATGCTGATGTACAGAGCAATGATGGCAAAACAAAACTTAAAGGAACACTTAGGTCTATTTTTAAATCTAAAAATAAAGTTAAAAGGAAACACATCACAGAATAAAGAAAGCAGAACCAGCGAAGGACCTTGAGGGGGTCATCTTATCAAGTGTGTTTATCTAGGCCGAACTCAAAAATGAAAACAGGTTATGGAAAAAAAATCTTTCAGTTTACAAAAAAGAAAAGCCAGCACTAAAAAAAAAAAAATCTATTTAGTGTTTATTGGTGCACTATCCTCAAATTATCTCAGAATGCAAACACTCTTAATTTTCACTCAAATGGAAACACGCTCCAGCTGGCATATGTTCCAGTGCAGGCGGGGGGCACACAGGGAAAATGGCAGAAGCATCTATCCAGACGGAAGACTCACTGTTGGACATATTTTCCCCTCGCTGTCCCTTATCCTAATCTCTTCTCTGTGGCAATGAAATGCCTGGATCATCCCCCTTGAAATGACATCTAATTTAGGCCTGAGAGTTACAGGATAAACGCAGCTATAAATATCCATCCTATGACAAAGTCTCATCTTTATGTAATATATAAAAAGTCGTGAGACGGGAAAGTATGACAGGTGTGCGAAGACTAATTCAGTTGGCAGAGGTGAGCAACCACACACCATATTCTGTGTTAATGGTGCTGCTTTTAGTGTTATTCCAACAACTGCAAATATTAATTTTTTCCTAACAAATGTTACCTTGTGTCTTCTACAGAATAATGTTAGTGTTAGAACCCGTGGCTCCCGTGTCAATTTTACTTACTGATTTTAAGACTATCCTAGTCTCTTTTATGAATACAAAATTTATAAGTTTGAGTACTAATTGCTATTCAGAATTAGGACCCAGGAGTATAAACACGTTTCGCGTGGGTTTTCTTCTTGGCGACCTGTGAGTCTGGAGCCCAGTTCCCAGAACAGGGGCGGGAAGGGACGTGGTTGTCAGGATGCCGTGTGCTGGTCCTGTGGTACCTCTGCTTGGACGGCTGCTCTCCCCCCACACCACACCCCTCCTGCCCTCAGCCCCCCTCACTGCACCTGCAGAGATCTCACCGCACCTGCACTCACTGCACCTGCAGAGACCTCACCGCACCTGCACTCACTGCACCTGCAGAGACCTCACTGCACCTGCAGAGACCTCTTACAGGCACATCCCCTTCAAAGCTGTGGTCCCCTCTTGTCTGTTCCCAGCAGTTTCTTCCTTAGAGCCATTGAAGGAAGGGCGAGGGTTTGCCTGGATGTTCACACTGGTGGAGAGGCGTTGTATTTCTCTCTCCTGAGTTTCTTTTCCCTTCTCTGGCCGCAGATCCTTCTTTCCAATGGAAAGACCTTCTATGATGTTCAAGGCAAACTAACCCTCCCCAGCTCCTCCCCGCTAACACGGGGCTGGGGGGCGGGGGCATGCACGAGGCCTGGCCAGCTGGAGTACCGCCTCCCCCGGAACAGAGCTTGACTCAGGGAGAGGGCAACTGGAATCCCTTCCTTGGATGCTGGGTGCTGGAAAAGAGAGGGTGCCGTGAGCTGTCAGATCCCGGTGAGCCTGCAGCTGCCCGCACTGCGCTCAGAGAGAGAGACAGCCTGGGAGTGAAGGCAACACGCAGGCAAGGCACAGATATGAGCAGTGAAGCAACCGACATCCCGAGCTGAGTGCGGAACCCACCCAAGTCTAGCATCTGGGACCCTCAGCGTCCCTGAGCTGCGTTGCAAACAAAGCCCCCGTGTCTTAGGACCCAGCTTGTGGTCGTCCCTTCAAGTAAGAAAGTGACCCATCATTTCTTTCCCAAACCCTCACCTGCAGAAGGGGCCAACAAATGGGGTTAAGGCGCTTTGTCAGGAAGGACTATCTTCCAGGTTTGGGGAAGAAAACAAAGCCTTTGGATGGGGTTTCTCATGATGCTGGAAGTCAGAGACTGGCTTTCATGCTAGGCGCCCCCACCCCCTCCCCAGGACATCGTCGTGTCCAAGTCCCACTTACAACTACTGATGGGACGGAGAAGTCAGTGGAAGTGACTTGTATCCCCAGCGTGTGCCCACATCTGTCACGTGGTTACGTGCAGAAGCCACCTGGAATCTCAGACTTGTGCCATGTTAGAACTGGCAAGAGCCATAGACATGATGGAGTCCCACGTTGCAGCAGGGAGGCCAGTTGAGAATAATAATTATTTTATGAACTAGCACTTACCGAGTAGTCACCACAGCTGGATGAGCCCAGCAGTTCTAGGTGCTGGGTATTCTTTCTGTCAATAATTTACAGACGGTGCTGTAGTGCAGAAAAGCTAACATCTTGCTCAAGAACACACAATCTCAAAGGGAGCTGGGATTTAAAACCGGGCCATCTGATTCCCAAGTCTGTGCTGGTTTTACCAGCCCACTTTGTCTGTTGAACTTGCCGACCTCCAGTGAACACGGACCCTGAAAGAGCCCGTCATTTTGCGTGTAATAATCACATTGTTTTTACCTCTGCCACTGGCTCACATGTGGCACTGGCAAATTTACATGACATCTGTGTTTCACAGGATTAGGTTGTTGAGAGTATTAACTCAGGACCTCTAAAGCACTTAGCACAGCCGTAAATGTAGTTTTGTAATTAACACTGTGTGTTGCTAGAGCAGCGTTGTTTTTAAATCAAAAATTAACTGATATTTTCTTATAGTACATAGCTCTCAGGCTTAAACTGCACATTTTTAGCCTGACAGCTGCCTGAGGTGCCTTAAGACACGGAAATATCAAGTTTTACTGGTAATTTCAAGAATATGGGAAATCTACAGCTCTGATAAAGTAAAGAGACCTCTGGACCCCGAGTGTGGTTCCTCGCTCCTTCCGTCCACATCAGAGGCGGCGCGCCTCCTCTAAGTAACATTATGATTCAGGTCAGACAGCGTGGAAAATGTTTAAGTTATGAAACATGGCCATTTTATACCGTCCTTAAAACCCACGGATTGCAGGTTTATTCCAAGGAATCCTCTAGCCAGGGACATCCTGCCGATAAGGTCTCCTCCATGGAGCAAAAGTCGCTAGCTGTCAGGGGTCCGGTGGGGAAGCAGGCACCGGGCTCCGTGGCTCCCCGCCCGCGCCCCTGCTCTGGGGGCCTCCTTTACACGGACAGTGAACTGGTTGCAGCCCAGCCGTCTTACACCTTCACTCTCCAAGTCCAATAAAGAATATTAAGTCAACTTCTTTAGTCCCTGGAGTTTGGTCTGTGTTTTATATACGTAGCTCAGGTCAAGGTCGTATGCCCTGGCAGATCCCCAAGTCTACACTGTTCCTAGAGGATTTGGCTTCCAACGCGTTAGCTTCCTTGACCGTCTGAAGCACAGAGAAGTCACTTGTATTATTTGGTAGTTGCCATTTTAGCTGTCTCCAATTATTGGAAGGCTTTTATTTGCACTTTTCTAGTAGTTTCAAGACATAGATAAAGCAATTTAAAAAACACGTCTAGGCAAAAATATGTCTAGGATGGACAGACAGACCTCTCAGCATGGCCTGTCCTACTAATTTGTGCTTCCACTGCAATACTTGGTAATTACTTCTTTAGTTGCTTTTCTTAGACTGTAAGCATCAAAAGTGTACCTGTTTTGTTTACCTGTCTCTCCAGAATCTAGCAGGATTCCTGGCATAAACATGAATCAGCATCCTCTCAAGCACCAGTCATTCAAAACAATCCAATTACAATGTTTGTTTGTTATTGTTTCTACAAACCTGGACACCATCTGCTAGAACGCATAGTGCTGTAAATGAATTACAGAGAGGAGATATTATAATGCCTAAAACTTGCTGACTGTTGTGTTTCCCCTCCAGTCAAGCATATTAACAATTTCTTTAAAAAATCAATTTCTAATCATGTTCACCATATTCCAACAATTTTACAACCAAATATATAGCACCCAGTCCAAGTAAAGATCTTGTTTCAAATGTAAAACTATTTGTTCTTTAAACTTTTCCCAGCCTTATCTGGTCCCTATTTATTAAACAGGACAAAGGATCTACCCAAAATGGAGCCTCATAGCGCACAAGCTCTAATCCCTAATGAAAACATGAGCTGCAATCAAAGATATACGGTAATGAGAAATTTGCTGTCTTATTTTTAAGGCCACACCTGCAGCATATGGAAGTTCCCAGGCCAGGCTACGCTGGATCCTTAACCCACTGAGTGAGGCCACGGATCAAACCCACATCCTCACAGACTCCACGTCGGGGTTCTTATCCCACTGAACCACAGCAGGAACTCCAGCTGTTTTAAATGAGAAGGAGACTTGCTACTGTGTTCTCCTCAATTAGAAAAAGGCGTCCCCTTTTCACTTCTCTTCTCTAAATTGTTGTTTTTATTAACAAAAAATCTTTTGTCAAGATACTGATTTTTTAAATTTTTTATTGAAATGTAGTTGATTTACAATGTTGTTAGTTTCAGTTACAGTAGTGATTCATTTGTGTTTGTGTGTGTGTGTGTGTGTATGTGTGTGTGTGTGTATGTATATATTCTTTTAAAAAGTCTCTTCTATTATACGTTCTTGCAAGACTTTGAGTGTAGTTCCCTGTGCTGTAGAGCAGGTCTTTGGTGGTTATTTATTTTAGACAAAGTAGTATGTATATTTTAATCCCAATCCCCTCATTTATCCATCTCCCAAAGATAGTGATTTTTAAATTGGTCTTTGTTATTGTGTTCAAATACTATGAGGTTGAGAAACAATTCATGGCAGCGATGTGGCTGTATTTTATCACACAGCAGAAGGCTGATGATGTTTCCGGGAGAGTTTGATTTTTTTCATGTTTTTATTGGTGGGACAATTGATTTTGAATTTTGCATTTTTTCATAGGGAAGTCAGTATATAACACTGATTCTGGGCTCTTGGTAATCTTAGTGTGGAAGCTGGTGCCTTTTCCTAAGTGATGAATGGGTTGGGGAATTTAAGTTCATGCACGGCTTAGAATCCTACATATTTCATTCCTTTCCATTAATCATCCACAGCATTATCAAGGACGGAAAGTTAAAGCCATAGTCTATATGCTGAGAGACAGCGAGCCTCATTCTTGCTGAAGTGAAGCATCACTGAAGCCATCAAAGAATAAATGATGGAGCATAGTGACAGACCGCTGGGATTTTGGCAGGTAGAGTTTTTATTTTACAGCAAGGCACACAATCATATATACAAGGCATAATTATCACCTTCTGAGTACAAGACACAAATAATACACATTAAAGTAAAGAATACATGAATATACTTCTGTTTTAGAGAAGAAAAATGCCTTAGAGCAAGCAGGTTCATGCCCTTTGGGAATGAGCTTTTCGTATTTATGCTGAATCTTCCAAACAGCTCTTGCTTAGAAATAAATCCCATTGAATGGACATAAAACCTTGTCACAGTTTTCTCCTGAAAAAGCTCTCATTTAAAGCCAGCCCATGTATTCCTTTTATCCCAGCCATTCATGTTATGTCCCAATATTAGATGAAACACCTACAAATTGCCTGAAAACAGTTACACAGATTAAAGAACTTGATTTCTCAGTAATGCATCACAGAATGAAACCACTTTGCTTAAGACTTATGTGACTTTCCCTTGAGTTTTTCAAAACTATCTTTCCAAACTGTGTTTCCTTTTTAGTACTCAGCCTGGAGTTTTGACTTCAACTGTGCAGAGGGGCTGTGTCCAGACTCAGAAGAGGAATCCAGCACGCTAACGCTGCTTCCACTTTCCTCCCAGTCAGAACTCTGGGTTTTTTCATCCTCACTGGTGCCTCCTGTACGATGCTTCATTTCTCTGCATTTTTTTCTGACTTCTCACGAGGTCCTATCCTCCAGAAGTTTCTTCCAGGGAGGGAAAATGGAGTCCACGGAGGCAGCTGAATTCAAGGTTAGATAAATGCAGCTGTGGCCCCCAAAAGGCACAGAGCACGGGGCCCTTCTTGCTGCGGGTGGAGGCCAGGGACATCAAGAAATAGGACACAGACACACACACTCCCCCACACTATGCATGCACACAGTGTCTCTCTCTCTCTCTCACACACACACACACACCCGATTCTCACACACATGCAGACACACTCTTGACAAAGAGATACATTTGCGTAAGCGATATTTTTTTCTACCACGCACGATTCATCTCAACATTCTTTAAAGTGCTGCCTTAAAATGACACAGCTGTCCTGTCCTCTTCCGGTCTGGGGACCCTGCTGCTTACACCAGGGCAGTGGCTTGGAACATCCTGACCTCACGGGCACTGAGAGTCGCTTCCCCCTCTCCTCGCACTGCAAACTTCAACCTCAGGCCAACATTCAGACCCCAGGAATGCCAACGGATGCCATGAGGGGTGTGGAGTGCGAAGGCGGTCTTTCTGTCTCCTGCATCGGTAAAGCTGGTTCCTGGAACGACTCATGCTATAAATATCTCTCCTGCAGGGCAGCCAAGATTTTTAACTACAGGGTGAATGCCAACCGACATTTAAGCCATTCACAGGGACACCTAAGAAAATCGATGAAATTTAAGAAACTTCATTTTCATCATGGAAAACCTGGCCATGCTGCCTTCAGCCACATGTGTTAGGTGCCATGAAAATCTGGGACGTAGACAAAGAGCGTCACAGTAAAAATCTTCCATGCAAGGTGCGTCTGTTACATGGTACACACATAAGAGAGAAAGTACACAGTGAACAGAGCTTAGTGCTGTGGTGATGCCAGTGGTTAGACAGCCTACACATTCGGTTTTCCTCTAAATTCCAGAGGGCGCCACCCTAATAACACAGGCTTAAAGAAGAGATGGGTGTTATTTCTAAATTAGCCCTTTCTTCTGCCCGGGCAAATTGCAGAAAAAGCTATTACCTCTGAAACCATGTGTTTCAGGGGAAAGAAGGAGGACTTTCTACAGCATCTGGAAGTTTTAACAAAATTATCCTCTATGCTGCCTGCTCTCATTATCCTCAGCAGGTGTGCCCCTCAGGGAACACAGGGCCAGGTACGTCCAAGCATCACGAGGGACATGATGTCTTCCTTCAGCCCCAGTTAGGATCAATCCTACTTCCTGCTGAAAGTCACAAAAGAACATCTCAAGATTTACATGTGCAAGACTCTCTCCTTCCACGACTAGAGGGAATCTGGTGAAAGCAATGCATTCATAAAGAGACGCTGCTTATAAACAAGATTCTACCACAGCTACGACCTGCGAGCAAGTTAAATATCCCCTGATTCATTAACACACGAGTTCTGAGCCCCTTTAAAGGCCTAATGGGTGCCAGGGAGTCTGAAAGAGATGGCGCCGTAGCCATGACTGGTTTCCATTCAAAAGGTTGCCCAGCAGCAGAATAGCGCGGCATCAATGCTAAATGACCTGGCGACCTGAATAGCATGTGCTCGGGAAACCACCTGGCTAGAAGGCAAGCCCATTCCTGGTGTGCACATATGCTATTATTTACACAGGAATCTATCTATATATATTTTGGTGGTATTTAAGCCACTTTCTGTCTCTTCACATTGGGAACGCTTTATCATAAGATTATATATCTGAAGAGCATGCTAAAAACAAACCAACCATGGTTTTCAAGAAATTACACAATGCTGGAAACCATCTCGGGCCTGTTTAAATAACCTCGTAAGTATCGAGATAATTTTTGCAGCCCGGGAACAGCAGGCACCTGAGGCGTGCGTGTCTCACACTGGACGCCTCACCACACAGCCGCGGGAAGTGTGTGTCCCCGCCGCACAAAGCGAGCTGGGCGCGGGCCTCGGAAACGGTTCTCCTTCTTCGTGAGGCTGGTGCTGTCCGTGATCAGCATCTGCGCTCGATGCCCCATAAGCTCTGAAGCCACTTTATTTTTCTTTTCCTTTTTCCTAACCAGAGCTTTCGGTAGCATTCTGCATCGTAAGGTCTCTGCAGATGCGTCCCGAGCTAAATCTGGTCACCAGCAGATAAAGACTTGTTTCTTTGTTCAGCAAAGGAACTGGGAGTGAGCCTCACTTGCCTGCCCTAGAAAGGGGCTGCACCCGCCTGCTCAGAGCTTCTGTGCCCCATCCCTACCTACAGCCTCGACGTTTCCACTCACCTGGGTCGCTCATGCAGCCTGCATCTTATGACCTCGGATCACGGGGTTTCTAAAAGTTTGTTAAAATCTCTACCTTTCCAGGCTCAGACTGCAGTAGTAATCTGAGTGGACCCTAGATCGTTGAACTCGTCTGCACCCGGAGAACTGTAAGAAGGCATTTCCACGACTAGTCATACTGGCTTATTCATCCCGCCGGCATCCCTCACGTAGGCTGGATCCTGCACGGTATTTCTGACGCGACTCGTGCCCTGGCGCTCCACCCTCCCCTTAACGGGAAAGCAGAAGTCCCTGAAACAGCGCTTGAAGTTCTCATCGAGAAAGGCATAGAGGATGGGGTTCAGGCTGCTGTTGGTGTAGCCCAAGGCGATGCAGAAGTAGTAGCTGGAGAGCGCGGCCGTGCTGTGCGAGGTGCTCCCCAGGGCCTCCACAAGGATGAAAATGTGAATGGGGGTCCAGCAGACGACGAAGACGGCCACCACCACCAGGACCAGCCTGGTGATGCGGCGCAGGTTGCGATCTTTCTCCCGGGAGCCGGACAGCAGCCGGACGCTCTTCAGGCGCAGGATCATCAGCGTGTAGCAGACGATGATGATGAGGACGGGGATCACGAAGGCGAAGACGAAGACGCAGAGCTTCACGAACAGGTCCCACCACGAGTAGTCGTCGTCCGGGAACTGCAAGGAGCACTCGATGACGTCCGCGTCTGGAGGGGGTGACAAAACAGAACCACGAAAGGAGAAGCTGTGGTCATCACCGAGTGTTTTAAGTGTGAACCGCAGTACCTCTGGCTGCCAAGGTCCCATCGTGGTGAGCTGCTGTTACCTGATGCGGCTCACCAAACGAGGAATGAATGCCATGGACACTAACCCGCCCGTCTTTGCAAAGAGAACCAAGAAGCCAGAAGGTCACCATTCATTGGTAACAAGAACAGAGCTACCGAATAAATACAATTAGCCAGCAATATGAATTACCTAGCTGTGGAATCTGGTTTGACCCAGACGATTTTTGGAAGAGCTCGCTTAATTTATAGCATGAGCATTTATTTGAATTTCCACATATCAACAATTCTCCCAGATCTAAGGCTCTGGCAATAAAAGTATCTGTTTGTAGGAGTTCCCATCATGGTCCAGTGGAAATTAATCTGACTAGGAACCAAGAGGTTGTGGGTTCGATCCCTGGCCTCGTTGGTCAAGGATCCAGCGTTGCCGTGAGCTGTGGTGCAGGCCGCAGACATGGCTCAGATCTGGCATTGCTGTGTCTGTAGTACAGGCTGGCAGATCCAATTAGACCCCTCTGGACAGCTCCGATTAGAACCCTAGCCTGGGAACCTCCATATGGCGCAGGTGCAGCAACCCCCTCCCCAAAAAAAGGAAAAAAAAAAGCTAGTGTTTATTTGTAATAAATATTTCAAATCTAGCCATTCAATGTAACAAAAGCCAACTTGTCTGAAAAACATTAGATGGTTTACAAGAAATCATTATGTGGGCCAATAAAAACGCAAACAAAATTTGTCTAAATATGATCCAGCTTTTGGGATTTAATCGACCCAATGGTGGTCACTGTGGTTGTTATGCTGCTGAAACATGAGAAAAACTGTTAAGGGTGAAAGAGGAGGTGGAAGAAGAGAAAGAAAACAAAGGAAGGGAGGAGGAGGAAAAGGAGGAAGCGAATCATCATCATCAAGGAAATTCACAAGTCAGATAAAATTTTCACTCTTGTCAATATTGACTTGTAACAGGTACAATCGCATGTTTACATGATTACTTAGAAAGCTGCTGTATCTGTCCTGCTTCTCCTTGCTGGACAGTGTTCTCTTGGAAGTGACCACATGTTAGGAAGAGCAGAGACCCAGGAGTGGCGCCTCATATTTTACTTTCACTGGGGCCACTCACCCCGTTTCCTCCAGCATCAACCAGCCCACACCGCTTCCTCTTCCCTCTGGACAGTCACCGAGCAAAGAGCTGGCTCAGCCCTCTTCATCCTGATCCCTCCTTACAGATAAAAGAATCTAAGCAATTCCAAGTCGTAATCTTTACAATGAAAGCATTTTCTTCTGACATTGGAAAAATCTGCTTCAAAAACAGTACAAGAATGTTTTTTAAATAGTGGAACGGCTCTATTAATAATGTTTTCTAAAATGTCTTAATGTGTTCTTAATCATATGTCCCTTAGTAAAACAAAAGATATCCTCTTGGAATTTCAGCTAGACAATACTTTAAGGTACAAAGAAGATAATCATTTTGGCCAGTTAAGAAACATGAATATCTGGGAGTTATCTTTTTTCAACTAAATGCCAGGTGAAACCTTTTAACAGCCAATAGAAGCTCCCAGAATAACTTGTAAGAAGTCTTGATTCTCAAAAAAAAGTCATTGTCCAGGAGTTCCTGCTCTAGTGCAGTGGGTTAAGAATCTCACTGCAGCAGCTCCAGTCACTGTGGAGACAAGTGTCTGATCCCTGGTCCAGTGCAGTGGGTTAAAGGATCCCGCATTGCCACATCTGCAGCTCGGATTCAGTCCCTGTCCTGGGAATTTCTTCTTCTTTTTTTTCTTGGTCTTTTTGTCTTTTTTAGGGTTGCACCTGCAGCATATGGAGGTTCCCAGGCTAGGGGTCTAATTGGAGCTGTAGCCGCCGGCCTACACCACAGCCACAGCAGCCGTATCATCGCTCATGGGATCCAAGCCACGTCTGTGACCTACACCCACAGCTCATGGAAACACCATATCCTTAATCCACTGAGCGAGGCCAGGGATCAAACGCACAACCTTGTGGTTATCAGTCAGATTCATTAACTACTGAGCCACAATGTTTCCTGGGAAATTCTAAGTGCCATAGGTTTGGCCATTAAAAAAAAAAAAAGTTATTGTCCAAAGTACTGCTACTATGAAAACTACAAGGTGGAGCTGGAGGAATCAGGCGCCCTGACTTCAGACTCTACTACAAAGCTACAGTCCTCAAAACCGTATGGTACTGGCACAAAGACAGAAATATAGATCAGTGGAACAGGATAGAAAGCCCAGAATTAAATCCACGCATCTATAGTCAACTAATCTATGATAAAGGAGCCAAGAATATACACTGGACAAAAGACAGCCTCTTCAATAAGTGCTGCTGGGAAAACTGGACAGCTACATGTAAAAAAATGAAACTAGAACACTTCCTAACACCATGCACAAAAATAAACTCAAAATGGATTAAAGATCTGGATATAAGACCTGATACTATAAAACTCTTAGGAAAACATAGGCCAAACACTCTCTGACATAAATGATAGCAACATCTTCTCAGATCCATGTGTCAGAGTAAGGACACTAAAAAGAGAAATAAACAAATGGGACTTAATTAAACTTCAAAGTTTCTGCACAGCTAAGGAAACCCTAAACAAAACGAAAAGACAACCCACAGAATGGGAGAAAATATTTGCAAATGATTC
>PVHT021183584.1:1716825-1765005 GCA_004024745.2 Catagonus wagneri
AACACATGAAAAGATGTTCAACATCGCTCCTCATTAGAGAAATGCAAATCAAAACCACTATGAGGTACCACCTTACACCAGCCAGAATGGCCATCATCAAAAAGTCTACAAACAATAAGTGCTGGAGAGGGTGTGCAGAAAAAGGAACCCTATTACACTGTTGGTGGGAATGCAAATTGGTGCAGCCACTGTGGAAAACCGTATGGAGATTCCTCAGAAAACTCAAAATAGAATTACCATTTGATCCAGCAATCCCACTCCTGGGCATCTATCCAGCAGAAACCATGACTCGAAAAGACACATGTACTCTAGTGTTCATTGCAGCACTCTATGCAATAGCCAGGTCATGGAAACAACCTAAATGCCCATCCACGGAAGAGTGGATAGGGAAGATATGGTACATACACACAGTAGAATGTTACTCAGCCATTAAAAGGAACGAATTACCAACATTTATAGCAACATGGATGGACTTAGAAATTACCATGCGAAGTGAAACCAGTCAGACAATTAGACAGCAACACCCAATGCTACCGCTTACATGTGGAAACTAAAAAGACACAATGAACCTTCTTACAGAACAGACAATGATTCACAGACTTTGGAAAACCTTGGTTTTTCAAATAAGACAATCTGGGGGGTGGGGGGATGCACTGGGGATTTGGGATACAAAATCTGTAAAATTGACTTGTGATGATTTATGTACACCTATAATTGAAATAAAATCCATTAAGAAAAAAAAACTACAAGAAACAAATATCTCTCTTAATCTTTGCTGTAGTGTTTATGGGAATAAGAACAGTTGAAATCAATTTTTTAAAGTCATCACTATGACCACAGAAATATATTTACTAAACAATTTTTTAGGCCGGTACACTGTGATCTAGCTTCCTTGATGTTTTTTCTTTCCTGCTTACCTTCTGTGTATTCCAAGAGTGCCTCTTTCTTGTGGCTGGTCTCAACTTAAATGTCACTTTAGAGACATCTATACAGAAGCTGACTCACCTGAATAGTCCTCCCCTGCAGGTTATATTCTCTCTATATTATACTCGTCCTATTGCTTGATCATTAGATAATCACAGACGCCAGACAGAAACCAGACAGAAGCTCTTCTGTAATAATGCGTTGCCTTTTTTCCTAATGTTTTTCTCTCCATCCAGTACGTAAACCCCCTTAGAGCAGGTACCCAATCTGCCTAGAAGAATATCTAATCCCTGCCACATAAGGAGGCAGGAACACGTGGTGTTTGCGGAGAATAAACTGTTAAGTAAGTAAACAAGTGAATACTACACGGAAACACTTGAAAATATGGATTCAATACAGTAATTACTATGGATAAGAGAAGCAAGGCAACGTAAAGCCTGATGTTTACATCTTTTAGTGTTGAGGATCAGCTCCCTCTTGACCAATTTTCTGCCATGTAGCTGGAGCTCAGTAAGTGTGCAATGATGGGTGAAATAATCAAATACAGCTACTTTTATAAGATTTTGGAAAACATCCAGCAATAGAATTGGAGATATCTTTGGGAATGTCAGTGAAGCTGAATTCATACCAGAGAGAGAACTAAGGCAACCACCAAGGACATCCAAATCCAAACACAACATTTTTATTAACTATTCTGTTTCAGGAAAAAGACTGGGTTTTTGTTTTTAAAGACACACATAGGCTGAAAGTGAAGGAAAAGTTAGTCACTGCAAATGTAAACCAAAAGAGAGCCTGAGTAGCTTGCTGTATGTACATCAGAAAAAAATGGACTCTGAGTTAAAACCTGTTACGAGAGGAAATTTTATATAATAGTCGAGTCATCAAAAGGATATAGCAATTTTAAATATACATTCACTCGACATTGGAGCACCTAAATATATAAAGTATATACAAATAGAATGAAAGAGAGGTACAGACAGCAATATAGTAACAGTAGAGGATATCAACACTCTACTCAAAAATTGGTGGATTATACAGATAGAAAATAAATAAGGTGGAGTTCCCGTCGTGGCTCAGTGGTTAACGAATCCGACTAAGAACCATGAGGTTGCGGGTTCAATCCCTGGCCTTGCTCAGTGGGTTAAGGATCCGATGTTGCCGTGAGCTGTGGTGTAGGTTGCAGATGCGGCTTGGATCCCGCGTTGCTGTGGCTGTGGCGAAGGCCAGCAGCTACAGCTCCTGTTGGATCCCTAGCCTGGGAACCTCCATATGCCACAGGAGTGGCCCTAGAAAAGGCAAAAAGACAAAAAAAATAAAAGAAAAAAGAAAGAAAATAAGGAAATGGTAAACTTTAACAACATTATAAATAAAACGAACTTAACAGACATAAGCAAAACATTTCATTCAAGAACAGCAGAATACACAGTTTTCTTAATGTGCATGACACATTCTACAGTATTAGATCATATGTTAGGACACAAAGAAAGACAATGAATTTAAAAGATTAAATCACATCGAGTATCTTTTCTGACCACATGAATATAGATATCAATAATAGGAAGAAAACTGGAAAATTCACAAAATTGTAGAAATTAAACAACACACTCTTGAACAACACACGAGTCAAAGAGGAAATCAAAAGGGAAATAAAAATTGCTTGAGATAAATGAAAAAGAAATACAATATACCAAAACTAGTGGAACGTAGCAAAAGCAGTTCTAAGGGGGGAGTTTATAGTGACAAACAACTATATTAAGAAAAAAGAAAGATCTCAAATAAATAACCTAACTGTATATATTACGAAACTAGAAAAAGAACAAACTAAACCTAAAGTTAGCAGAAGGAAGGAAATAAGAAAGAAAGGATCAGAAATATTGAAACAGAGACTAGAAAAGTAATAGAAAGAAAGCACTGTTTTTGAAAAGATAAACAAAAACAACAAAATCTTAGCCATACTAAGAAAAAAAGAGAGAAAACTTAAATAAAATTATAAATGGGAGGATACAGTACAACTGATAACACAGAAATAAAAATTACCATAACAGACTACTATAAACAATGATATTTCAACAGACTGAATAACGTAGAAGAAATAGACAAATTCCTGGAAACATATAAGCTACCAGATTGAGCCTGAAGAAATAGAAAATCTGAAGAGACCAATAGCAGATAAGGAGATTGAGGCTAGATTTAAAAAAAAATACTTACAAAGAAGAGCCAAATACTAGACAGATTCATTGGTGAGTTCTACCAAGCATTTTTAAGAGGCATACCAATCCATCTCAAATGCTTCCAAAAGGCTGAAGAGGAAGGAACACTTCTAAACTCGTTTTACGAGGCCAGCATTACCCTGATACCACAGTCAGACAAGGGCATCGCAAGAAAAGAAAATTACAGGATAATATCACCAAAGAACATAGATGCAAAAATCCTACAGAATCCCAGCAGACTGAATTCAGCAGCACATTACAAGGATCACACACCATAATCAAGTGGGATTTATCTTTGGGATGCAAGTGTGGGTCAACATACACAAATCAGTGTGATACACCACACTAACAGAATGAAAAATAAAAATCATGTGAATATCTCAATAGATGCAGAGAAAGCATTTGACAAAATTTGACATTCATTCATGACCAAAACACTCTCAATGTATTATGTATGTAAGGAGTGCACCTCAACATAATAAAAGTCATGTACGACAAGCCCACAGCTAACATCGTGGCCAATGGTGAAAGGCTGAAAGCTCTGCCTTGTTGGGAACAAGACGAGGATGCCCGGTCTCATCATTGCTGTTCACTACAGTACTGGGGGCTCGGGCCAGAGCAACGAGGCGGGAAAATAAATAAAAGGCATGCCAATCAGAAAGAAAAAAGGAAAGTCACTTGCAGAGGATATGATCTCATACACAAGAAAACCCTGAAGACTCACTGAAAAAGAACTGTTATAACTACTAGATGAGTTCCGTAAGGTTGGAGGGTTCAAAATCAACATACGAAAATCAGTTGTGTTTTATATATGAACAATACGCTATCTGAAAAAGAAATTAAGAAAACATCCCCATTTACGGTAGCATCAAAGAAGAACGAAGTACTTAGGAATATATTTGAACAAAGAGGTGAAAGATCCGTTTATTGATAACTATGAAATGCTGATAAAAGAAATTTTAAAAGACACAAAGAAATAGGAAGATATCCTGTGTTCATGGACTGGCAGGATTAATATTGCCCAAAAAATGTTCATAATACACAAAACAATCTGCAAATTCAGCATAACTCCTATCGAAATTCAGTGGTAATCCTAAAATTCATATGGAACCACAAAAGACCCTCAAAAGCCAAGAAGAACAAAGCTGGAGGCATCACACTTGCTGATTTCAAATTACATGGCAAAGTTATAGTAACCAAAACAGAATGGTGCTGGCATAAACGTGCACACATATTCCAATGAAACAGAAATAAATCCACACATATAAGACCTTAATCTTCAATAAGGTGCCAAGAATACACAATGGGGAAAAGATAGTGTCTTCAGTAAACGGAGTTGGGAACACTGGACATCCATATGCTAAAGAATGACGTTAGACCCATAGCTTACATCATACACAAACCATGAAACCCCTAGAAGAAAAATAAGAAAACAGCACTTTGTTATTGGTCTTAGCAGTGTTTTTTGTTTGTTTGTTTGTTTTGGATATGATGCCAGAAGTAACAAAAACAAAAATTAACAAGTGAGAATATATCAAACTGGTCCAAATTTAAAAAGCTGCTGCAGCACAGAGAACACAAGAAAATGAAAAGCCACCCTCCAGAGTATGGGGGAAAATATTTGCAAGCCATAGATATGATGGCAGGGAACACCCCCTGCAGTGCGACGGGGTGGGTGGCATCTCTGCAGTGCCAGGACACAGGTTCAATCCCCGCCCAGCACTGTGGGTTGCAGGATCCAGCGTTGCTGCACCTCGGGTCACAACTGCAGCTCAGATACGAGCCCTGGCCCAGGAACTCCATGTGCCGTGGAGGGTACAAAAAAGGGAAAAAGAAAAAGAAAAAAAAAAGACCTACCATATGATCTAGCACTTGCCACTCCTGGTATTTATCTAGAGGAATGAAATCAGGATCTCAAAAGGTCCCTGCATTCCCATGTTCCCTGCAGCATTATTCATAACAGCCGAGATACGGAAACAAATGTCCACTGATTGACGAATGGAGAAGGAAAATGTATATATACACGTATGATGTATCCAGCCATAAAAAGAAGGAACTCCTGCCATTCTCAACACCAGGAATGGATCTGATGGACACCATTCTAAGTGACCTTAGGCAGACACAGACAGGTGAATACTGCTTGATCTCACTTATATGTGGAACCTAAAACAGTCTAACTCATAGAAACGGAGTGGAATGGTGGTTTTCAGAAATGGGATGCAATGGGCCTAGTAAAACGTTTCAATTGTACAAGTAAACAGGTTCTGGAAATTACCATGCAGGACAGCTCCAAGAGCTAACTGTTCTGTATCGTGTACTTAAAATTTGCTAAATTTACTGAATAATAAAATCTCACATTAAATGTTCTTACTACACAAGAAAAATAATAGTGAAGAGTGCAGGAGGGAACTTTGGGAGGTGACAGGTATATCCGTGGTTTTCTTGGGGTGACGGTTTCACAGGTTATGCACGTTAAATACATACAGTTCTTTACATGTCAGTCATAACTCAATAATGTGTTTTTAAAAGACATCTTTCTTTTACTTTTATATTAATACTAGAGGGTCACAGCTTTCTTTGGTACATGTTTTGATGTCTCATGGCTGTTGTGAGTAGAATTAGTTCTGTTACTGTAATTGGGAAGAACAAATCTGACTCCATATTCGATCTGTTTCTTTCTTTTCTTTCTTCCTTTCTTTCTTTCTTTTCTTCCTTCCTTCCTTCCTTCCTTCCTTCCTTCCTTCCTTCCTTCCTTTCTCCCTTCCTTCCTTCCTTCCTTCCTTCCTTCCTTTTTTAGGGCCGCACCCATGGCATAGGGAAGTTCCCAGACCAGGGGTCAGATGGGAGCTGCAGCTGCCAGCCTTCGCCACAGCCACAACAACACCAGATCCATGCCGTGTCTGCAACCCACACTGTAGCTCACAGCAACCAGTGATCGGGGCCAAGTATGGAAACCCATCCTCATGGGTCCTAGTTGGCTTCGTTCTAGCTGAGCCGATCTGTTTCTTTTGCTTTAAGCTCTGTATTCTATTGCTCTTGCTACAGGTTAAGAATGTTGCCCATAGTCTGAAATATACATGATTGCCCATTCTCAAGGCTCTGATCTTTAAAGATATAACACTATTCCATTCCTATAGAGATAACGAGGTACAGGACAGAGAATAACATTTGACTTGTTGGAGGGTTACAAGAATGTTGTGACCTGACCTATACGGACAGATGCAAAGTCAAGATTCCGATCTCTAGGAAATTAGTCCACCATCTGGGTCTGCTGGCTTCCTGAACAGAGTCGCTATTCCTTGCCCCAAGAACTCATCTCTCAGTTTTTCGGAGCTTGGACTCCGTAACATTACCTAAAGTTTTCCTTGTGCGTATTCCTTTTGTTAAGAACAATTCTATTTCTGTTTGCAGCTATTACGATAACTTAGCTGTTACTATTAAGATATTAACAGAGAAACTATGAATTCCTGAAATAAATAGTACATACATGTATAATATGTAAAATGTTGTGTTTAACATCTTATGCCCCTAAAATGCAAAGTCTGCGGTACACAACACTGCGGTATTCAACACTGACTGAATACCCTGCAGACGTTGATAAGCATAAGCAATGACGCAGGGCTTGTTAAAATCATCATGGCTGACGATGATGCTACTAGCTAGCATTCTTTTGGTGCTTTGTAAACACTGGCCATCGCCTTATCAGCTTTCCACGTATCGACTCCTTGGATGTGCAAACACCCTAGGAGGCAGGCGCTGTTACTACCCCCATTTTACAGATGAGGAAACTGACGGACCAAGGTCTAAGTAACCTGGGGGATAGGGCGCATAAATAGCAAAGTCAGGATTCAATCCAGGCAGTCAGCTTCCAGAATCTGTGTTCTTAACCAAAAAGAAATGCCGTAGACACAGAAGCATTCCTTGAGGTTCCTTCCCAGGTGGAAGTGTTTTAATGCACTGACACCGGATTCTTTTGGGTCAGCCCTCTCCGCAGTCATGACTCTGTGACCCACAGATGCCGGTCAGCCCTGATCGGCCTAGAGAGAGCACCTCAGAGACTCGGAGGACAAGAACTGGCCTGGAGACCATCTTTCACCCCACAACACAAACAAGTCTGCTTTAGAAAATAAAAGACACACAGGAAGAACGGAGTCTCCCATGAGACTACTTCAATTTTCTCCCATTTTCTCCTCTCTCTGCCACACAAATTAATCTTCTGCAGACACTAGTGGGTCTTTTCTTCCACTGCATCTGTACACGTTCATTTACAGCAACCCCTTTCCTGGAAAACCCACATCTGTCTTCATTTCCTCTCGCAAAAACCTAATTGAAATCCGTTCCTTCTAGGATGTCATTTTCTGACGCTGACTAGAGGAGTGTGGTTAAGTCTACAAGCAGAACATGAAATGCAAAAAATCAATTCTTTATTTGCCCTGAGAAAAATCATCCATCTTCTTTTATTATTTAGCCCATTCTTCTCATCCTCACGGTGTACATCCACCATCTGCTCTTATTACGCATCAACACCTACGGCCCAGAGGAGTTTCCTGCAATGTTATTTCTTGTGTTGGATGCACAAAAAAAAACCCAAATCCTGTGTGTAATTAACCATGTTTTAAAATGCTTCTCTGATAAAGTTTGGCATTTCTTAAAATTTACGAAGTATTATGGCTTAACACCTGCAGCGCTTATGCTGAAAATTCATTTTCTGGTTTAAGAGGAGAAAGATTATGCTTCATTTAAAAATGTGTATCATGCAAGATAAGCTGTGATTTTAGCAGCTGCCTTTTCACTATGGCCTGGAAAGTCCTACTTCTCTGTACGTCCACGTATCATGAACCCCCTGATAAACCGGGCATTTAGACAACTGCTAAATAATAAATAGCACTTATAAAGTCAAAGAAATTCTTCTGCTCCCCTCCCCTCAATGAATTTCTATGAAGGCCAAAGATATTTTCACAGCTTTATATTTGAAAAGTAAAGCAAAACTCCTGGATTCACAGTTCTCTCCTTGCTGCAGATCAGAGTCGCCTGGGGACATCTGAAAAATCTTGACACCTGGACTGTCCAGGGGCAGGACCCAGGCGGCAGTACTTTCTGAAGCACACAGGTGATCCCACACACAACCCGGGGTGAGAACCACTGACCTAGAAACACAGGGAAAACCATGTATCCTGTTCATGGGCTCAGAAGTAATGGGTCCAAAGTCTGACAGTTCTGCTCATCCTTCTGTGACCCTGACTCTGAACGGCCTACAGCCAAATGAAGCTGCCGTTACAGCGGCAGGGAGATTGACGCCAAGGAAAAAGAATAAAGAGCCAGCACACGACCCTACTGATTTAGGGCCCTTTGTAGGAGAATGAAGTGCGAGGAGATGTATCTTAGAACTGCCAGGATGCAACGGGACTGTATTTTAAAAATCCACTTGCCTGTGGTTCTTTCCTTCATCCCCACCCCTCCAGATTCCGATGAGCGTCTTCTGAGTAGCGGGATCGCTGGCTTCTGGGCTCCAGCCGTGCCGTTAGCCCATCCTGTGTCTGTTAATTTTTTTTTCTTTTTAGGGCCACACCCTAGCATATGGAAGTTAACAGGCTAGGGGTCAAATAAGAGCTGCGCCTTACATGTTCTGAGCTGCATCTGCGACCTACAGCTTGCGGCAATGCTGGATCCTTAACCCACTGAGTGAGGCCAGAAATCCAACCGAATACCCATAGATAGTAATCGGGTTCTTAACCTGCCGCCACGGGAAGTCCTGCGCCATCCTGTGTTTAGACGCAGAGAGGAACACGGCATCGCTATTTCATGCTATATTGCCATTGGCTTGTGGCTTTCCTTCTAGCTACGTGTCCTACATTAGGAGTTTGTATAATTACAAGTTCCAGTTCTAAAAAATGAAACGTTATAACAAAGTCACTTTGCTGCACACCCACAACCAACACAACACTGTAAGTCAACCATGAACAGGATACATGGTTTTCCCTGTGTTTCTAGGTCAGTGGTTCTCACCCCGGGTTGTGTGTGGGATCACCTGTGTGCTTCAGAAACACTTCCGTAACACTGTATTCCTTTCACGGGCAGTGACAAAATGACCTTTTGTTGGAGTGAAATGGAAATCGCGTCCCTTACCTTCCCTGACTTTGGTTCCTCCAAGGACGATGGCAGAAATGCCGACAGACGACGACAGGATCCAAATGCAGATGTTGATGATCTTTGCCTTCAGGGGCGTGCGGAAATCGAGCGCCTTGACGGGGTGGCACACGGCGACGTAGCGGTCCACGCTCATCATGGTCAAGGTGAAGATGCTGGTGAACATGTTGTAGTAGTCGATGGAGATGACGACCTTGCACAGCACGTCCCCAAAGGGCCAGGAGTTCATCAGGTAGACGGTGCTCTGGAAGGGCATGGTGGTGGTCACCAGGGCGTCCGCCAGCGCCAGGTTGAATATGTAGATGTTGGTTGCGGTCTTCATCTTGGTGTATCTAAAAGACAAACACAGGAGCTCCCGTTGTGGCACAGTGGGTAGCGAATCCGACTAGGAACCATGAGGTTGCGGGTTCGATCCCTGGCCTTGCTCAGTGGGTTAAGGATCCGGCGTTGCCGTGAGCTGTGGTGTAGGTTGCAGACGCGGCTCGGATCCCGTGTTGCTGTGGCTGTGGTGTCGGCCAGCAGCTACAGCTCCTGTTAGACCCCTAGCCTGGGAACGTCCATATGCCATGGGTGCGGCCCTAGATAAAGCAAAAAAATTAAAAATTAAAAATTAAAAAAAAAACAAACATGGGCGCTCGGCTCCATCGTCAGGCCACGCCCCTGAGTGGATGCGCCCTCGGGTTGCTGAACTTGTTTTGTGGTCACCTAGTTTTTACGTACATATCATCTAATTCCTAAAAGGACTATGCAGACACCAGGGGTAGTAGAAAAAAGGGCAAAAAATCCTGACCCTAGCTTTGATTCTAGTGCTTTTTCTTCCAAAATAGATTTAATTTTAAAAGGGTAAAGAAATAAGTATAGATAAACAGACGAATATACATGCAGATCTTTTCAAGGTGTCACACAGGTCTTTATCGTGACCAACGATTCATTTTAATCGTACCCAGGATTGCTTGGCTTTGATCATTTTTTAATGCTTTATCTTTTTTTCACCGTGTAAAACAAAGATAAAACATACACAACTTCTCCTCAAGGTTACTTTGAGAAATCAATCATTGGAATTATGTCCTTTGAAAGTGCAAAATGGTTTTCATTTTGAAAGTACATTCAATTTCAATGACTAAAACACAACTAAGTGTTGACTTTTTCTTTTTTTTTTTTTGGCTGTACTTGTACCATGTGGAATTTCCCCAGCTAGGAATCAAATCTGCGCCACGGCAGTGATGACGCCAGATCCTTCACCTGCTGAGCCACCAGGGAACTCCTAAGTGCTGATTTTTGTTCATTCATGTCCCACCAGCTTTTCATTTTAGATGCATCATGTGTTAAAGCAGAATTCTTCTCTTCCACATGGCACAGCACAGTCTAGTACGCTAGGTGAGAAATAATTCTGTTTTCCTCTGCTCTCATCCGGAGAGGTTTATAAAGCAGTGTGTTTCATCTTCCAACTGAGGGAACAGAAATTTTCAAAACAGATGAGAAAGACTGATTTGAAGCCCAAATTACTTCTTGCCATTTTAACATGAAGTTGAGAACAATTCCATTTTCTGCTAAAACTGAATTAAGAAGGTTGCTTTGCTTAGAGAATATTTCCTCGGGGATCTTTAGGATGCAAAATGTCCCAAACTACATCAGCAGGTTTTTCTGAGGCCAAAAATGCTAAGAGATGTCGGGAAAATCCATGTGTTCATTACTTTCCACACGGCTCAGGTTTTTCAGACCTCATTGCAGTTAATCAGTCCATGCCCCGTGTACCTCCAAGGAGCCCAACTTTTTCAATGTTAGGGATTCGACTATTATTAAAGGTCATTTATAAGGAGCTGGTTATGGAAAACTGCTTCTGCTCTAGCTGCAAGGTCAACATCAACACCATCCCCTGATCGCTATGCTCCATACGGCAACGTCCACGTTAGACACTTATGTTAACGTGTGGTGACAGTACGGCCTTGGCCCCCCTTGGAGGCACTGCGGTCTGAGTGAAGTCAGGAAGCCCTGAGTCTGAACTCAGTACGACCGTTCTGAGTTTCAGGTCCCGTGAAACAAGGAGAAGAACACCGAGCGCCAGGGCGGGAGACAAAGGCAGCAGATGATCTGAGCCAGGGCCCCACCGCACGTCAGGGTCCCAGCCCCACCGCAGGCTCCCCGCCCCGCCCTCCCCCTGCCTGCGCTTGGATGAAGTTCCCGGTGAACACTGGTACCCAAGGCAGCATCTCCCGGTTTCAGTCTTGACGCTTTATAACTCAACAGTGTTTTAATCTGGAGAGCGAGGGGTCCGTTTTAAAATATGCCTTGCCTGGAGTTCCCATCATGGCTCAGTGGTTAATGAATCCGACTAGGAACCATGAGGTTGCGGGTTCGGTCCCTGGCCTTGCTCAGTGGGTTAAAGATCCGGCATTGCCGTGAGCTGTCGTGTAGGTCGCAGACGCGGCTCGGATCCCACGTTGCTGTGGCTGTGGCGAAGGCCGGCGGCTACAGCTCCTGTTAGACCCCTAGCCTGGGAACCTCCATATGCCGCGGGTGCGGCTCTAGGAAAAAGACAAAAAGACAAAAATAAAAAAAAAATATGCCTTGCCTTTATAGCTGTTACTCAAATATTACTAAATGGCTCGTAGGTTTTAGAAAAGCAATCGAATGTGTACGACCCAGGCTTCGAACACAAGCGTTTAAAGGCACGGATAACTAAGTAAGTACATTTCCTGAGACAGCTCGGTGTTTCTAATGAACGAGACCAAAATGCCACCTGCTCAGATAACGCCTTGTTTGGAAAATGCATCTAACAAGCTGGCCCCTCACTCTTTCTCAGCTTTCGCCTCAGAGTCCGCGGTACGAGCAGACTGGAGCCGCCTGTACCTCTGACTTCCGCTGGGTTGACACCCGACCTCCTCCTCTTTCTCGACCAAGTTAGACTGATGTTCTCTGCCTTGTACACTTACGTGGACCTAAATTCTCCCTCCAACTGGGTGACCTTGGAGAGGCCATAAAAACCCTGCTGTACAGCACAGGGGACCGGGCCCCTGCATTCTTCATTATATTTTATGGTACTTGTATTTTTTGAGTCCAGTATTTTGACTCCCGTGTATCTCATCTGACTCTCACAACGACTGTCCTTTGAGTTGCCAGGAGATCTGTGTCTTGTCCCTCAAACAGCTGAAGAAAGTAGACCAAGTGGGCAAAGCAGTTTTTCTAGTGTTGGCAGAAGCAGGAGCCGAGGCAGAGGACGTGGAGGGCAGCAGGGCGCGGCCCCCTTCTGCGTTCTGCAAGACACACGCTTACAAGCCTACAGGGCTGCAAGGGCGAGCTAGACAGGTGTAATTAAAAGCAGCAAACAGGAGTTCCCGCTATGGCGAGGGGGGTTGAGGATCCAGCGTTGCTGCAGCTGCCGCGTAGGTCACAGCTGCAGCTCGGATGCAGTCCCTGGCCAGGGAACTTCCACACGCTGTGGATGCAGCCAAAAAATAAAAAAAGAAAGTAACAGACGGACCATGATTTCCACAAATATTTGTAGACAGTCTTTATGGGCTACACTGAACTGGATCCGGTGAACACAGGCCTGTAAGATCTCCCCACCCCCACAGGCCAGTCGGCCCGTTAGCATTCAACCAAAACAAAAGCGCAATGGAGTTCTTTCAATTACTGGATGTCTGCTGGTGGGAACGAGCAGGCTTTCTCATTACAATCAGATAGGAAATGATTTCTCATTTCCTCCACACTGCTTTACCAAAAAGCACACGTATTTCAAGGAAAATGACACCACTGAGTGGGAATTCTTGGCTTGCGCTGAGCAGCTGGAGGTGGGCTGGCAGCGGGTGGCTGCAGTTTTCGGCGTACACAGCCCAGGAGCACATGGCGTGAAAAGAGCAAAGTCTGCAGGCTGTCCTCGCTGAGCTTGTCAGCGTCACAGACGTGGAAACAACAGAGGGATGCAGGGAGCAGGCCAGCAAGACGGGTCCTACGTGCTGGCCCTAAGGGGGGGGGGCGGTCATCTCCGGGCAAGGTCGTGCACGGTGTCCCCGTGAGCTAACGATGCCCCCCTCACACACTAACTCAAGACCTTCTTGGCATAGTTCTTGCCACGGAGAATTGAGGCGTGGCTTCTAAATCCACAGCCAGACATGCGAGGGCAAAAAAGTCATCTGCGGAGTCATCAGGAACCAATGTCACCAGGCAAGAGTTTCTGGGGCAGTGTGGCGCTTGCCCGGGAAAAGCGAGCACCTGCGGGAGCAACGCTGCCCTGCGACACTGCAGCTTCAGGACCTCCTGCCCGTCCCTGCACCTGCCCCGCACGGACAGTGCAGGCAATGGGTCACTCGTGCATCATCACCGTCCACTGCCAGGGGGGTGCACTGCCCGCCCAGTGCTTTGCTTTTCATTTAAATGAGCTTCTTTAGTCAGGAGCTCCCTTTTAGCTTTAATGCAGCCTAATAAATCCATAATCTTGATGGCCAGTCGCCATATATCTTTGAACACAAACACAGTTTTGGTTTCACCGATTCCAGCGACTTGTGGCTCTCACCTGCCCTGCCCCCACGGTGCCCTCCTCTCTCCATTTCAGCCACGCTCATGCGCCTCCCCACCGTCATCCTTCCACGCTTTCAGCACGTGCCAAGTGCCTAGTCCATGCCATCAGCATACAGGACACGGCAGACAACTGAGAACCCTGCCCTGGGATCTTTTCAACTGACTGACTCAAGACCGTGCCATGAATCAACTCTAATTAGAAAATAAATATTGAAAATGCACAACACTGTAAATCAACCATATTTTAATGAAAAATAAATATAAAAACAAAACTAGAGCAAAGAATTAAAAAAAAAAAGGATCGTACTGTGCGGCAGAGGGTAGACAGAGGGAAAGACCAGCGTGCGGTGAAGGGAATGGGACACGCGTCTGGGAGGGAGGACCCGACGGCTCTCGCACCTTGAGGAGGACCTGGACACGAGGCTTGCTGGCTACAGTTCCCTTCAGGGACCACAGGTCCTGCGGGGGGGGGAGGTGATGGGAGGCTGGTTGGGATGGGAAAGGGGGAGTCAGGTCCCGGACAGCCCTGGACGCCAGCAGGAAAAGCCATTTTAAGTACTGAGGACTCGGCCCTCGACAGTCACTGTTGCAGGAACTTTCTAAGGTCCGGCAGAATTGTCAGGATGACGAAGCGAGCTGGTGCCTCATGTTACTCAGCACAGGGCTTGGTTCTTGATAACGGCTCCGTGAACGCCAGCCCTCATCACCCGCCCCTCCTGCTATTACACCACCACCGTCACTGCTGATTACCTACCACGGTCCCAGGAACCGCGTTACAGCCCCCCAAGATACCAACACCCCCACTTTTTCTGAAGAAAGCAGCCTTAAAGATATTTCTAGTATCTCTAAGAGTGAGCAGAGCCTCCTGCCCACCCCCTGACCCGGGGCTGGGGGCCGCTATCCCACCTCCCGGACCTGCACCCGCACCAGGGGTCTGACGGTCTGAACAGCAAGGAGCCAGAGCGTCCTCCAGCAGTCGGCAACGCGCAGCCCTTTCTGAGCAGCGGTGCAGGCAGCGTAGTGAGAGCTGGGTTTTAGCACCCTGTCCCCCGCAGGATTCATTCATCCTCCTGGGCGTGTTATCCAGACACTGAGAGCTTAAGATTTTATGTTCAGAATAAGCAGACGTGAATTCTCAGGAGAACTGATTTGAAAACATAATAAGTTTGCTCCACTAATTCTCCAGATGCTTTCAGTTCATCTCAATGACATGAATTTGCTAGACATCCTTCGAGATTATTTACTGTCGAAATTACGGTTCTTTACGAAAGGGAGTAGCCTGTTAACTTCTTTAAAAAGGGAGGTTCAGCCACTGTCTCCCCAATGACCTGATTTTGAAATGCCTCAGTCTGGTTTCCTGCAGGAGTCACGTTCACGCAGGCCTCAGGCCCCTGATACTCTCCCACGGGCACAGAACGAAAGCTGGGGGGGGGGGGCGTGTCCCCCAGCCCCCACTCTTGGGACTGCAGGCGCCAGGCTGCAGTGATGCTCAGCCAGAAGGACGGACAGGCACCTTACTGGGTCCCCCGGCTGTCCCTGCAGGGCGGGGGTGGGGGGGCAGGGTGGAGAGGTGAGGATTTCTCTGCAGTGGCCAGGGTCCAGGAACGGCTCAGCCTTCCTGCAGTCACAGCCCAGATCCTCTGCCCCCCAAGGAACGTTCTGGTGCCTTCTGCGATGTGCGAGGAGCACCTGTTTAGCACGCCCAACGACACCCAATGGAAAACTACGAATCTCAAATGACTGCCCTGTTGAGTGGACAACTGTCTGGACACCTGGAAGCATGTCTTCGATTATTTTTTCATTTTTATACAGAAAACCGACCTAGCCCAGGTGAACCGCGCGTGCCAGAACCAGGCCACATGGTGACCTCGCACTCCGCCTTCTGTCAGAAGGAAGTGCCCGCTTCCCTTGGTGAAAAGCAACACAGGAAAGCGGAGAGGGTTTAGAGTTTCGTTGTGAAGTTAAAAGAACTCAGAAAATTGCTGTTACTGTCACAGCCGGTCTCTAAAGCTCACAACTCCAGCCGCTCTCGGTCTAAAGGCTGCCCTGCCAACCTCAGGCCAGTTGCTCTGGGATATCTCAATTTGTCACGCTTTATGTTTTCATCATTTTTCACTTAAATGATGCCTTGTTTACCCAGGGGAGAAGATAAGTGTTAAAAAAAAAAAAAGAGAGAGAGAGAGACAAGCCTTTTACAATACTATTCCCACTCCTAGAGTCTATTCTTACCTCAGTCTTCCTAATCTAAGACACAAGCCAGCAAGCCCTCCAAAGAAAGAAAGAAACAAAACAAAAAACCATTGGCTGCTTTTCTGTTGAGGGATAAATGCCTGTTATTCTGATACCACCCTTTGTTAACCGCGTATGTTGCTCCGCCCGTATCACCCGCACCACCGAAAGCACGTAAGTTAAACCTCAGGAAGGACACTGTCCGGCAGCCGCACGGGCTTCGGGTTCCAGCTAAGCGCGGAACCCACTGCGGCGGCGACAGGCGGCTGCGTCCACAGGGCACCCCGGAGAAGGGGGTGCCGGGCGCAGAGCGCACACCGGGACAGGGACGAAGGCAAGCAGGGAGTGGCCACCTCTCCCCACAAAAGCCTAGGTCCTCCCGTAACCAGCTCGAGGACAGGCCCCGGAGAAATCACCGGCAACATCATCCAAAAGGGATTCGGTGGCTTTGAAGACGACGGTTCTGTCGGAGTCCGTTAACACTTAAGAGCGCTGTACGTGATCACCAAACTGGGGCTCCTCTTTTCTTCTTTTTTCCTGGTTTTTTTTTTTTTTTTTTGGCAGCTGTTTAATCACGCTGATCTCTGAAACAGTTCCATGAGGATTGGGACTTCCGCGATCTCATGTCCCACAGGGAAGAAAATAACCCCACTTAGCTAATCCGTATCAACGGTTGCAATGAAGCCAAGTCTCTTTTGAGAGCTTGTCAAATAATACAATTACTCTGAGAAATTCAAGACAGGCTCTTCCGAAAACAATTTCTGAAGCTACTTTCACTATGCTTGCTTTACTTCTATTATTTTTTAAATAAATGGACTTTTTATTTATTTTTGGCTGTGGTGTGCTGGATGTGGGACCTCCGTTCCCAGCCCAGGAACTGAACCCAGGTTGCAGCAGTGAGAGTGCTGGGTCCTAACCGCCAGACCGCCAGGGAACTCCTCCACTATGCTTGCTTTACAGGAAATGTTGCATGTTGGGGTCCAAGAGAGGATTCAGGATAAATCAGAACCTATTTTAAAACCCAAAACCTACTGTAAGACAGGAGCAGCACGTGGTTACCTACGGCCAGGCACCTGTGCCTCTCCTCCCCCGCTCCCTGGGTGTAGTCTGGTGACCTCAGCTGAGGTCAGCTCTGTTGACGTTTGAGAGGACAAGCAAGACGCGTGCAGTGATTACAAGCCACACCATCGGAGGAGGACGAAGACACGGGGACGGGAAAGAGGCACGTACTGCGGCAGACGCTCTGACGGGGTCACCCCAACCCCACACACACACTTCCCCAACTCGGTGACAGCCACCAGTTTGGGTGGGACTGGCACAAGGTCAGTCATGGGGTGACCTTGACTCGGGGCTGGCAGGTGACCTGAGATGGTCTCCAGCAGGGCGGGGCGTGGGACTTCTGCTCGGGGAAGAGCCCGCACGCTTTTCCCGAGCGAGACAAGAGGTACCTTCACGAGAACCATCTCCGTGCCCAGCTGGCTTGGGTGCGTTGGTTGCCTTTGGTGAAGAAATCTGACTCTGGAAGCGTTCCCAGAGTATCTTTGTGGTTCTGTTTTCTTTGAAGCTTCTGATAAAGTCACCTCTCTCAGGAAATTTCGGCACTGCCCAGGCTAAGTTGTAAGGAAGCCAACGTCTTCTATGCCCAGGGCAAGGCTGGCAAAAGCCTGGTCCCTGTGGTCTTTATTGTGGTAGCAAAGAATTAACGCAAGCTAATGAGAAGAGGAAAAGGCAACACTTAAGACCAAGCACCAAATCATTTTCTGATTCCTGTTATTTTTTTTTTTCCGAATAATTTCTTCCTTGTTTATCCTTACATTGAATTTAGAAAGAAACACACCGTTATAAGAGCAAGGCTTTTCTTTCAGTTGAACAAGAGAATATGAACATAACGTCATAAACACTGAAGCTAGAACAGTGTTTTCTTAAAGCGAACAGGACACGGCTAAGCAGTGTACAGAGCTGACCTGTGTCCTCATTCACAGGTTCAAGACCTCAGAACGTGGCTGTATCTGAAAACAGGGCCTTGAAAGAGGTGCCATGGGGTAAAAGGAAGGTAAAATGGGCTCGCGAGGGCATGCCCTGACCCAACGTGCCTGGCGTTCTCGCAAGAAGAGGCCATCGGGACCCAGGAACCGGGGGTGTCCACCCAGAGGATGACCACATGGGGACACAGGGAGAAGGCGGCCACCTGCAAGCCAAGGAGAGAGACCTCAGGAGAAGCCAGACCTGCCAATGCCTTGATCTTGGACTTCCAGGCTCCAGACTGTGAGACGGGTCGCCCTGTCTGCGGTACTTCGCTGGGCAGCACCAGCAAACTGCTGCAGGCAGATTCCCTAGAAACCTGGGGTAGCTGCGAGGTCGTCACACAGCGCCACCCAGAGGGCAGGGGGCCGGCCGAGCCTGCGGCTGGGGTGAGTGCCCGGGAGAGAGGCAGCCGGTTAGGCCCGGTCAGTATTCCGCCTGATGGTTGCAGCCACAAGAACGGATGAGGCCACTGAGAGAGACGGTCAGGTTGATGAGCCATCTTGGCCAGGCTGCAGTCCCCAATTCTCCGTCACTCACCGAGGGGCAGCTGTGAAGGTGTTTTGTAGAGGTGGTTCAAGTCCAGGGTCAGGAGACCTTAAACCAAGGAGATGGCAGCCCAGGTCTGGAAGGGCCTGTCCAATCGGCCCAAAGGCCTTCAGAGCAGAGCCGCGCATCCCCGACGAGGCAGAGGTCCCGTCTGGGCACAGCAGCCTGGCCCGCCGGCCGCATGTCGCGTGGCCTCAGAATAAACCCCTTCACCTGCGCATCCGCTACCGGTTCCGCTGCTCTGGCTGAACCCTGACTGATACGGAGAGGGCGCGGAGAGGGCAGGGCGCGGAGAGGCTTGGGAAACAGGTCACTTTGGGAACAGCGAGGGGGAGGCACCTGTGACGGGGATGGGAGAGGAAGCCAGCGGCCGTGGATGGAGGTCGAGAAGGTGGACTGGTCCCCCGTGCCCAATGCCCGCGAAGCCAAGGGCCGGCCCGCCCCCAACAAGCGTCTGGGACACTCTGGGAGACGTGGGGTGGGGAGGAAATCCCAGGGCACGGGCCGAGGAGGGGGCAGAAGACGCCAAAGGGACCAGGCCCGGTCATTCCTCCAAGAGGCTGCCCAGGACAGTCAGGAGGAAGAAGGGACACTAGCCAAGGGAACTCAGAAAGCCGAAGGTCGTGGATACGGCTCTCTGCAAGATGACAGACGATGAGCACATCTGGGGGCCAGAGCAGTGGACAGGGGAGGTGACACGCAGGAGAAAGGAGATGACTCAAAACACAGGAGCAGGGGCAGAGATGGTGGGACGAGGGGAGGTGGCCCCAGGGCCCAGTGGACCGCCCGAGACCACTCACCCACCACGAGGCGACTACCGCCAGGCAGAGCGCTTGGGAATCAGTGACAATGACATCAGATTTTTTTTTTTAATAGGAAAAGGAATTGGCTCCGTTTGGAAAATAGGAGAGAGACACAGAAACTAGACAGAACTGAGGTCAGATGACTCAGAACGGAGGCCGTGACTTTTCCTGGATGCACATAAAATGGATTTGCCCAGTTTCCTGGGAATAGCAACAAGGAAGACAGGTGGCCGGCCTGACCCAGGGTTAGGGTTTGGCAAAGGACAATGTTGGAAGGACAAGACGGCAAGGTGGCCGAGTGAAACGGCCAAGGGACAGGGCGGGGGCGGCACTCACGGGGGCCAGGCGGGGTCCGGGGAGAAGGCCGAGTCTGGGAGAGAGCGAGGCAAGAAGAGGTCCGTATGTCTGCAGAAGTGCAGGCCGGACAACGAAGAGCTGAGTGGATCAGAGCACAAGATCCGGGGTCAGGCTGCTGGGATCATTCTGGTCCCACAAGACAGCCGGGTGTGACCTTTCTTGGCCTTAGTTTCCCCACCTGTGAAATGGGTGCAGTGCTGTACCTATGCCGGTGACGAAGAAAATCCACACAAGGTAAGCGGCTCTACCAGGCCAGCATGTATTCAGTGTTCATTACGTTTTGATCATTTTCGCTAAAGGAGGAGACAGCTGTTTGTGTGGGAAGCTGTGCTTAGGGTGAAGAAGGACGTTAGGGTGTCAGAGGTGCGTGCGGTGGGAACCACGGCGTGCGCTGCAGGTGGCCTGCACAGAAAGAGGTGAAGAGAACATGGGCTTAGGACCCCGAGTGTCGCCTTGGGCACTGCATGGTGTCGGTAGGACCCAAGGACGGGGATCAGGGGCTGAGTGAAGAAATCCCTATGCCAGGACCACAAACCCCAAAGCCTGGAGACAGGGAGGCTGCAGGGCTTCAAATCAAAGGTTTTCAGAGTGAAAGGTTAAAGTACCTTAGCATCAGGCAAGGATAGCCGTTGCTATACATTAAATGATGAAAATCCTTGAAAGAGTGAATTATATTCGGAAGATACTGGACAGGAGCCCAGGAGCCCGGGGTGAGAAAAGCTCTTTGTAAGGCAGGTCTAAATACAGTCAAAGTCTTTTTCCACAACCCTCAGCTTCTCCCCAGGCCTGAGCTGGCCATCCCAGAATGATTTCCTAGGTGGCCGAACAGGACTCTTGCAAGTTTATGCATTGAAACGAGGTCCTTCTGAGCAGGGATCCTCCCTCTTTTCTCTTTTCGGCAGTGCTACTCAGCCCTGAGGTCGACCGCAGAGGCTGCGCTTGAATTCCCCTCCCTGGTTCTGCTCTGAGATCCGACTCACGTCTGATCCACCATCGCTGGAATCTTCGGTCCTTGCCTCTCCTGAGCAAAATAAGCCCAAGTCTACCAACTTCTCTTCTGGGGTTTTATTTTTCAATTCTTTGACCACGTATCAGACTGAAGAATCCTGAACGCTCCTAAATGCTCCTAGCGATAGACTGAAGCCAACTATTGCTTCAGCAGGCTGCCATTCCAGGCCCATAACAGGACACCTCCTTCTTCATTTGGCATCAAACTCAGTCTCTGCGGAGGATGGGTGATGTCGTTATGGGAACTCTCTAGCTCCTTTTGTGTTTCTAGCTGCATTCATCCCCTTCTCACAAATTTTGGTCTTGGATATCTTTGGGATATATGTTTAGTTCATATTTCCATTTCTTTATATTTACCATTAAAAATCCTAGCCAATCTACAAAGATTCTTCCTTCTTCGGGACAGGTCTAAAGCTCCCCGTGCAGTTGTCTTTGCACATATGTTAGGATGCTTCATTCTCTTTGACCCTAGACTGCAGGGCAATACAGAAACTTGTGGAGCATCTAAGGAGCCTTATTCAAGGGGAAATAAGTGGTATCTGTTTCACTCAAGCATTTAAATAGGATATGAGCAGGAATACGAGTGGGTTTTTTTCTTAGCATCCTCCTTTTCTGTGATAAAGTTTTATTACAGAACAATGGCCTCCGTGGCAAAGATGTCCTAAAAATTCTAATTACAGATTGGTATACAGCTGTCTTTTCTTTGCTTACTATAATCTTTCTAATGGAGAGAAGCCTCAAAGTTACTAATGTCTTGGGAAAACAATCTGCTTTTAAAAATTCCTCCTTCTGGAGCCTGTACCCACCTCTGATAGAAGTCCTGTAAAATGCAGTAAGCAATTATAGAAGCCAAGGGTATGAAGCTAGCGATAGTAATTGTAGGTGAAAAGAGCTTTATAATTCGTAATTGGAGGCTTAAATGATAGTTTTCAGTTCCAGAGCACAGATGTGGATAAAGGACCTGACATTCTCAAGCCGGGGGGGTGGGGGGTAGAAACAGGTATCTGAAAGAATCTTTGTGCTACTGAAGATACTGTTCTTTTTAAAATATTTACACCATTTTTGCTTTCTGCGGCATCCGTGTCATGCAAAAGTTCCAGGGCCAGGGATCGAACCTGCACCACAGCAGGGACCCGAGCCATAGCAGTGACAACGCCAGATCCTTAACCTGCTAAGCCACCTGGGAATTCCTGCAGATCCTGTTCTCTAAGTTCATAATAAATAAAGAGCCTGTTCCAAAACCACAGTCAGGATATAAAAAAAAAAAAAAGATAAGAAGCTAGTTCTTCATCCTTTCAATGCCCCTAAACAGAGTCACCAGCATCCTTCCTTTATTTCCCAGGAAATTTTGAAAGGAATTTCACTCTCAGAGTTGCGGCTCCAAAAAATTAATCCTTCCAGACAGTGAAACCTCTCAAAGGGCATTCAGACGACACTGTGATTTTTGTTTTTCTTTTCCTGTTTTCTTTGTTGCAAGAGGCCAAAATAGGAATCACTGCACTCACCAGAAAATCAGTATGCATGTGTATTTGGCTATTTATTATTAGAAATTGATGTCAATGTAATTCCGTAAAAGGACAGTAAAATAAAACCATCAACTCTCATGGTGGGAAATAAAACGCAAAGCAATTTTTGAAAACCTCCAGCACCCACACTTTAGATGTTAAATATTGGATGACTTATGTAAAGAGCCGCTGGTATTCTAAAGAAATGAGATGGCATTTCAGTATTAAAAAGGTTCACGTATGGAAACCAACAACCCTAAAGAGTGTGCTGGCTTCGCTTCATAAACCCTAACACCTATCTGATGAGTCATAGGAAATTTTGAATTATCTTCAGTGTTTCAGGTGGGCATGAATCTTATCTAAAGAAATATTTGCAAAGGGCAAAACAAAGTGCTATAAACCGGCACAGGCGACTAGGCAAAAGGCCAGGCAGATGGACCACCTCCTTCCCAGGGGACACTGACTTTGTTCCACTCCCCAGAACCTTCTGTGTCCGTGGGGTTTTCGCCAGGGGCTTGAGGGGCAGCGGAGGGTGAGACTTCAATCCCCAAGACTCTAAAGGTCGCTTGGATTCGACCTCGCAGACCTGTACCCAAAACTCCTCCAAGAAATTTCTTTTCTAAGGGGCCACCCTCTGAGACTCTCTGGAGCTCGGGATTGGGGTCCCCACCACCCGGTCCCGCGTCCTGAAGGCAGGCCCGCCCTTCCCTCCCGGCGGCGGCGGCGGCCACTGCGGCACCGGGACCAGCGCTCACCGGATGATCACGAACATGACTAGCGAGTTGCCCACCAGGCCCACGACGAACACCACGGAGTAGACCGCCGTGATGATGACCGGGATGGCGGGGGAGATGTGCGCGGGCTCCGGCGGCGCGTCCTCGGAGCCCGCGCTGCTGTTGCCGTCCGGCTCGGCCCAGCCCGGCGACCAGGCGCTGCCGTTGGCGGGCAGGCAGGTGCTCGGGGAGCAGGTGGGGCCCGGCTCGCCGCGGAAGATCTGGACCGGGGGCTCCATGTCGGGCTGCTGCGGCCGCGGGGCGACGACAGGCGGCACCTGCGGGCTGCGGGGGCGAGAGAATCGGCTGCACCCGGGTGGCAAACTTTGGCCGCGGCGCGGCCAGAGCGCGAGGCCGGCGGCGCCGGGGGCCCAGGGCCCGCTGACGCCCACCCAAGCCGCACGTCCCCGGGGCGGGACAGGGAGGACGGACCCCTGGCTGACACCTCGGCCGGCAGACGCGCTGTGGGCGCCAAGGGGACCAGAGAGCGCGCCCTCGTTTCCCCTGGTTCCTGAAATCCCCTCACCCTTTCGTGTGCGGGGTCCCCTGGTGGAACTGTCCCCAACTGCCCCTAGGGACAAGAGACCCCGGAGCACTCGTTCCCAAGGACTGCGCCTCGAAAGCCCGCAGCTCACCTCTGGCTCCCGGAGACGCGCGGGCCGGTGCAGGGGGTCCCGGCTGGCGCGAAGCCGCGAGCTCCCGGGTCCCGCTCAGCCCCGAATCGCCGCGCACCCGCGGCCCCCGCGCCGCCGGCTCGCAGACCCCGGCCCCGCGCTCGGGCCGCAGACGCCTTCCCGGCGAGCGCGTCCCCGCCGCTCAGCGCGCGGCTCCCACGACCGGCGCGGCTCAGCCTGGCGGGACGCGGCGAGGACGCGCGGCGCCCGGGACCCGCGCGGGGAGAGCGGCCGCCCCGCCCCGCCCCGCCCGCGCCCGCTCACCCTGCGCGTGAACTTGCCCCAGCGCGCGCCGCCTGGGTCTGCTGACCCCCCGCCTCGCGACCACAGGGAGCCGCGGTGCGGGTCAGGACTCGGCGTCCGGAAGGAACGCTGTGCCGTCCAGTGCGACCGGCATCTGTGTCCAGGGCAACTGTCGGCCTAGTTCCCAGGACACGTCTGCTTTCAGGTGAGGAGGAAAATCGTAGTTTTATTTCAGTGACCTATCTGAAGCCAGTAGCCACATCATCCAACTAGAAAGGACCAAACCACAGCATTTTAATGATGGCGCGTACATAAACATAGCATTCTGTCCCTTTCAGTCCCCTCTAAGGGACGGAGACCGCGTTCAGACCGCGCCTTATTTTTTCGTGGTTTCTCCTGGTATTAACTGCGGAAGACACTCCCTGTCCCAGGCCTCAGGGCTGGTCCAGGTAGGTGACAGTGTCTCTTTCTCCCGTATTCTCTGCAACTGTCACGTTCGTAGCCTCTCCGTGGCATTTGTTCTCTGAAGCCTCCAAAATCCCTAGCCCCAAGAGAAATTTAGTCAGCGTTCCTTCTCCCAGCTCTGCCAGTTCCGGGATCCGATCCTGCTGGTCAGAGAGGCCCTCTACGGTGACCAAGAGGCAGGAAAGCAAAGCGCAGCGGCGGGAGGGAAGCCAGGACCCGCAGGCCGAGGTGCAGCCCCTGAAGGAGGCCGGGGAAGTTCCGCCTGGCGGGTGGGGCTTGGAGGCAGGATGCGGGAGACCTCGGACCTGAGTCTGCTGGGTGGACGCCTGTCTAGGACTGGGGGACTTTTCCAGACAAACACAGCCCTGTGCTGCGGCCCGCAGCTCACACCCGCGCCCACAGCTGGGCACCGTAATGGCCCACACAGACATTTGTCCGTCACTGGCAGCAGAGGAGGGCACCTGCCACTTCCAAGATACTGTGATGCTCAGAGGGGACACCAGAGTGTCACCCCACTGGGAAATGGGCAGCACTGGTTGCCTTAGGAGGTCTTTCTTTTTCTTTCTTCTTTTTTCCTTCTTCTTTTTTTTTGGGGGGGGGGCACACTTGTGCATGTGGAAGTTCCAGGCCAGGGATCCAACCTGCACCACGGCAATGACAACTCCAGCTCCTTAACCCACGGAACCCCCAGGGAACTCCATCCTTAGGAGTTTTGACAATAAGTATTATCAAATCTTATGTGAAAGTCTGATGGCAGATTTTCATTAGGAGGATGCAGATGTGCGGGTCCGTGTCTGCGGGAAGACGGCAGACGCATCTTCCCCAGGTGTCTGGCGGCTCTCTTCCCGCCGCTGGGATCCCAGGCTGCCGCCGCATCAGCCCAGCGAGATGCTTTGTCTCACGTTTGCAAAAACTGAGCGGTATCCGAGTCAGCAGGAAAGTAGAAATAATGTGTTCAAGGGAAATAACGGAGAAGTGCATATTTATCCATCTGTCATTCTCTTACCTGTCTGTCTCCGAATTCAGCGCTGAGGTACAGTCGCCACTATGCTACACACTTTTAACGGGGTGTCAGTGATTTTGCTCTTATTTGCCACATAGCGGTTTTTTTGGTTTGGGGGCACACAGGTGGCTCGCTCAGCTGGTAATGTTGGAGCTGAGTTCAAACAGAAGTGTTTCTGGCTCTCACCAGCTGCTGATTGAACAGAATGATTTCATGCAAGAGGACAAGAGTAGAGCCGCTTTTCCCCCAAAGACAAAATGACACGGTAGGGGGTGTTTAGAAGAAACAAAACAGAAGACAAGGAAAGATATTATTTGAAAAGATAGGAGTTTCCGTCATGGAGCAGCAGAAATGAATCTGACTAGTATCCATGAGGATGCGGGTTCGATCCCTGGCCTCATTCAGTGGGTCTGGGCTCTGGCGTTGCTGTGGCTGTGGTGTAGGCCGGCAGCTGTAGCTCTGATCCAACCCCTAGCCTGGGAACCTCCATATGCTGTGGGTGTGTCCCTAAAAAGCAAAAAAAAAAAAAAAAAAAAAAAGGGAAGAAAGAAAGGAAAGGTTAAGGAAAAGTTTTAAAAGACATGAAAACTTTAAAGAAGTGTCCAAAGGTTGGTACAATTCCAATAATTCACACTCTTGCTCTCTCTTTTTCACATGTATACATGTAGTGTGTGGAGGGGCTTTGCTGAAAAATAGCTCTATACTGAAAGCAGAATGCAGAACTTAGCCTGGGACGTTTAGACTATCAGATGATGTTGTAATTCTGATCACTGCTTAAAAAAAAAAAAAAAACCTCTCCTAGTTAAGACAGTCTTGGTGGTGCAGTGGATTAAGGATCTGGTGTTGCCGCATCTGTGGTGTAGCTCAAAGCTGCAGGCTCAGATTTGATCCCTGGGCCGGGAACTTCTGTATGCCAAGGGTTGGCAAAAAAACAAAAAAGACAATTTTGAAGGCAAAGAAATTAGTAATTATGATTAAAGTAGTTTTGTTTCATTTGAGTTCTTTTATTTTTATTTTTTTACCAATTTAATGGCCACAATAAAGTGAAGGCAGAGCAGTAAGAAGCCTTCGGGTGGCTGTAGCTGCCAGGAGAACCTGGCTTGTGTCTCCAAACATAGTGAGGAAAGCTGCTTGTGAGGTCGGGTTGTCATGAAATGTTATCGTGATATTGGAGTAAAGCTTCTAGAGAGGAAAAAAAGCTGCCAGGATGCCGTACCCTGTTCCATGCTGATATAAAACACACACTATTAAACTTAGTAGCATTTTATCACCACCTGCCATTCTGCTCCATACAACACTGTGCTTACAAGTCGAGCACTTTGAAAGCTGTGAAAATGTGTCTCCAGTGCTTTTTTTAATGGTTAATGCTGTAAGCAACTTGGGTTGTGGGTGCTTTGGCCTTTCTGTCATACAGAGAAGGGAGCCCACCCACAAGTGCTGATCAGTTTGCTTTCTTGAGTCTCCAGCAGTGGACACAGACCTGCGATGGGTGAGTAGCTGAAGGGAGCGGTTTACTTGCGTTAGGATCGTGGATGCAGCCAGCTCCAGATGGCTTCACACATCAGACTCTGTCCGTGTCTCCTCGTGGAAGATGAGGAGGCAGGATTCCAAGGGTGCAAAAGTAAACAAGGCCAAGGCAACCCCTTCCCAAAGAGGAAGCGCAATCTGGCGTGAGAGACAGGACTTAATTTTTTAAAATTTATGAATCATTAATAATAGATAGTTAACTCTGCTAAGTGCTACGTAGGAAAAGTGTTTAATAAAACGAGAGGCCCAGAGCCAAGGCAGCATGTTTGTACGAGATGAAAAATGGCTCCCCTTCCTCGAGACGCTTTACTAAAGAATATCTGTCAGCAAATCACCACGTTAAAGGTTCGAGTCCGCTTCACGTCTTTGGAGTCCTATGAGCTGTTGCAGGTGTACCCTCTGCCCGTGTCCACAGGGGCCTGGATACGGGTGTCGGGGACCTGACTCGGTACCAAGTGGCGTTGGGGCTGACGTCTGAGACTGCGTGGGAGTTCTCCAGGTGAAGGGGGAAACCGTGGGCAGGAGGGACTCGCCCGTGGCGTTGAAACCTGAGTCTGGGGGCCGGGGAGATGCGGCACCGGGTCAGAGGGCATCCGAGGCCCCGGCCGGTGGGGGTGGGTGTCAGCCTTGGAGAAGCAGATGCTGAAGGACGGCAGGCGCGGAGGCGACGCTCTCAGACCGGGGAGCCGGCAAAGCGGACGGACGACGATGGGCATAAAGGGAGGAGAAGAAAGAGGACCAGACTCGGAGGAACCCAGAGCACAGAGGCTGCAGGGAGCAGAGGTCACCCACCGGGGCCACGTGGCAGAGAATGTAAAGTAGAGCCTTGGACCAGGGGAAGGGCCCTGGGGTCTGGGCCTTATATGGAATCAGATTTGTGATTCACATTTGAACAGGGCAGACCTCCACACATGGAGGTGGACTGGGAGTTCGCTGACGGAACCCTGACGTGGGAGGCAGGGCCCCGCCAGGTGCTGCTGTGGAGGCTGCCTGCCTCTGCGCGCGGCCCGGGCTGGTCCTCCCTGATACCGCCCCTTGGGAACGGAGAAGCCCACCCATCTGGGCGGCTGCAGCATGGGACAGTCTAAAGGTGGGGCCCCTTCTCTACTAGACAAGGTCCCAGGCCTGCAGCTCCCATGATGCTTGAGGTCAAGGATGCAGCGGGGCTGAGGACGCTAGCTGTCCCTTCTCCCCAGAGCCACGTGGGTGTTCTCTGTGCTGGGGCACATCTGTACCTGTGGAGTCTGGAGCTTTCTATTGGGTGCAGGTCTGGGAGGGGCCTGCAGAGATCAGAGGGCGGTGGGTGGCGGAGAGGCCTGAGGGGTGGGGGTCCCGCTGTTGCCCGGATCCCTCCCGCCAGGGCCACACTCAGCCTTGTCCCCTGGTCCCCTATGTCCCCGGCTGGAGGCTCAGCTCCACTGAGCAGCTCCCTCAGAATGCAGAAACCCCTCCTTCCTCTGCCCGTCCAGGCCGAGGGGTGGCTGGGCGCCCTGTCCCCTGCATCTCGGCTGGGGTGTGGAATCCAGCCTCCACTGGTCCCTCGGCTCTCCCCACACCTTCTGCATGTAGCCTTTTCTTAAAGCCTCTGTTGCCGAGTGTGAGGTGCGGGTCTGTCTTGACTCAGGGCCCCATCGTCTGAGGGACCTCCTGGCCGGGAGACGGGCGCTGGGCATGGCCTTCCCATCCATCCGTTTAACCCACATCCACGAGGAAGGAGTCACTTGTGGCTTTTCCTTAGGCTCGTTTTGAAGGCTTATGTTCTTGCATTTGATCCTTTGTCTTCCGAATGCCCTGACTGAGCCTGAAGAGCTGCTGTCTTGCCCGGCCTTGGCCTTGGCGTTCTCAGGAAGAGCTTGCCTGTGGGTTGTCTTTGAACAGATGAAACCAAGCCTTGGTGACAGCGGTGCCCAGGGAGAGGTACCCCTCCCTGTAATCGTCACCAGGGGTTTCCACTGAGGTTAGAACAGTCAGCTTCACACGCTGTGGGGCCAGGACACAGCCAGATGTTGTCTCTGGGTAGCCTTGCTGGCTGTGGAGAGAGATGGCTGCGGACCCAGCCCTGCCAGGCCGGGGAGGGGGTCACATGCCACCCACGTGTGTCAGCTCCTTAGACTCTGTCCATGATTCCCATGAGGTTCCTGGTGGTACCCCAGTTCATGTAACTGTCTGCCTCGGTCTTGCGGAAACATGAACACGCCAGGGCATTCTTGTATATTTTTTCTTTCTTAGTTTTGTTGTTGCCATTTTTGTTTTTTGTCTTTTTAGAGCCCCACCCAAGGCACATGGAGGTTCCCAGGCTAGGAGTCTAATCGGAACTACAGCTGCTGGTCTACACCACAGCCACAGCAACGCCGGATCCTTAACCCACTGAGCGATGCCAACGATCGAACCTGCATCCTCATGGATACTAGTTGGGTTCGTTAACCACTGAGCCATGACGGAAACTCCTCTTTTTTCTTTCTGTCTGTCCTGCCTGTTTCCCCAACAGCAGCGGGCTCCCCGCAGACGTTTTCCGAAGCCACCCTTCCTTCTGGGACAGGGCACCCCGTGGGTCTGGGGAGAGGACTCCCCACCTTTACGGCCCCGCCCGGCCGGAAAACACAGGCTGGCCGGGAGCCAAAGGCGCTTGATCTTCAGCTTCTGCGAAGTGCCGTTTGAGGAACACGAGTGCGTTTGAAGCGTTGCTCTTAGTGCCTACGATTGTCCTCGGATTTCACTTTACGTATAAAAGCATGAGTTTCAGGGGAGAGCAAAAGGGTCAGGAGGCTTGAATCTTCAGGCATCGCCGTGAGCGCCGAAGCCCAGCCTCGCAGGCAGGGATGTTTCGGGACCTTGACGAAGGCGCTGTCCGCGGAGCAGGTGATGGGTTTGGAGGATACCTGGTTACCTGGGAACTGAGGGGCTCCTGGTCCCGGAACGGCTTTCTTCTGCCTCGCTCTTGAGTGGCAGGGAGGAAGGGCTGCAGAGCCAGGGCGTGGGCAGGGCCTCTCACACACCATTTGACTTAATAAATATTCATAATGATATGGCTACTGATATTCTCAATACACTACCTGGAATCTACAAAACATATGGTGACCGACTGAGAGAAGAATAATGGCAGGTTCTATGATACATTTCACAGGCAAGAAGCAAATGCTGGGACCAGAAAAGATGCTGATAGAATGTTCGCGTGTGTTTGACAGGCAACATTCACTTAAGACAGGAGTTATATTTAATTCACCAACTTTAATAGTATTTTTCTTTCACCTTTTCTTGCATACGTTTTAAAGCAACATTATGAGCAAAGTGACAGGACTCAAGGGATAATAGATCTAGAGAAAATGAGCAGGTGCATTCCTTTGAATCCTGGTAGCGTTGTGCACTTTTAAGATCCATAAACTCACCGAGCTTAACAAAACTTAGCAGTTCATGACTCCAAAAGTTCAGACTCAGATCAAGCTTTGTATCTGCAGGCAGAGCTTTGCCAAAAATGTCTTTTGTTTTGCAATAAATCTCACAGTTATTGAGTTAGCACTCAGAGTCTAGAAACAAAAATCCCCTGAGTGGAGAAGCTGCAAAAGCTCCTGACATCTCATGATACCATGTCTGACTGGCTCCTTTGTCTTATAAGACCTCCTCCGATTTCTAGCATTTTTAAAGCATGTGCCATTAAGATTAAAAGCTTTTAGACTGTACCCAAAAGGTGATGTTTTAAAAGAAGATCAAAGCCTAGTACTACAATTACCCCCCAAGATACAGAATGTTTGAATAATCTACCTTAAGAAATAGATAATTATGAGAATACTTCCGGTGACACGGAGGTGACTCCTGTTTGATATTATTCCTGACCTCCATCCCTCACCTCCCAGCTTAGCAGACTAGAAAAACAAGGCCAGAGGGAGGAGGTGAAGAGATAAAAGTAAATAAAACTAGAACCAGCATACAAATATTTGCAATAATACAGCCGAGTTTGAACCCAGCTTTATTTGAAAGGTACAGTTTTTTTCTGATTTCATAATCGATGTAGCATATCTTTGTGCTGATGGTAGTAATAAAATTTGTGAGAGTCTTTGATTTTCATCCAAGTGCTTTCTATGATAATGTCTCATTTGGTCATAGTAACCTCTTCACTTATACAGTGTAACTTTATCTCTGTTTCAAAATTCACAGCAGTCTTTGAGGTGTTAAGTTGCATAATCACGATCATCTAACAATTAGAAGAATTGGGACTAGAATTCTTTCTTTGAATCCTATCGTGTGATCTTTTCACCTTGCCAGGTTGCACAGAAAATTTTCATTTGAATGAAAGCAGAGATGAGTCATACCAGTAAAATTAAAGTGTGAGGAGAATGTCAAGTGTTCGCTTTGACACTGAAGCACTATCTGTGCCTTCATTGTCTGTCGTGCGGGAGCTGGTTAATCTAGTTTATGAAACAGAGGCAAATGCTCATAATGGAAATGACTGGGAAAAATGACCTCAGGGTTAGTATGCTAAACTCCCCTACAAAGTGGGTATGCTCAGACAACTAAAGCAGGAAGAAGGAAAGACTGAGCGATTCCACAGTCAATTGCAAGAAAGAGATGGAATAAACAAACTCTACAAATATGTTAATTCTGGGAAAAATAATTGATGTGAGCAGGGGCATATAACAGATGTGAAAGTAATACAACTATAAATACAGCACAATTTACGAGTTTAGTTGGTATATATAAAGGTCTTTTTGTGCCCAGACCTCTACTGGGAACCACGGTCTTTCTTCCTCAAGTTCTTTCAAAAGTTCTCTCACTGAGAGCCTGATGGTTACAAATGTCTTCAGGTTGGAATGTTTGTTTGACAGTGTCTTTATTTTGTACTTATTTTGTAATGAAAGCCTGACAATTTCTTTTTTTTTCTTTTTTTTTTTTTGGCTTTTAGGGCCACACTCGCGGCATATGGAAGTTCCCAGGCCAGGGGTCAAATCGGAGCTACAGCTGCAAACCTACCCCACAGCTCACAGCAATGCTGGATCCTTAACCCACTGAGTGAGGCCAGGGATCGAACCCACATCCTCATGGATACTACTTGGGTTCGTAAACCGCTGAGCCACGAACGGAACTCCCTGCCCACCTGCTTTTAGAGTGATCGTTATTTTCTGAGTCTGAAGTGTAGATGTTATTACACTTCTTTCTGGGCTCCATAGTCTTTTTTTTTTTCCTCCATTTTTTAAAGTTTTATTGCTGTATGGTTGATTTACAATGTTGTGATCATTTCTGCCATACAACAAAGTGATTCAGCTACGTATGTACACATCCATCCTTTTCCAGGTTATTTCCCTGACTTTGAATCGAGTCGGCCATTGGTCTGAGTACCGTTTCTTTGTAATGGCCTGTTTTTGCTCTTGCTCTGCTTTTAAGTTCTTCGTTTCCACTCTTTCATCTCAGCTCTTTAACTGCAATTATCTGAGAGCTTTTTTTTTTTTTGGAAAAAAAAAGTATCCTGCTGAGAATACTGTGTCCCTCTCGACTATGAATTTGTATGTCTTTTGACAATTTTTTAACTTCTCAGCCCCCCTTTCCCTAAATATTTATTCCGTCTTTGCTCTCTGCGTCCTTTTCTTCTGGAATGTGGCGTACCCATTAGAGCACAGTTCTCTAGGTCTCTTCACTTCTCCCACGTATTTTCCAGTGCCACATCTCTTAGTGCTGTATTACAAGCACTTTCAAGTCACCTTTGTGGTTTCCAAATGTCTAATCTGCTGTTTGCACTGTCTACTGTGTCTTTAATTTCAATGCTTTTGGGTTTGGTTTTTCAAGTTTCTGTTCTTTTTCAAATCTGCCTTTTCTTATTTGATAGCATCTTGTTTCTTGCTAATATTTTAACTTCCTCCTTCATTTCACTGGACCTTTTGAGCACTGCCTTGTTTACGTTCACTGACTGTGTTTGTGTCCGTCAGCATCCCTTCTCCCACTGCTGTATCCACTGCAGATGTTTTGTGATTTTGACTGTGAGGCCGTGCCCAGCAGAGCTTTATTGCCGGGAATTCTTGTTTGAAGATTTTTTATATCTTTTTAAAGAGTTTTATTGAAGGATAGTTGATTTATAAGGTTGTGATCATGGCTGTTGTACAACAGAGTGATTCAGTTATACACATATACACATTAATTCTCTTTCAGATTCTTTTCCTACACAGGTGACCACAGAGTGCTGGGTGGACCTCTCTGTGCTGGACAGCAGGTCCCTGTTGGCCAGTCATTCCGTGGACCTCAGTGTGCAGATGCCAGTCCCAGACCCCCCGTCCCTCCCTGACTTCCGCTTGGACCCTTTGGTAGCCATACGTTTGTTTTCAAAGTCTGTGGCTCCATTTCTGTTCTATTGCAGGTAATTCTGAAGAAGGCTCGATGGAAAATAGTTCCATTACGTGATTTTTTTTTTCTACAAGAATCCAGGACACTTGGGGGCATTTTAATTTAATCCTGAGCTTGCGATTGTCCAGACTACAAAAGTAACATACATTAAATGCTAAAGGACATTTTCAGGGTGACAAATTCTCTAGAGAAAAAGGTATCTTTCTATCTAGAACCACAGGCTAGATGGGCAGGTTATTCTGTCACTTCCTTTTGCCAGACAGCAGGTTTCCTCTGACCCAGAGCCTGGCCCTCTGCCCCGAGTCCGCATGCGTCCTGGGAGCAGTGGTTTGGTTGCAGCCGGTCGGGCAGCTGGGCTGAGCGCATGGGCAGAAGTCAAACCGTCCAGCTGCTCCAGCACTGGTGCCCAAAGGATGTCCCCATTAGGGTCCGTGTTCCTTCTCCTCACTGTTCTGTGACCCGGTGCTGACTCTCTGAGCAGCACCCCCGCGCAGGTGGCCACGCGCTCCTGTCTTACCCAGTCCCACCCACATCACTCTTTCCGAGATGAAAGTCTCTTCCCATCTTGCACATGAAAATGTCTGTTTTTGAGCAAAGCGTGTATCTGCTGCTTGCAAAACAAGCATCTATTGCTTTGTTTAAAGAGGGGAGACCAGCTCATGCTCAGCTAAGTAATATTTTTGCATAACCGATAAACTATGTTCAGCGTATTCCACTTAAAAAGTCTAGGAACTAACTTACGCATTTGGTCACGATCAGGAGGAAAAATATGGAGAAAAATGTCATATGGGAGGAAACAAAGTCTGGGGTGGAAAAAATACTGAACTGCAGTCATGAAACCTGAGTTCTAGTCTTTGTCTGGTTCCTAATCGGCCGTGTGCCTTTGCCAAGCTGATTTATCCCAAGCTGGCATCAGTTCATCCTGCTGGAAATAAGGTGAATTTCATTAGATGCTCTCGAATATGACACTACTTTCTAAGACTCTATAAATTTTAGTTCCTTGGAAAATGTACGTATGTACCCCACATACTTCCAGAGCAAATGCTGAATAAGGGAAGGAGCAGGTGCTACCAAACTTGTCATTATAAAGACCAATAGAAAACCCTGAATGCCTCTCACTAAATCTCTTTTGCTCCAAAGGAGGTAAATATTCAAGTTCTTAGACTGTTTTCAACACTGCTGCAAAGATTTTCATCATGCTTGCCTAAATGTGATGCATTATTTTTGGTGGTACTTCTTTAGTGGGAAGACGCAGTAAATATTGAATAAAGCCAATAAATATTGAACGGCCAGGTATGAGTTCACCAGCTAAGCAAGAAAGAGTGACGGTCTGATGTCGAGCAGTTATCAAGAACGGAAGAGGTGAAGCTCAGATGCTGTCCCCAAACCCTGTGCCTCTCCCAGCCCCCGTTTTGCTCCAGCGGCGATGGGGAGCACATGGCGCGTAACTCATGCCAAGTGACTGCGTGGCCCTTGCTTTCTGCCACAGGGTCCTGGCTACAGTAACGTGTGTGTCCTGCAGTCGGCTCAGCTCTCTGGGCACAAGCACAACCCACACGCTTCAGGGGTAACTGGCCCGGAGCAGCCCTCGTCCCCTGGGAATGAAGCCAGTCCGTGAATGCTCCCATTTTGCAGGTCTCAGATGGGCGCTTCCGTGCGTTCTGCAACATTCCTTCGGGGTTCTCAGCAAGAGCCCCAGCTGCGCACAGCGGTGACCAGCTCCTCGAGAACGAATATGCCTCCTGACTTGAGTCCCTGCTTCTCTGCTTTCACTCCCCAGTCCTCCCCAAGCCATCTTCCCAAACCGTGTACTTCCACGCAAGCCGTGGACGATGCCGGGGGGCCGGGGGGGTGCACGCAGCCCTCCCGTGAGCACAACGATTGGAAGCATGGGTGCTGCTGGCTGTCCAGGAATTGCTCGTCCCTAAAGGCGCTGCGTTACTCAAGACTGTGCTACGTTCCCGGCGCCACGAATGCCCAACGGCGGTCAGTGCTGGCGTGCAGAGGCTTGGCCCCCAGTGTGCGACAGCTCTGCAGATTCAGAGATCACGGAGGGACTGGCCGGGCACCTGTTGCAGGCCCATCACCCTTCAGCTTCTCTGTTTGTCCCCAGCCGTTTCTTTACTCCTTTACACGCTGACACGGAGAGCAACTTACTGATAAACCTGCTCAAATCGCCATCACAGGCTCTGCTTCCAAGTTTCTGAACATGTTGCTCTTGTCCCAGCCTTTGCGTGGGGTGGTAACTCAAGGTAAGACCATTGCTTGACCTCTCATTCTCTCTCCCCCTCATTCCCCGCCTCTTTACCCTGTCCCGTGTGTGTGTGTGTGTGTGTGCGTGTGTGTCTGTGTCTGTGTCTGTGTTGATGGAGGGCTTGGCGATCACTTACTTTCAACAATATTTTTTTAAGGTTTTAATTATAGTATCTTTGGCATAGGAATCAGTCATAATAAAAAAAAGAGAGTAATTCCTTTTTTAAGAGAGAAATCAGGACTAGTAACTAAAGCATCCCAGCTAGTTACCGTGTAAATGAGTGACAGTGGAAAGAACACGAGTATCGGTACGTGGCTTTTGCTGTCTTATTGGGAAATTATATTTATTTATCATTATTTTGGAACATTACAATGAGAAAAATTATAAGTTTATATTTTTTTCAATTTTTCTGAGCAGTAGAGATCTATAATTAACTTGTCCCTTTTTATGCTGTGTAAACATTTTCCCCTCTGGATATGTCTAGAAATTCCTGGCACTTTTGAAATTTAGCTGCTCTCAACTCTTATTTTATTGCCACCTGAATACTGTTGTTTTTTGTTTTCGGGTTTTTTTTTTCTGCTTTTTAGGGCTGCACCCACAGCATGTGGAAGTTCCCAGGTGAGGGGTCGAATCAGAGCTACAACTTCTGGCCTACACCACAGCCACAGCAACGCCAGATCCTTAGCTCACTGAGCAAGGCCAGGGATGGAACCCGCATCCTCATGGATGCTAGTCGAGTTCGCTAACTGCTGAGCCGCGACGGGAACTCCCTTGACTACTGTTCTTAATTGCAATTTTAACATTAGCAGGTAATCTGCACTTTTCCAAGATAAGCAGTAAATTGACAGGGATGTTAACCTCGAGGCTGCAGCCGGTTCCCACAGGGCCGTTCATCTTCAGCCTTACCACCACCTGCCTCTGCAGGAAATTAAGTGCTGCCCTTCCCTTGACTGTGAATGTTGGCTTTTAATGGTGATTTAAATCAAGGAATTGCAGAGAAAAAATAAATTACAAAGAAAAGGGAAATGGGACTAAATATGTAGCTGTTTGTGACTACACAGCTTTTTTCAACCAGGCCCGATGACATGAAGGATTAATCAATAAGGTAATGATTTTGACGAATATGGCCAATCAATCTAGCGTGCTCAGGTTTCTGAGACAATGCTTTTTTTCGTTTCTTTTTTTTGTCTTTTTGCCTTATTTGGGCCGCACCCGCGGCATATGGAGGTTCCCAGGCTAGGGGTCTAACAGGAGCTGTAGCCGCCGGCCTACACCACAGCTATAGCAATGCAGGATCCGAGCCGCATCTGCAACCTACACCACAGCTCACGGCAACGCCAGACCCCTAACCCACTGAGCAAGGCCAGGGATCAAACCTGCAACCTCATGGTTCCTAGTCGGATTTGTTACCACTGAGCCACGACGGGAACTCCAAATGCACATAACTTTTAAATAAACCTTTGCCCATGTTAGCATATATGAGAAATACATATTTTATCCAAGTTTCTGTGCATTATGTGTTTCAAATGTCTTAAGAACTCCTAGAATACAACCTACGCAAAGCTTTGACACTTGAAAGCAACCAGACCTCAGCCAGACGAATGAGTGACAACTGACTTTGATACAGTGAAGCCAGATTATTTAGGACACCACAAAAACAGTTCATTGGGGTTCTCTTGTGGCTCATCAGGTTAAGGATTCGGTGTTGCCCCTGCAATGACTTGGGTCAGATCCCTGGCCCAGGAGCTTCCGCATGCCTCGGGTGTGGCCAAAAACAAAGCAACCGCAGCAAAGCAGTTTTTTCCTCACGACTGTAGCCTGGTTCCCATGAAGAAGGGAGCGTCTTGCTCCATCTTATGCACCTGCTCGTGATGACGATCAAGCTCCTGGTTCAGTAACGCTGACACAATGAAGAGCCACCCCTGCTGCTTCCTAACACGAGCAAGTGTCTTTCCAGCAGTAGTGCCGTTTCTTACTGGACACGCACAGATGTCTGCCCCTATAACATTCACATGCCAGCTAATTCCAACAGGTGACACATAGGCATCCACAGTTCATGTTGTCATACAAAATATTTTTAAGGCACTGGGTGTTTTGTATGTGTTTCCTTGCACGTGGACGATGTCCAACGTAGCTTAACGTGCAAAGCTCATGCGGGACCAGGAGTCTGTCTGCACGTCTCCTGCCTCCCCCGTTTTCCCATCCGCTCCCTCCCCCCTGGTGTTCTACCGGTTAACGGTCCCGGGGCACCAAGTGGAAGCTCGCTCAGCCTTTAGGGGACCACAGGTGCAGAGCACGAGCCTGGGTTGTACTAGGAAGCGAGCGTGGCCTCCCCTCGTCTGTCAGAGACGTCCTGGCTCTGAATTCTGATGCCTCTGAATTCCCTCCGCTGTGCTCTTTGGTTTTTCGAGCTTGTTCGTTTCTGATGCATCCATCAGTCCCCGCCGTGTACGAGCACTGCAGGCTCCCCAAATCCCCCTTAATCCTCGTGTGGTTCTGGCCCCATCTCGCCTCGCTGGAGCCTTTTCTCTTGGGAGCAGAACTCAGTTTTTTCATCGTAATGCAACAGAGTAAACAAGGATCGGATCCTGACAGGCCTTTGACAAGGATGATGGCAGGATGCTAAGATGGCAACTGAAAATAGAAATAATGACACTCCTTACTTCATAAAGCAACGCAGAAGGCACTTCCATCGCTCTCCTGGTAACCAGGTTGGCGATAATATTGCATTGCTCGTTAGCAGCAGAGAAGGAAAGCAATTCCCAGCTCTGCTCCGTGCGCACACGCCAATATTCAGGACGGCTGGTTGATGAGCAGCCTTTTCGTTTCTATTTTTATTTTTTGTCTTTTTAGGGCCGCGCCTGCAGCACATGGAGGTTCCCAGGCTACGTGTCCAATCGGAGCTGTAGTTGCCGGCCTACGCCACAGCCACAGCAATGCGGGATCCGAGCTGCATCTGTGACCTACACCACGGCTCACGGCAACGACAGATCCTTAACCCGCTGAACAAGGCCAGGGATCGAACCCGCAACCTCATGGTTCCCAGTTGGATTCGTTAACCACTGAGCCACGACGGGAGCTCCAGATGAGCAACATTTTGTTAGAAACAGACAATACGTGCCAGGTTTCGGATGAGGACACAGGCTGAGGAAAGGCCAGTGCCCCACGCTGCCCCCTCCACCAAGAGCGTATTGGGCAGTTCACGGTGCCACAGAGGTGACACCTGGGCACCGGGGGCTGGGTGCTGACGTCACAAGACATCTCGCTGCAGGCGGCACTGGGCACGGCTGCCCCTGCACACCCAGGAGAGTGGTGGGCGCCCAGGACGCAGGCGATCCGCCAGGTAACTCGTGGGGTGGCAGGAAAACCCTGTCTCCTGTGTGTCTTTTCCAGCAAACTGGACGAGCAGAGCGGCGTTTCTGATTTGCGGAAAATTACAAATAGATCACGGAAGTCCCTCCACTGCTGCGGAATAAACGCATCTTGGCAAACAGGGGACGTGGAATGGAAGCAATGCCCTCCCGTCATGGCAGCTTGGCTCCCGCGGCTCCTTCCTGCCTGAGGTTTGAGGGCCCGCGGAGCGACTGAAAAATGCCCCATCCTGCTCCTAAAAATCGAGGCTAAGGAAGGCAGCTATTCCCACTCGCCGCCAGCACTGAGTCACACTGTTCATCTATGCGCAAGGTTGCTCGTTCCAGCCTTCACCCATTACGTGCCAGATGCTGTGCCGCCTCCTGGCCAAAGATCGGCAGGTGGCAGGAAGTCAGCACGCAGGCTGAGAAGACGGGCATCCAAACGCCGCCAGGCCCTGAGGGGGTCTTCCACCCGCTGCGCGCGGGGTGGGGTCGGGAGGAGGCGAGGGCAGAGGCCCCGAGAGGCGTTGACATTACGGCTGCGTCCGAAAGGAGGAGGAGGAGAGCTTTGCTCAGTGAGAACCCAGGAGAAAATACTGCAGGGACACAAAATGCCAGGGCGGTTCTGGGGGTGGGTGAAGCCGTGGGGGGCGGGGGGACAGGGACAGCTGGTGAGAGGCGGGGAGGAGGAGGGCTGTGGCCCTGGCCCAGTGGGTCCGAGCCCTGCACCACCACTAATTGACAGCGTGATCGCTAAATGCAGTTTGCTTCTCCCAAAACCAGGTTGTCAGAGCCCCTCTGAGCCCCAGGGCTGTCCCCGGTTTGAGCTGCGCGCCCAACAAATGTTCTCTCTGCCCGAATGTCCAGCGCTTCCCAAGAGACGCCTTCCCCTCGTCCTTCCTCAACAGCTGTTTGTTTGGTTTGGCTTTTGTTTTAGGGGATGTGGAGCCCATTCAAACAGCAGGGGTTATTAGGGCAAAGGTCAGAAGGTAAAGCTGAGGAGTTCCAGTCGTGGCTCAGTGGTAACAAATCCGACTGGGAGCCACGAGGACTCGGGTTCGATCTCTGGCCTTGCTCAGTGGGTTAAGGATCCGGTGTTGCCGTGAACTGTGATGTAGGTTGCAGACGCGGCTCGGATCCCACGTTGCTGTGGCTGTGGCGCAGGCCGGCGGCTACAGCTCCTATTAGACCCCTAGCCTGGGAACCTCCATATGCCGCAGGTGCAGCGCTACATAAAGGCAAAAAAAAAAGTTCTACTTCAATTTCATGAACTGGATGAAACAAATCAAACTTAGTAGAATTAACTGATTTTCTTTGCAAAGCCTCTTACAACATTAATGGAAACCTAGCTTCATTTGACTTGCAAAATTCTCCTCCTGCTGTTGGAGCCAACACATTAACCGTCTTTGTTGCACTTTTGTCTATTCATTTAAAATGCTTGAAGGACAGTAAATGAAGTCTCCTGAGAACACATCGGTCGAAGTGACAAGTCCTGCTTCCCCGTGGGCCGTGGCGGGACGCCTGCTGCTGCTGCACACTACGTCCTCGCGAGGTGGCCCTGAGCCTTGGGACGGGAGCCTCTGCACCCTCTCCACAACTTCTAAGCCTCTATGCAGATTGTTTTCCCAGCTACTCTTTCAAAGACAAAGTCGAAAAGCATTTGTCATTTCATTTAGAAACGTATTCATCCTTTTCTTTCGAGGGTTCTTATTTGGTGCAGATCAACTAAGCTCAACCCTCCTTCCACCTGTGTGTGTCTGTGTGTGTGTGTGTGTGTGTGTGTGTGTCTTTATATGTGTCTCTGTCCGTGGGCCTGTGTATGTGTATGTGTGTGTTTGTGTGTCTGTGTGCCTATGTATGTCTAGTGTATGGGTCTGTGCGTGTCTCTGTGTGTATGTGTGTCTCTGTGGAATGTGTGTGTGTACATGCGTGTGTCTGTGTGTATATGTGTGTCTCTGTGGTGTGTGTGTCTGGGTGTGTGTCTATTGAACAGTCTACCTTGGAGCATGTCGAATTCGTGATGCAAAGGGCCCTGGAGATGGAAGGTGAGCTAATTTGGGGAACACATGGGCTGAAATAGTCCAGCAGTGATATCATTAAGAGGAAATGACTCTGCCTGCTCATCGTCTTGAAGCACAGAGCAGCTCTTGAATGAACACATAAAGATTTTAAACAATCTTCCCTAATGAACAGGGACTATTAACAGAAATCGCAAAGTTCCGTTAACATTTAACACAAATAGACTTTTTAACTTGCTTCTCTCGTTACCCTCCCTTACAAGGCTACGTGTTCAATCGAGCAGGAAGCGGAGCAAGATGAGAGAAGACCGCGAGCCAGAGTTACAGGTGAGGCGGCAGCGCGAGACCGCGGAGCGGAAGCACCGGGTTCTCTGCCCTCCGGATGGATTTGTTGCTGCTTCTGAAGACTTTTGGACGATTTTTAAATAGCTTGCATCTAATATGTTGTTAATAATAAAACTCTTCATTTTAAAAGCAAGGGTCTCATATTTCAAAGGAATATTACTAAATTTTATGAATATTTGAATTCTTCCTATAATAAAAGCATTTTAACGTACTGAATTCATTTTCTTGGGTCTTTCTGCGATTCTTTATGTAGATTGTCTCAGTGACAATAATTAGCAATACTAATTTTATTAGGACTATATAAATATGTATATAAATTATTTCAAGAGTTGTCATCATGCCCAGCAGTAATTAACCGGACTGGTATCCATGAGGACGCAGGTTCTATTCCTGGCCTCGCTCAGTGGGTTAAGGATCCAGCGTTGCCATGAGCTGCGGTGTAGGTCACAGACACGTCTTGGATCTGGCGTTGCTATAACTGTGGCAGCTGCAGCTCTGATTTGACCCCCAGCCTCGGAACCTCCATATGTCGCAGGTGTGGCCCTAAAAAGACAAAAGAAAAAAAAATAATGAGATAATGTCACAGAGCTTGTATGAGGGTTAAGCGCATACAAATCATGTACTATGGTGACTGAACCTTTCCGGGGCTCAGGAAATGAGACTCAAACACGAAAGGACTCATGATGGTAGAAAGGACGGCAGTACATTCAGGACTCTGCTTGGGCGTCTCAGATACCATTTACAGAAATAAAAGTCTACTAGTAACTGTGCTTTAAGAGCTAGGAAATTTTGAAAATCAGAATAGGATTGACTGTCCCCAGAAGACACATAGAGTTGCGGTACCATTCCAGAAATGCAGTAACAAGTATCATACTGAGACTAGATAGAAAAGTTTATAAAGGAAGGAGATTACAAGACAAGACATTTTTAAATAGCACCAAAACGGAATCATCTGATATGCACGATTATATGGTCTTGATACATTTCGCAAGCATTTCTATAGGGTTTTGCAATCAACAATAGCGCCTGGAAAAATTCAAACACTTTACTTCATCAGAATTAAACTGTTTTCTCTGTTAGGAAATAAAATATCCTAGGAGACTTTGCTTCTTGGTAAAGCAGGAAAGGATTTTGGAACCAAAACCTCCATCTGGGCTTCTAGGTATTAAACCAGCTCTGCAAACATACAGTTCCAGACTTTGGATTTTGTACCAGTGATCATGTCTGCGGTAATTCTTCCAGACGGGCTGCTGTGAAGAATTACCGCACACGAGTTTTAGTTTTCTGTTCAACAGCAACATTGCTAAACAGGGCAGATGAAGGCTGCCTCACCAATGGGTTATTTCAAGAAAGTCCAGAGAGAAGGTAAAACTGCGTGGGTCTTTTCCAAGTTCTGTTGGACCAGGTCACGTCACTTAGTGAATGAGCTTCTGTCCAAGACATAAAAAAAACCAAAAGAGAGTCAGCATAGGCAGCTCATGACGGCATTTGCTAAAAGAGCCCATGGTAGCATTTGCTGAAACACTAGGCTTCAATAAAAATTATAAAATTTATTTCAATAAAATTATACATTCTGTTACCAGGTTGTTATATTTTAATATCTTAATTTTACATGCAAAATTTTTTAAAAGATGCATTTTACAAGCTAGAAGATGGTCCAAATATAAGGCAGGAAATAAAACGGACTTCGCTTTAGAGTGTGGCCCTGACACATAGCTTTTCTTTGCCTTCCTCCCCACAGAAAAGAACCAGAGGGCACGTTTGCCACACAGGCTGTGACCCTCTTATTGCTGAAGAACCTCACGAGGACAGGAGTCTAGCAGCGCCGAGATCAAATCCGGCCTCTCCGCTAGGAACCGCAGGCAGCAAAGATGAGCGGCGGCTCAGTCAGCCGCCAGCCTGGATGCAGATCACGCTCTTGAACTTCTGTCTCAACGTCAGGAAGAGGGAAGACGGCTGTGCGCTCAGCCTCATGCCGTCCTGACCGAGGAAAGAAGACATCGCTACGCTCACTTTCCAGGTTATGAAATGAGGCACTAGACAAATCAAATGCCTGACCTCGTGTCATAAAGCGAATTGATGTGGCGAATAACGCAGATATCCTGACACTCGAGCCAGGCTTTTTTTTTTTTTCCGATCCATCATGCTGTTTTCTAACATTCTGATTGGGGCTAAGTCCTTTTAAACACACGTTTGGAAACCGGAGAATGAAAAGTTAGGTGCTGGTTCTCCTCCCTCGGCCCCGTCCTGACTCGGGTGCGCTGGCCCCGCAGTGACTCAGCGAAGGACTGTCGCCCGGCTGCACGGTCTGGGCTTCGTCTCTGCCCCAGCGGCGGGAGCCCGGTCACGTCACCGCCGGGTTCATCCCACGCTCCCATGTCTTACCTCGGACAGGACAGCAGCGGTGGTTTTCTTAGCCCGCCAGCAGGTGGGCTTGAGCAAACAGCTGATAATACTTCACATGCTTTGTGAAGCATAGAGCACCTCAGAAACGTCAAGGCTTGTGTGTTAGCCGCACTGCTCGGGCAGCTGTTTCTACCAGCCATGCCCTTTTTCTGCCTTGTCTGAACCCCCACAGCACCTCCTATCCCTCTCCTAAGACGCCATTCAGGAGCTCCGGTGCAGTGGCATAGGTCACAGATGCTTCTCGGATCCCGCGTTGCTGTGGCTTTGGCTAGGCCAGTGGCTACAGCTCCGATTCCACCCCTAGCCTGGGAACCTTCATATGCCGCAGGTGCGGCCCTAACAAGCCAAAAAAAGATGCTGATCTTTGTTCGCCTCATCCCATAAGCAACTGGTGTTTGTTATGCACGATACATTCTTTGATGACAAGAATCGTGAGACTTTTATACCCTTATCTCCCTGGAGGGTACCTACTGCAATTAATGAAAATTTTGCCCAAGGATCAAATTACGATTGAGACCATTCTTAGCACTAATGCAAACCATGACCTTCCCAGCAAGGTGGTGCTTCAGACAAATCAAGGGCCCAGGGACAGTGACCCAGAGGGACATCAGGGCCTCTGCAGGACACTCTTTCAAGAATATAGATATAGCTAACCCTTCTGCTACCCCTATATGAAAAGAGCTGCCCCTACTGCCCCCGACTGGTCCCAGTGAGTCGATGCCCATAGCATGGGGAAGAAATAAGAATTAGTCTTAGGTGACAGTTCCTGTTTCAAACAGTTTTTAAAAGAGGCAGCTTACTTGCTGACCGCCACTGCCGACTGCATATAAGTCAGAATGTGCTTAAACGGCCCTAGATGTGCTTTAATATTCAAGGTACTTTATATCAGAACCTCTGTGTCAGCCCACGCCTTCACATAAGGATGTGTATGGTGTTCTCACGTTTATTCAAAATGAGTGACATTCGCAGTGGGAGAGAAGATAGGAGCTTCTATGCTCTGTCAATTGTTCTTTGATGATGTGGACATTAGTGTGTGTGTGTGTGTGTGTGGCTGTATTTGTGTGTGTGAACGTGGGCACACACCACCAGGGTGATAATACTCTGAGTTGTGCTCCTAGGGACAAAAAGAGTTTACATTAATATATTCATTCTTCCAAGTCTTTAAAAATTAAGGAACATGCATTTTCTAGAGGGCTGACCTGGGTCAGGTTGCAACATGTGACCACAGAAACCCTTGAAACTAATTGACCCTCGGATCAAAGTCCTTGACTTCAGCTGAGAATGCCGGATCCCCTGTGAGCAGCGCTTTTCAGCCAGGCAACAGCGGGCCACTCGTGACCTTGGTCTTACTTTACATCTTCTGTTTAATTGTTTCATTTTTAAAAGTTTGATCATAGTCCCTTTAGAAAAGAGCCCTGTTAATACCTGCAGTCCTTCCTTTCAATTACCACGTTTGGCCTTCAAAAGGAGGGCGTTCCAATTTCGTGGTCCACACAGGATGCAATTTTACACTTGACAATAATGGCAAAAGCTTTTCTGTAACACACAGCATTTTAGCCACAGATGACTCTCGCTTCACTGGCTGGAAAAAATTAAGCATTTGAGATGAACTCCAGAATTTCTAGGAAATTTTGGAACTGGATCTTGTATACCGGTTCATTTAAATTATTACTGCCTTTGGTCCGACAGATACAGCAATTGGTGCATTGACTTCTTAGGAATAAATGTTGTTAACAGGGATAATTAAAATAGTAATCTCTACTCCTTTCCCTTCCTAAATAGTTAATAAAACACATCCTATCTGCTTCACAGAACTAACGTTACTAAGCAAAGATTCTGAAGTTGCATTGGTGTCCGAGTGTATATACGGACCACTGGACTTCTACAGTTTGAGGCTTTAAAGAGAAAATAAATATGAGGTGTGTTGAAATTAAAATTTATGCCTTTGGAGTTCCCATTGTGGAGCAGTGGAAACGAATCCGACTAGTATCCATGAGCGTGCAGGTTCGATCCCTGGCCTCGCTCAGTTGGTCAAGGATCTGGCGTTGCTGTGAGCTGCAGTCTAGGTCGCGGACATGGCTCGGATCCTGAAAATCCTGCATTGGAGGCAACATGGACAGACCGTGAGGACACTGTGCTCAGCAACATAAGTTTGACAGAGAAAGACCAGCACCCTATGACCTCGCTGACACGTGGAGCCTAAAAAACCTAACGCACAGATGCAGACGACAAGTTGGTGGTGGCCAGAGCTGGGGACTGGGCACACTGGGTGGAGGTGGCTGCAGACTTCCAAGTTTACGTCAACTGCATCTCAGTTTTTCGAAGCCGTGTCAGGCAAGCCCTCCCCGGAGGAAGGGTTCCCCACCTCCGTGAAGACGGCTGTGTCCCCATGACCGATTTTCACATTTCTCCTTCATGTTCCACCCGTGTCCCCAGTACTTTGAACAGTTCCGCTCATCATAGCAAGTTTTAAACACAGATTTTCCATCGGATCTGGTCATGAGATGATCGACTGCAGGGTCTCACTTCCTGTGTATCAGCACGACCCCAAGCGGTGAGGTTTTAAGGCGTCACAGGTCTCACTGCAGCTGCTCATTCCCAGGCTGTTTACATCAGTGACAGGAGTGAGCAGATCTAGGTCAAAAACACCTAAAAGTACTGTTTAAAGCACCCACGTGTGCGCGGGACCGCGCGGAGAAGGGCACAAAGCGGGTGGAGGCACTGACGGAAGCTCCACGACCTGCCCCTGGCCCACCCACCAAGCACCCTATAGAAACAAGCTCGAGGTAAAAAAAGACAGCTTTTAATGTTCTAATGGACAAGCTTTCAGTGCTTGGCTAACAGAGTGTACACAGCAGATGCCAAACCGTGCACCCAGAGCTTTTAAAATCAAGGGAGTGGCACTGATTCGCCAGATGGCTTGAAATCTGGGGGAAAGGCGCTTCCGGAATATAAAGCACCTTCACAAACAGACCTCGGCAACGATGTACAATGATGCTCCCCTATTCGAGGCAAATCAAAGGCCAAAGGGAAGAAGACAGCCTGCTGTGTCGCAGGTGCGCAGAGCAGAAAAGGGGCTCCACCTCGGAGTTCTGAGGGTCCTTCCTGGTCAAAACCCAAGTGCGATCAATGTCAAAGTACATCCTAGCTCAGGGGCAGAACCGCCTTCTCCCCTGGGAGAAACGGGGGCCGATTTTCCTGGTTAAGCACTGGAAGGAGGATCCTGTCTGTACGTACACAGACAGCTGTGTACAAATTTGTGTGAGTCATTCACACCTACATTTATTCGTTAAGTGGGCCGATTCGTCTCAAGTGACTGAAATGGGCCGACACTGTTTTCGCTCCCAGAGTTACAGAAAAGAATTAAAAAAGAAGTCCCCACCCTACAAAGCTGACCTTCTTACGAAAAGAGACAGTGACCGAACAAACAAGTGCATAAATCCATCACCCATCGGGTGGGGAAAAGTTCAGTGGAGAAAAACAAAAGCAGAAGGAAGAACAGTGAGTCTGGGGCGGGGACAGGCTGCTCTCATTTGTGGAGCAGCCAGGAAAGGCCCCCACGAGGGCACCGAGGCCCAGGGCGCGGAGGCCAGGCGGCCGAGCGCGGACCCCGGGAGGGAAGGCATTCTGGTCACGGGGCCGCAAGTGCCAAGGCCCTGGGGTGGGAGCGAGCGGGTGTCTGGGAAACCGGCAAAGAGGCCCCACAGCTGGAACGAAGCGAGGCGACTGGGCGGCAGAGGTTCACACGGATGCGTGCACGGACCTTACCGCTCCGGCCGCCGCTCCGTTTTGCTTCCCCGCTTCCCTGCCTCACGTCATCACGTCATCCCAGCAGAACTCCTATTATGAACCAAGAACATACCTTTCCAGCCCTTTCTCTCAACACTAGAAGGTGGACTGTAATCCAGGAGTAGAAGATGACGAAGAAGCGGGGGGACTAAGGTTAACACTAAAGAGAGCCCTCTCCGTCGTTAACTCTGCGATCGCCCCATTATGTAAAAGACCAGGAACTAAACAGGAGCAGTGGAGATCTAGCTAAACACACTTCACTTACGCTCACGGGGGAAGACCATCTGGAGCTCTGGCTTATCACCAGGAAGCGTAAAGCGCCAAAGAGACTCTGGCAAATGCTTTTGTCCTTGGGAACCGGTATTTTTAAGCCAACCTAAGAAGCGAAGTCAAGTAAATCAACCAATTCTTCTCATTTTATTAGACATCATCTGAGTCTGACCAAACATAGAGAACGTCCATATATGAGTCGTGCAACAAAACCATGGTGAGGAGTTCCCATCGTGGCTCAGTGGTTAATGAATCCAACTAGGAACCATGAGGTTGTGGGTTCGATCCCTGGCCTTGCTCAGTGGGTTAAGGATCCGGCATTGCCGTGAGCTATGGTGTAGGTCACTGACGTGGCTCGGATCCCGTGTGGCTGTGGCTGTGGCAAAGGCTGGCAGCTACCAGCTCCTGTTAGACCCCTAGCCTGGGAACCTCCATATGCTGCAGGTGCGGCCCTAGATAAA
>PVHT021183584.1:1766005-1788017 GCA_004024745.2 Catagonus wagneri
TGTGAACCAGGTGTGGGCGCTGAGGCCACTTCCCAAAGTAAGAACCCAGCCCAGTGCCGTCTGGCCAGTGTTGACTGCACACCAACCACTCCAAGAAGTTTTCAGCACAAACACTGGGCTTCTTGGCAGGAAAAGGCAGCTCACTCCCTGCCTGTCACCCCACAGAAGCTACATCGAAGGGCTTCCGTGAGTGGGGGTCTGGGGACAGTCACCTGAGCTGCAGCTTTGCAACCTCAGAGCCAAGTGTGCGTGTGCACGCGCGCGCGTGACTGTGTGTGTCTGTGTGTGTGTTAGCGGTTCACCTGCAGCACAGGGCTCAGGCTGTGAGAAGTGCAAACAGAAAAGTAGCCCAATGAACAAGTGAAGACAATTACTTGGAGCAGACCAGGAAATATACTGATTTTTAAAATGACTTCTAAAGTCTCTTTTCACTCACTTCAATATTTTTCTTTTTTTTTAACTGAACCTGGGGCATATGGAAGTTCCTGTATTAGAGGTCTAATCAGAGCTGCAGCTGCAGGTCTACACCACAGCCACAGCAACACTGGATCTGAGCTGCATCTGTGACCTGTGCTTCAGCTTATGGCAACACCAGATCCTTAACCCACTGAGGGAGGCCAGGGATTGAACCCACGTCCTCACGGAGACCATGTCAGGTTCTTAACCCACTGAGCCACAGTGGGAGTGCCAGGTAAATTATTTTCAAAAACAATTCAATAATAATTCAAATCAGTATTTTGAAAGAAAAAAAAAGAAAGAAAAGACAACCCTAAATAAAACTCCCAGGCACACTTCCCACATCAAAACAAGACAAACAAGCATAAAATCATAATAATCACAATTCAGACATTAAGCCCTATCCACATGGGAAATTTTTAAGTTCTTCTTTTTAAATGTTGTGATTCCTTCTTAGGATGAGGTACCATTAGGCTAATTCAGAGCAAAAGGGCTGTAAAATTCAAAGCACTCACCATAAATGACAGTTAAATAACTGATTTATTATCCATTGGTTGGGAAGTTATATATATAAACCTATTTGTCAGAGTTATGACAGTTTAAACAGCGCTTCCCTTTGGAAGGCGGAATTCAATTATCAGTTATTTTCCACTTACATTTTTAGGGTTTTTATTCCAAAAAAAAAAGTGAAGGCCTCTACTTAATTTTAGATCCTCAGGTATACAGCTGCGAAATAAACACCTTTCACCAGTACATGAAGATGAAAACTGGGTCTCATGGGTTTGTACAGCCACAAAATTGCGCTTTTCCCCTGCACTTCACATTTTCAGATGGTCTGTGTTGGGAGGAAAGACAGTCCCCTTCTAAATGGTGCCCTTTTGCAGTTTCCCTTTCACAGCCCCAAACCCAGACCCCCATCTGCACAATGGCGTGAGAAACTCCAAGTGACAGAGCCACTACTCTGGCTGTGAGTTCTGATGGGGTTCTGACGTAAGCATCGCTTTGCACGTCAGGGAAGGGAGCGCCCTGTGGGGCCGGGCCGAGTCCCACAATCATCACAGACAAAGATCAGGAACCCTGTTCCCCTGTGTTTTCCCAGCGCTCCAGCCTCAAGCACTGAGAATTAGAACAGAAGTTGTCCAAAACAGAGGCCGTCGGTCAGGCAGAGTGGCTGGTAGGGGACCCCAGGTAGCACAAATACGGTGATTTTGTCTGGTTTTGTTTTTTTGTTGCTGGAGTGAAAGGTAGGGCCCGGGGACAGCAGGCAACTGGGACAGGGACCCCAGCACCTCCAGAGGACACTGAGGCCCCGGAGGACCTGGAGAGAGGCTCCAAAGGCAGAGGGGCAACACTAACGGACAGACGGGGGTCTCCACGCACAGACCGTGTTTTTGCCAACATCTTAAGGATACGGGCCTTGCTTTTCCTGCTGATTCTTTTCTCATTGGTTTAGATACAGACTTCTATGTTTTCATAATCCAAACTAGTTATTGGTTCATGGGTTACAGCCAATATTTGCTTGACATTGCTCGCAGTCTTGTGGGCTTATAAACATCATAATTTCCTGCAGGACAAAGGCTCACTTTCTGTAACTCATGACCTGCACCTCACCCTTTTCACAGTTTTGTTTTTATTAAAGTGGAGTTGAATTACATGCTGTGTCAAACACCGCTGTGCAGCAGCATAGTGACCCAGGCATACGTACGTACGCATGTACGTATTCTTTTTTACATTATCTGCCACCGTGTTCTGTCCCAGGAGACTGGATATTGTTCCCTGTGCAGTACAGCAGGACCTCGTTGCTTATCCTTTCTGCATGTAATAATTTGCATCTACTAACCCCAAACTCCCCGTCCATCCCACTCCCTCCCCCTCCCCCTTGGCAACCACAAGTCTGTTCTCCACGTCTATGAGTCTGTTTCCGTTTTATAATAGGTTCATCTGTGCCACATTTTAGAGTCCATCTATAAGTGATATCATACGGTACTTGTCTTTCTCTTTCTGACTTACTTTGCTTAGTATGAGAATCTCTAGTTGCAGCCATGTTGCTGCAAATGGCACTATTTCACCTTTTTTATGTCTGAGTAGTATTCCCTTGTGTAAATGTACCACATCCTCTTAATCCATTCATCCGTCGATGGACATTTAAGTTGTTTCCATGTCTTGGCTATTGTGAATTGTGCTGCTGTGAACATACTGGTGCCTGTATCTTTCTGAATTGTAGTTTTCTCCAGATAGATGCCCAGGAGTGGGATTGCTGGATCATGTGGTAGTTCTAGATTTAGTTTTCCGAGGAACCTCCATACTGTTTTCACATCACTTGTTGAATACTGGGTGTAGAAAATTTACAGTAATGGCTAAATTCTGATACATAAGCAGCTTTGGACATTAAGGATTATCCAACATTTCAGCTTGATTTCTTCTCTGAGTTCTAACACAAAACAGCCATATGGTCTTGGATAAGGAATCCACTTATCAGAGACAATGTTCTCATCTATAAAGTGAGGACATTCGAGTCTATAAAGTTATTATTTTCCTACTTTAAATCCTATGACTTTATACAGGACATAAATAAAATGAGCGGTATTGTAAAGACTGCAGTTTCCAAGCTAAGATGGTTCATTAAACGTAGGCATACAATTGTACTTCCTCCTAAACCCCTTTAAACTATAGTCACACACAAATTAGGGCATGTAGTGAGTTCCCTGGTGGTTCAGTAGGTTAAGGATCCAGTGTTGTCACTGCTGTGGCTCAGGTCTCTACTGTGGTGTGAGTTTGACCCCTGGCCCTGGAACTTCCACATGCCATGGGCACGGCAAAAAAAAAAAAAAGTAACAAATTAGGACACATGCACCGAAGGTGGGGAGAACATAATAAGGGCAAACAGACACACGGTACCTGGCTCAGCACCCGACAGAGCTAAGTGCAAGGTCTCCAGGTCGAATCCAACCTACGTAGCAGAGCCCTTGAAAGACGCGGAATTAATGGCACTTGCTCCCTCTGGAACAAGGATACGGGGGCGTTAAATAAGGAGGGGGGCGGCTCTTTGATGAGCCAGCAGCCCTTGGATCACCTTCCGTTCAGTGCCCTGTGGGGGCCCGCCTGACCTCACCCCAACAAGACTGAAGCGCTCCATTGCCTAGAGAGGGTAAAACGAGACCGTCTGAAATGGTCACGCCTCACAGATGCAAGGGGTTGAGTCGAAGAGAGAAAACAAGCAGGTCGAAGGGTCACCTGGCTATTGAAAGCTGAATTCAAGTGCCCAGTCCTCCTTCCCCTTCAGCTCCTAGCTCACTACCAACCGGACCATTAGGCTTTTAGACACTAGGGTTGAAGGGTCTTTTCTGCAGGAAAGATCTAGCCAGTCACCCATCCAAACTGAGCTGTAATAAGCCCAAAGTCAGGAGGTCACCAGCTTACAGGCAAAGCTTCCGATGAGCTTTTCGGCTCCCTTTTAGTCACGAACAGAACGGCAAAAGCTACCAGATTCATGGAACGTGGAGATAGCAAGAAGAAGAGAAAAGTGACTGGGTGAAACCGGAGTGTTCAGGGGAAAGGAGACAGCGTTCACGAGTGACAACGCAACGCTGCTAATCAACTGCGCTGTGACTGAAGCTCTTTAAATGACAAATATCATCAGAGATGCAAAATAAGATATGGCATTCATGAAACGAAAACGGATATAAATGGAACTATTCAGAGAACAATAAAAGAGCATTTTGAAAAACACTTGAAAAGTAAAAGCACAAAATGAAAAAACAATTCCATTTTACTCTTGGAGTTGAAGGACAAAGGTGATGTAGGACCAAGAGGTGGAAAATTGAAAACAAAGGAGAACAAAGAGGCGGAAAATTGGAAAAAAAAAAAAAAAGGAAGTGAGAAAACCAGAGGACCAGACCAGGCAGCCCATCATTCAAACACTCGGCATTCAGGAAAGAGAAAAGAGACCTTACATTGGAAGAAGGATGGATGAACCAGTTCAAGAGTGTTTCCTGTGACCAAAAGGGCCAAGCCAACGACCAGACCAGCCGGGAATGGCCTCCTCCTGCTGTCATGATCCGGTCAGATTGCCTCTGGCTTACAAAGCTCCATTTGTGATTACCACTCACCTCTTTCTAAAGGCAAAGCTGTTGTCTGAAGATCATATGTGGTGCTAAACACGTTTCTTAAAAGTAAAGGATTAATTCAAGCCAGAGCCAGGCAGTGGTCCCCGTGCTGGGGGCCAGAGGGGAAAACCACAGGAGGAGCCCAGAAAGGTCTAAGTCCACGGCACTGAGGCGTCTACCCTGAGGGGCAGACACCCAGATACATGCTTTATTTCAGCTTATATGCTCTTCTTTATTGTGACAATTTAGCAGTTTAAATGTTTTAAAGACTGTCTGTTTTATACAGTCAGATAGTGCAATTGGTGTCTAATAACTAATTAGATACCCACCAAACGGGATCAGAACTCCAGATTGTTTCCTCCAGTACCTCCACAGGACAAAACCCCATTAGGATTCAGCACAGAAGCAACGTTCTGCTCTGAGTTCATCACTAAGAGACTGTCTGGCCTGCCTTTCCCCAGGAAGTGGATCATACAGTCCCTCCACTTAATCACTGTTAAGCTAACTCAAAACGAAAACAACAAACCAAGCAAATGAGAAAACCTCTCAGGAGAGGTTTGCCTTAGGTAACGGCATTTGCTAAGTATGAAAAGATTTGTACAAAGATTGAGTGGTAGGCTTAGTAGTGCCAGTTAATTTATGGCCCTTAATTTGTTTATAATGGCAATGCAACTAATGTCCATTTGTAATGCTGATTTTTCATCAACAATAAAACATTAGTGAGCTCTTTATCTTCTTCAAATGGCTTAAAAAAGACTGCCAGAATAGGTTTATATGATGCTCCCCCATCAGCAGAATGCCTTTTTAAAATAATCCATAACTTTAATATATAATATATAATGTAGTTATATGTCATATATAAGCATAGATATGCATAATGTGGATATATATGTATATTTCATATGTATGTATATCTATCTGTACTGTGTATATATGTCTATATCTATACAGTGCAATACTTTTGGAGACATAACCAAAGCTAGCTGTGGGTGTAGACATTTCCACAGAGTTCCATCGCACTGGAGATTAGCTTTCAAAATATGAACTTTGGGGGAATACAATCACACAGCCTATAGAAAGAACAGACTCATGTTTAGCCTAGTGTAGGTACAGGCAGTTACACATAAAAACGTGAGTAAGTGCGTGTACGTGAGACAAGTATACTCCTCTCTGAGCACTAGCAGCAGTGACCCTCCACCAGCAGCAAGCACACCTAGAGCTTGTATCTTGGTTTCTAACACCACTTTCCAGTATAGTTATTTTAGACTCCATGGAGCAATGGCTGGTTCTAAAACAAGGTCAGACAACACACAAGATGAGCCTGCAGCATCTTCTAGTGTCAGAAAGTAAAAGAATGCTTAAACACACACACACACACACACACACAATGATGGAGGTTTGTCAAAGGGACACAGGAGCCATATGAAAAAATACCCAGTGTTCAAAACTGGAATAGCTTAAACCACAAGATAAAGCTGTATTTGATTATTTCCCCATGTAGGAAATTAGTATCTAGGCGTCCAAACTGATATAAATGATTGACTAAATAATAAATAAGGAGAAGTCCTCCGTGCTAAAGAATTCCAAGAATTCCAGTTAATTTAGGATACACGCGGCCCTCAAGACAGTGGAACATAACTTCTCACATCTTAAGGGTGGGTTCTCTGTGGAGACCATCGTCTGAAGAAGACATGTGGAAACAGGGCGGCCCCGGCAAACATGACCTCAGCCAGGTGATCAACGTCAACCTCGGAAGCGCTGAGTGCTGTCGATGGCACGTGCCCTTGATAAAACTTGGTGACAACGGCTCTTTGCCTGTGTGCCCTCCCTCCCACAAACCCAAATCACGGTCTGCACACTGACTCCTCGAACCCACGAAGGTCCTCAAACACAGGGACAGCCTGAGAAATCGGCACAGCCACGAGGAGCCTGAGGAGACGGGACAGCGGCTCTCGAGTATCCGCGTCCCCCTACCGCCCGGCGCCACCATCCGTATCTTAAGCCCAGTTCCCTCTGTGGGGGCTGTAGGGCTGGGCCGCCGGGAGGTTCAGGCAGTGCGTGCGGAGCCCTCATCAATGGGCTGCGTGCTCTTAGAAGGAAATCCAGAGAATTCTCCTGCCCCTCACGGGGGGAGGACACAGGACAGCTGTCTACACAGCAGGAGGCGGGTCTCTACAGATACCGAGTCTGCCAGCGCCTTGATCCTGGACTTCTCAGCCTCCAGAACTGTGGGAGAGAAATACTTGCCGTTTAAGCACCGCCCCCCCACCCCAGTCTAAAGTGCTCGGTTACAGCAGTACCCCCGCCCCAAGCTCGAGACGTGACCCCGTGTGATGTGGGATCCTGGAGCGAATCCTGGAACAGCACAAAGACACTGAGTAAAAACTGAGACAATACGAACAATCTTGGACTTTAGTTCGTCCTAATGACTTGCTCGTTGCTGTGATGCAAACACACCGTCGCAGGTGAGCTGATAACAAGGAAACCGAGGGCCGGGCGTGTGGGAACTCCCCGAACTGCCTTTACAACTTTTTCGTCAGCCCAAAACCGCTCTGAAAAATCAAGTTTATTTTAAAAAACATAGTCTATGTCATTCCTCCACGTAAAACTCGCGGGTGGCTTCGGATGAAAACGCTTTCTTCTCCACGGGCTCGCCAGGCCCTCCTCGCCACCTCCTTCTAAAGCCCAGCGCGGCCCTGGGCCTGCGTGGCCCCCTGCATGGGCCCTGGGGGTCCAGGGCAGCGCAGCCTCCCCTTCCGGCAACACACACTTCTCCCTGCCCGCCCCACTCTTGGCCCAGTTTCTGATGAAGGGGCCAAACCAGTTCACAGGTCGCTTTTATCCACGCAGTGGCTGCAGGGACTTAGGATAAACATCCAGCGCCGAGCTGCAGTGCCCCCGGCAGAGGCGGGGCCTCCGGGTCACATCCTCCCTTCCGTGGCTGCATCCCCCCCCCCCCCCCATGCCAAGTTCGCGGGTGCTCTCAAGAGCATCTTCTCATTTCAACGCGGCCTTTACGCAGCCAGATGCGCAGTTACCGCTGAAATACTTCCGGCGAGCCCGGCCTTTTGCACAGTAATCGCACATCCACGCTGCGAGGGTAGCCTTTCCCCTTCCCGGTAACAGCGGCCAGAGGAGCCCATCTGCATCACGCGGGCAGAAGAGGCCTCTGCAGATTAATTCCGCTAAGACCAGCTGCCTGGACAGCCTTCCCGCTGCCGCCAGAGACCGTGTTCTCTGCGCTCTGCCTGCTCAGAGGTGCCGCTGACTTTGCAGAGGTTGCTTCTGGTCTTGTCCTTTTCTATGGCAAAAACCCGCACGCTCTCCAATTTCTTTCCAGAGAAAAAAACTCCACAGTGAAAAACGGAGGAAATCGCTCACGGTGATCTTCTGCGTTAGGATGCTTGAATTTCACTGCAGTTCCTCCTAAACCACTAAACAACACATCCCTTCCCGAAGCCCCCAGAAGACAAGACATAATAAACTCCCCACTAGGCCTGCCCAGGATCCCTAATAAAGGATCCCCTAACACCTCTCATTTCTTCTTGAGGAATCCCACTGAATCTTTGAAGTAACTCATAAGGATCTTAATTGGCTGCAAATTTCTGAATTATTTCTACAGTATGCTGCTGTGTTCCATATTTTTGTTGTTGCTTTTAATGGAAGCTGTTTTCCCCAATGGGCCTTAAAGTCTCTGGTCGTCTAGTCCAAAGTCAGTAAAATTGATCTTTTAAAAAAAAATTTGTTACGTGGCAGTAAATAGGCTAGTAAGGTAATGTGAAGCTCACTTTTTTTATGTTACAGTGTTTCTAAGCAAATGGTTTGAAGTCTGCAAAATAAACCATAACTTTAAATGGCCCTCCAATTAGTCTGCCCTCAGCTGCTTGCTTTTCCACACTGAGTAACATTCTAGAATAAGCTTTGAATAGTTTATATATTTTTAAAAAGCCAAGGACATGTGCAAATATCATCCTAGAATTACATAAAGTGGTTTCAAAAGGTTAAACAATTCACCATCAGTATCAGTAAATACAGCCGCTAGGTGAGAGAATATCTAGACAAAAGAAGGGTGTTGAATTACGTGGCCTCAGGAGGTTTTTCACAAGAAAGGACTTGAAATTATTATTTGTAATAAACCTCGGTTAACCAAAACCGAAGCCTTTCAATATCTGCAGGCCATGGCCATTCTACTATCCTTAGAGAGAATTCTTTTAATAGCAACTATTGAAATAAAACCCGGTTTTCAATTATTCCTGACAGCCATAAATTTCAATTAACCAGAAATACTATTCCAGTTGATTGCCCTTCCCGACAAACTCCTTTAAGATGAGAAACTGCAGGAACAAAAGGGTCTTTGATGATGACTGTCTTTCCAGAGAAATCCAGAAGACAGCTTTATCCATTAGGTCCAGAATCCCAGTTCATACCAGTTAAACAATGCAGATAATTTATTATCTCACATACTTGGAAGTCTGGAAGCAAATACGCTGCTTCAGACTAGCCTTCATACAGCCCCGAAATGAGGTCCCCAGTGGCCCTGGGATTCTCCCTCTCTCTGCCCTGCCTTCCCAAGTCAGGTTTGTCCCACACAGTCCCCGGGACTTGTGAATGGCTGCGGCACCTTCGAGCCTCATGCTCCCCCGTCCCACCATCCAGAACAAAAATGATTCTAGCCCACGGCTGCCCCAGAAGATGACACTGGTCCTCTATCCTGAGGCCAATGGCGCATCACATTCACGTAGCTGCAACTCTGATTGGCTCACTTGCCCATCTCTGAGCCAATCCTCTGCTGGGGAGATCGAATCGCCAGCAGGTTTCAGCCAATCACAGCCTGAATTGCGGTTGGCCTGGGTGAGGCTGGCAGGAGAGAAGAGAGGCAGGAATTACCGGCGGGACCGCAGACAGACGTCTACTGTAGCAGCAAATGACGACCTATCAAACTTCCAAAAACACGGAGAGCCCACTGCGGTCAGAAGATGAAAAGGCGAGCAGAAGTCAGGGCAAGACATCAGCCAGCTCCCGTTTTAAAACGGATTAAACCGGGCGGATAGTTTTTGCCATATTTTCCAAACACTCAAGCTGAGTTAAAAATACCTGAATGCTTGAAGACTGAGTGGTAGAAAGGCCACACAGAAATAGCTCACAAAAAGTTAGAAAATTTAAAAGACTAATCTTTAAAGCTCCCAGGGAAAAACAAAAACCATGTTTACTGAGATGTCAGCTCAGGCTTTGGAGGCAGACAGATCTGCGTTACTTACAAGCTGTGTGGGTTTTTTTGGGGGGGGTACTTTCCCTCCTGGAGGTTCAGTTTTTTTTCACCTGAATAATTAGGATAATAAGACCCTTAATAATACCTCATTCATATAATGCGTGAGAATTAAAGTAAGATCTTGCAGGCAAAACATCTAAATGCCGACGCGAACTCAGTACGTGGGAGGGCTGGCTAGGAGTCCCAATTCTCTGTGCTGTTTAACTGGTATGAAGCTAACTGGCAGCCATCAAGGCATTCCAGTGAGTGAGGGAGCCACCTGTCCCCATCCAACCACCATGAGTGGGAAGCAGCACCTATAAATCCGTTGCACAAAACTAGAGTCGTGCCCCAAAGTCCCCATTTTTGTTCTCTTGTTACTTTTTCTGATCCTTGCTTTCCTTACATCTTCCTGACTAGCAAGTTTCTCGTGTATAATGTCCAGAATCATATCTGTGTCCAAAATAAGTGTCTTTATACAGGAACTATTTCTGTGATGACAAAGAGGATGTGAGGGAAAAGAAGTTGCCAGGATCAAAAAAAAAAGGAGTAACTATTTCCGTAAAATAATCACAGTATTTTCGAGCAGTTAGTTCATCTATTCAGTTCCTCTGTCGTTTATAGATTCTCTTTTCAGAGAAAAGTAAATGTCCTTTCTCTTCCCAAGCCTTTATTTAACTCTCATCACACAGCAATTAAGATCAAATCACAGCAGCAATTTGCAAAGTACCTTGAAAATTTTGATGGGAAGTATTATGTATGGACTAGGGAACAGGAACAATGACAGGAAAGGTAAAAATAGACAAGGCTAAATGCGTGCAGGTTTCTATTGCAATAGGATGCACCCTGAGTGCCCCTGGGGCGGTGAGTGTGTCCAACACGTTACCTTGTTTCTCTGCTGCTCCCGAGGCTTGTCGGAGGTGAACGGAGGTGAACGCTCCCAGTGAGTGACTAATGAGATCTCCGTCCTGCTCTCAGTTCCGTGGGTTCTCGGATGCCTTGCTGAGGGCAGAGGCCAGGAGCGTATAATCTGTCTAAATAATCAGTGCTCGATGCTAGGAGCCAGAGGGAGGAAGCTGTCCTGCATTCTCCACAGCCTCAATTATCCTCCTTTTCCTCGGTGACAGATGTCTAATTCCACCGTGACCATTTAGACCTCAATTATAATTCTAATAGAGAACTTTTCAGGCCAGTTGGAAGAGAGGGGCCATTAGACAGGATTTCTGAATGCCCTGCCACCTCTGCTCTAATATGGTCAAAGCTCTACGGCTTAGGCTGAAAAAGACCTGACGGTCCATCAGAGTAGGCGACACGCATTTCTGTTACATCCACTCATTGCTCTGCTGCTGGATGATTTTTGAATGTGTTCCTTTCTATGTATCTCTGATGTATTCAAATACAATCTCTAGGAGAAAATCCAGGTCTTGTAGTTTGTTTATTCCCTTTTTCTTTTTTTGCTTTTTAGGGCCACACCTACGGCATATGGAGGTTGCCAGGCTAGGGGTCTACTCAGAGTTACAGCCGCGGCCTACACCACAGCCACAGCAACGCCGGATCCTTAACCCACTGAGCAAGGCCAGGGATCGAACCTGCAACCTCATGGTTCCTGGTTGGATTCGCTTCCTCTGTGCCACAGCGGGAACTCCCGCATTTGATTTTTACATGTTCCTAATCACTTTAGTCACATCTTTTTATTCATTTTCAGTTGATTGCTTTGATGTTTTGGTGATTAAAAAAAATTTAACTACAAAGTGATCAGTTTTCCTCCTTGCCAATATTTCATGCTTATTTCTGTTCCTCGTCTTATTATAGATGACAGAACCTCCAAGCTAATGTCTGAATAACAATGATGATACCAGTCATCCTTAATCTGATGCTAATTGTAATGGTCTCTACAGAGTCAGCATTTAATCTTGACTTTGTTGACTGCCTCTGTTATCTTTCTCGGGATGGGTGTTGAGTGGAAGTTAACGTCTCCATGTTTCATTTCTACTGAATTATCATCGTGTTACCAAACCTGGCCTGGTGGCCCAATGCTCAGCAAAGCCATCTGCTTATGCCAGGTTGTGGTGTAGGAAAGTGCAGCGTCTACTGCAAGGCACCAAACAAGGATTACAAGCAGCTAATGCTCAAAACACCCCAGCTCCCCAGTGACTTTGGGGGAGCGGTCCTTCAGACAAGGGGACGGGGCTGGTAGGTGGGGAATCAGCTCATGGATATTCCTCTGATTGGTTGGCGGTGAGGTCTGTTATCAGTCTTCGTCGACTGGATGTAGCAATAATGTTTAAGACAGTTAATCACTCCCCACCCCCCTTGAAACACTTCCCCTGGCACCCACCACCCACCTAAGTCTTATTCTTATCCTAGCTCAGCTTCCTTTGCTGGATCTTTCTCATCTTCCAGACCCTGACTAGCACAGTGCTTCAAAATTCTGCCCAATCTGTCTAGAATCCAGCTACTGCCAACGCAATATCTTCAGTCCTGAAATATTCCTCTTAATCAAATTAACTAAGGCATTTCAAATGTAATGTTATAAAATCAAATTATTTTCCCTGCAAAATTAGTTTATCCCATGTTTTCGTCATATTAGTATATGAACCTCGAGTCTTACAATTACTCAAAGCTAAAACATAGGTGTCACCCTTCACTTTGCTTTTAGAAAGTGCATCCAAATCTGATTACTGGCCACCACCTACACCGCTACTATTCTGGTCCAAGCCATAGTTCTGTGTTATCTGTACCACTGCCACAGCTTCCTGACTGGCCTGTGAAATTTTAAATCCCATCCTTGTACAGTTTATTCTGTAGTAGCAAAAATGTTCATCTAAAAATGTAAATCATCTCACATCACTTCACTGCCAAAAAATTATTGTTCAAGTCAAAAACACAGTCTTTAGGAAGTTTCCACTGTGGCTCAGTGGTAGCGAGCCCAACTAGTATTCATGAGGATGAGGGTTCGATCCCTGGCCCCGCTCCATGGGTTAAGGATCCCATGTTGCCACAAGCTGTGATGTAGTTCGCAGACGTGGCTCAGATCTGGTGTGGCTGTGGCTGTGGCGTAGGCAGGCAGCTGCAGCTCCCATTCGACCCCTAGCCTGGGAACCTCCATATGCCACAGGTGCTGCCCTAAAAAGCAAAAAACAAAATCAAAGTCTTTAAAATGACCTGTGAGACTCTACAGTCTGTTATCAATTTCACTGTTATCAAGTTCTGTGATCTTATTTCCTTCTGTGCTTTTCTTTCTCTCTTTTATCGCAGGACGTTGGCCTCCTTTTCTCTCCCTGAATAGGCAGGCTCCAGATACACAGAGAGCTCATTTCATTCAGGCGTCTAGCAAAATCTCACCTCATCCTGAAGAACCCCTCCGCATCCTAAAAAATATACCCTATTTTTGTCACTATCTACTTCTTTTAAATTCTTTCAGTTTTTCTTTTCAAAATCGCCACAACTCACCTCTTATTTGTTTACTTGCTAATTATGTAGGAAACAACACACATACACATACACACACTCACACAGATACATAAACCTCAACAGAGCAGGGACTTGGTTATCTTATTTACTGGGTTATCCTAAATAACTAGATAAGGTCCTGGCCCCAGGTAGACCCACAGAAATATTTGCTGAGTGAGTGAATGAAGCCCATCTCTTTGTGAAGCGTGAACTGAATTTCTATGAGGTGCCAAACAGCCTCAAGGTATAATAATGCCTCTTTTAATTTTTCTAACAATTCTAACAATCTAAAAATTAAATACAAGTATCCTTACTTTATTGATGAGGTTCTAAGAGATTAAGGACCTGCTTAAGGTTACAGAGCACATTAGTAATAGACTGAGTTGCAGTCTTTCAACTTCAAGTTTTTACCTCTATTACACCTGTTATCGGTAATATCGGGCGCCTCGGGGAACCGCAGAACAGAATCCATGGAGACAGGATTAAAAGCCAGACACCATGAAGAACCATTCCAAGCGGCCACGACATCCAGTTTCATAATCTTTTGTCAAATTATAATGGCGAGTATTCAGACTAGAATACTGACCTTCTGCAGGAAACGGGTTTTTCTATTGCGCAGAAATACGAAACGGCCCCTTTCCATCAGAGAAACAGGCGGACAGTCAGTCTAATCTCCTGGGATTTCTATGCAGATGTCACATTTATTGAAATAATAAATATGAAGAACGGTTTAAAGCAAAATTATTGGTGCAAAAACAGTGTAGGTCTATAGATAGTCACAAGATTTTTCCCAATTATGAATTTTCTAATTAAGAAATACGTCTATGGCCATACCACCCTGAATGCGCCCCGATCTCATCTAATTAAGAAATAAACGTGGATCTGCTAAGCTCCAGATACAATTTGTTCGATCCTGTTCCTTCCTAATTTGGTAGCTAGACTTCCAGAGCAAACGGAGAGAATACATTAGGAAAGCTGTTTTCTTACACTGCGCACGAGTCCCAAACAATCCAGCTCAAAGGAATGTTTTTGCTAAAACTCATTTCCTTGCCCCCTGGCTTAGAGGTTGTCCAGGACAAGACTCAGTAAGTACAGCACAGAAGATTCAGCCGTGTAAGAAATGTTCACTTTCCCTCATTTCAGGACCAAACAGGGAAAATCAAGTTCACATGTGGCCAGGTGTTGGAAAACCCCAGACACATAATTTTAATATACACCCTTGGCAAAGATTATGCATTTCATACACTTAATGGAGATCATACACCACGTGACTTGTTTTATGAGAAGCTCTCCTAGTTTCTTGAAGCGTTGGGGTGCATAAGGCCACCGTTTTTAAGAAGAGTTTAGGGAAAAGACATTCTTCTAAAAGTAGGAAAGAGAAGATCATCAGACAGGCTGAAAAATGCAGGCACCACACACAATTTCTGCTTCTATTTAGTGCATAACTGTAAAGAGTAAATGACAGTGAAAAGAAAGGCATGACATTTCCTTAACCAGGAGTGGCTTCCATTAGGAAGGATTTTGTTTAATCTCATTATAATGAGTGAAGAAAATAGAGGTAAAGATTAAGGATAAATTTTAATCTCTGATTATTAAGGGTTAGTGGTTTTCATATAATTTTGATGTACAGTGAAAAAATTTAAATTTGTATTGTTCATCGACTGATTATTACGGGTTTGGATTTCCCAGATTTTACTTCAGGAGCTCATTTTTTTTTTCACTTTCCTTAGATCCTAAAATAGCTAATTAATCTGGCATGAATGATAGTTGAGTAAATGACATAACAGGTAAAGCTGAAATACAAATGAGATCAAGCTGGCCCATGACTGACACAGCTCAAAATGTTTTTGAAGAAAAAAGCAAAAACAAACATTACAGAAAAGACTAAGGAAGGCCTGAAATCTACGAACGTTTGTCCCGATTTTCTTGAACAACAATGTTTGGAAACATATTTGCTAGTGAATGAAACTGATATAAGATTTTCATCTCGGGGGTTCCCGTCGCAGCTCAGTGGTGACGAACCCAACCAGCACCCATGAGGATGCGGGTCCGATCCCTGGCCTCGCTCAGTGGGTTAAGGATCCAGCATTGCCATGACCTGTGGTGCAGGTCGCAGATGTGGCTCAGATCCCACGTTGCTGTGGCTGTGATACAGGTAGGCAGCTACAGCTCCTATTTGATCCCTAGCCTGGAAACCTCCATATGCCATGGGTGTGTCCCTAAAAAGACAGGAAAAAAAAAAAGTGTCGCTCTTTCAGACGGTGACATAACTCAAACTCGGAATCTCTCCCTGGCCTGAGATAAAATAAGAAAGTGGTCTGCAGCCCCAGAGTGCTTTTAACAACATGTAAAGTCCGGCTGATGTGAAATGTCTCCTAAATAGCATGACGCAAAACTGACATCTGTTAACCCTCGGAAAGCTGGCCCCGCCAAGCCCCAGCTTCACAGCTCAGCTCGTGGGTGTGCTGAGGGGTGGGTGGCACATGAAAACTGCCCCCCCTGAGAAAATTTTCATTTCAATAAAAAAAATCAATCCAGTTTTCTAAAATAAATGAAGCTCGGAAGGGCCAAACTGCTCTGCTGAACACCATGAACTTGGACGAGTCGGCTATGGCTCTGACCTCCGCATCCTCGTAGTGCAAGTTAGGATGTAATTGATGGATGGAGGAAGTAACGGGCCAGATGCCGCAGCAGTGGACCTGCGCCCAGGGTTACGGAGGCAGACGCTGCTCCTGCCACGTCAGTCTCAGTGGCCCTGGGCTGCTTTGCTGTCATTGTCATCCCCCAGGTGCACAGCATGGGTCAGAGCCACAACAGGAAAGGTGAGTGGGGGGCACCTGCCTGGGGTGGCCCTGCATCTGGACACCTCTTCCACCCCCACCGGGGCTGGGGACAGGCAGTCTATCTGCAGCATCCTGTGCGAGTTTCTGCTTCACCCAGCCCTTTCCCTGTGCCCGCCCACACCTTCTGCCCCTCCTTGCCTAGTTCTCTGACACCGCACAGCTCTGAGGCTACAACCGCATAGCTCTCTGGGCGCCTGGGAGTCCAGGACGGAGAGAAGAGGAAAGACGGTGCGGACAGCACAGCAGCCACACATGTTCCACGTTTAAAGAAAGTTAAATAACTTCTTTATGGGAATAAAAATGTACTCGCTACAGTCATCACAATATGGTACTGGCACAAAACAGTACCATGGATCGATGGAACAGAACAGAGAACTCCAAATAAACCCACACATTCATGGTCAATTAATCTATGACAAAGTATGCAAGAATGTACAGTGCAGAAAAGACAGCCTCATTGAAGTGGTGCTGGGAAGGCTGCGGACCTGTATGTGAAAAAACAATAAACTGGGACACATTCTCACTATGTACAAAAATAAATGGATTAAAGGTTTTGTTAAGTTTTTATTAAAAAAATTTACTCAGTATAAGAAAGGCATTTCAAACTTTCAGACACATTCACTTTGAACTACCTTGTACTTTCTTCTTAGGGGAGACAAAGGTCTTTTAAATCTTTGAGTCTTAAAAAGTCAAAAGAAAAGAATAAAAGGAAGTAAAGGGAAAGAAAGAAAGAGAAAGAAGAAAGAAAGGAAAGAAGGAAGAGAAAGAAGGCAGGAAGGAAGGAAGGACAGACTGACAGGAGGAAGAAAAGCCAAGAAAAAAATTAACCATAAAAAATAAGCCAACACCCAGTAAGGAGAAAGTTTGCCAAAAAAGCCAACTGAAAAGATTGTATGTATTTGCTTGCCATTGGCTTTTGGTTGTTTCCCTTTAACATTTTAAATTTAATTTAACTTTACACCATTGTTAAAGGGTACCCTCCCTTTACAGTCTTAGAAAATGCTGGCGATTTTCCCCGCATTACACAGCGCATCCTTGTAGCCCATCTCACGCCAAGCGGTTTGCACGTCCCACTTTCCCTCCCCCACCGCTGTGACTCTGGCTTGTTTTCTGTGTCTGTGAGTCTGCCTTGCCACCGGCTTTTGGAAACAGAGCGGCCACATGCGATCTGGGGGCAGGTGGGACCACAGAGCACGCCCTGCCCCACCCCCACTCCCACCAAAAGGGGAACGAAGGCTGCACCCTCCACTGCCTGCCTGCATCTTTCTGTCTTCCTCACCAATCAGACTGTCGCGGTCAGAGCTCAGCAATCTTTCCAATTAAAAAAAAACCTAGTGTACCATGTTTTTGCCAAACCAGCAGCTGTTTCCATGGAAACCTACAAGACTCAGGAGTCCGTAGCAGAAAACCCCGGGATCCGGATCCACTTTGCCTTTGGTGTCACCTGATGTCATCACAGGGTCTGGACCTGTCTGGACCACTGGGCCCAGCTTGTTACTAGACAGAAAGAGTTTGCGACTTTTATGCTTGGATCTAGAAAAGCCGCCAACACAATTGTTTAAGCCGCAGGCCGAGCACACATGGTTCTAACATAGAACACGTTCAGGAAAGGAGCCAGGACAGACTTGTGGTCGCCAAGTGGGAGGGGCCGGGGGGGAGGGAGAGGGATGGACAGGGTGTCTGGGGTCAGGAGGTGCAAACCATGACATTTAGAATGCAGGAGCAATGAGGTCCTGCTGTACAGCCCAGGGGACCACGGCCAGGCTCCTGAGACAGACCGTGACGGAGAAGAACATAAAAGAGGAATGTATACATATTAAAAACTGAAGCGTGGTTTCTGTTAAATGCTTATGACTCCCAGACTATGTCAGAAAAGCTGAGTCAAGGCGCGTAAAGCAGGTGTCTGTGCACGTCTCTTCTAGTCCTGCCTCCGCGGCTCCCGGTACAGTTTTCTCGTCCCCACTTCGGCTCCCCTGGCCTCCTCCAAGCTCTCTTCCTTCCAGGAAGAGCCTGTCCTCATCCACAGATAAGCTCCCCGTGTGCACAGCTGTCTCCTCAGACTACGTTCCAGCTCGGCCACTCCCACGCCCCCCCAAGGACACCCCTCCCGCCACGCCACTGCCCCCAGGGGTTTATCTGTCCCCCCACCTGGAAGCCTTGACTGCAGTCCCCCCCTCCCCACCCAACTCCTCCAAAGTCTCGCCATCTCCCACCTGCCGGTTCCCCCACCCCAGGTCCTCCTGCCCGACTGATTTCTCCAAAGTGAAATCTGGTGATTGCTACATGTCTGCTTAAAATCTTTCAATGGCCTTGAAATTTTTGAGTCTGTTTCTGTTACCAAGGGGAAACACAAGGGGGAGGGATAAATGAGGAGGTTGGGATTAACATACACACACTAACATATAACACATACATTAACATATAACATATACACGTTAACATATATACACATTAACATATAACATATATACATTAAACATATAACATATAACACATACACACAATACATAAAATAGATAAGGGACAAGGACCTGCCGCCTAGCACAGGGAACTGTTCTCAACACTCTGTAATAATCTGTGTGGGAAAAGAATCTGAAAAAGAACAGGTATATGTACACACATAACTGATCACTTTGCTGTACACCTGACGCGACATTGTTAAGTCAACTATACTCTAATAAATTTTTTTTTTTTAATCTTCCAGGAGTTCCCGTTGCGGTGCAGCAGGAACGAATCCGACTAGGAACCATGAGGATGCAGGTTCCATCCCTGGCCTCGCTCAGTGGGTAAGGATCCGGTGTTGCCGTGAGCTGTGGCTCAGGTCACAGAAGCGGCTCCAATCCCTCGTTGCTGGGCTGTGGCGTAGGCCAGCGGCTACAGCTCCGATTCAGCCCCTAGCCTGGGAACCTCCATGTGCCCCAGGTATGGCCCTAAAAAAACAACAACAACAAAATATTAAATCTAAGCCCCAACTTGACACACAAGGAATTTCTCATCTCATCTCAAGCTGCTAACATCTCTGGGCTCATTCTTGATCACGACCGTCACAAAATCACAGCTTCCAGGAATTCTCGCTGCCCCAGAACTGCCCAGGCTTCACCTGCGTTCAAGGTGCCTCCTTACTAATCACGCTGCGTTCATTGCACATCAGTCTCCACTGCCAAGTTCTTACTCTCCTGTCCGCACAGGGCGTGACGCCACTCACATTCCTGCCTCCAAGGCCTGTAACAGCGTCTGCTGCTTGGCAACCCTCTGTGAGTGTCAACTAAATGAGGGGGAAAATCAATTACTGGTTTCTGAGTCTTTATAGCAGAGGAGAGTAGTATCTTGGAAAAGGATCTCGAACAGAAAAGATGACCCCTAGTCCATCACGGTCTCAGTAAGCAAACTTGTGTTTCCATTGAAACACCAACACAAGTAACGACACTTTCTTATGGCTTTACCAGTCAGCTAGTAATCTGACCATATGCGGCCTAGAAATATTCAAGGTCCTGCTGTCCCTGAGACCTCGTCCCATATTTCCTCTGAATAACATAAAATGAATAAACTTCTCCCCACGCACCAGGTGCTTCCAGAGCCTACCCCCAAGATGCTCTAAAAACAGCGTCTGGATTTTCGGTCCACTAAGATAGTGTTTAGAACTCTGATAATGCCGGGTGTCCTCAGCCCTGAAAAACACCAAGCCGCTTCCAAAAGACACCACCATCCTTCAGGATTTGCCTGTGAGCCGGGGTAACCTGGTCTATACTGTAGTCAACCAAGAACGGCTTGGTCTGTAAAATTTCCATCACAGGCTGATTTTGACTCTGTTCCACTCGATCTTAAAGTTGCCTTTTGTTTAGATGGTGCAAAAACGATGTATTGACCAGCCCGGCATTGGACAGGGCTCACCAGGAGACGCCTGTCAGATCTGGCACTGTCTCCAGCAGGCTATGAAGTGAACTGACCTTCTTAAACAGGAAGAACAGCTGGATCGTGAAATTGAATGGAAGGTGCTTGGGAGGCAAGACTGGAACACAGATCGTACACATGGATATTTCAGCACAGCATGGCAGTCATTTAATTCAGAGACACTGGTTTGCCCGAGAAAGTCCACGGGGGGAGCACGCAGCTCCTCGCTCTCCGCCTGACGCTAGGAGCTGTGGAGTGACACTGGCGGGTCCCGCGTTCAGACCCAGAAAACAAGCCCCATCACACGACGGTGCTCGAAAGGCCCGCAGACACCTCCCACTGGATAAAAAAGGAAAGGCGAAAAGAAAATCGAGTTGCAAGATTTGATCTAAAACTTAAGACTTAGGTGTAGAAAGTGTGTTTTTTCAGTGAAGAGGGCCCACGCCCCTGTAATTCCTGACGAGCTACGCCACGTGAGAACCGCAGCAAGCAGGTGATAACCGGCTCTGCGGGACGCCAGTGGGCAGGACGCGGTCGGCGGGCACGTGGTGCTGAGAAGAGGCGCATGTGTGCCTCAAAGCTCGGGTGGGGGGGCTCCGGGTAAGGGCGCAGAGCCCCATTGTCCCAGCGTTCAAAGACTGGGCAGGTCGAACCCCCCTCCAGGCAGGTGAGAGAGAGGGTGAGAGAGGCGGTGCGGGCGGGGACAGGTGGCGGCAGGTGGCCCCCAGCGGGGCGGCAGGGCGGGAAGGATGCTGGCCTCTAGGACTTCTCCTCTCCCGGCAGGGTACCATTGTGCTGCGGGGGAGGGGCAGCCCAGCCCCCCTTTGTTGGAGGAAGCAGCCAGGAAGGTTCTGGAAGGGCTGGGAATTCGGGGATTGAGATGCCCCAGCCGCACAGGCCCCAGGACTTCCTCCTGCATTCAGGGGACCAGGTCTGCTTCCTCACCAGGCAAGAGGGCTGCCTTCTCAGCCAGGCAGGCAGCCAGGAGGGACTCGCAGGAGCCGGGAGGACTGATGAGGGGGACACACCGGCCATGGCTGGCCTGTGGGATGGGAAGAGTGGACGTCACCTGGGGAGAGAGAAAGGCCACAGCAGAACTGAGCCAGGGCTGCGCTGAAAGGAGCTTTCTGATGGGGTCCAGAGGTTTGGCTGGTAAGGACAGGGGAGGCTTGGGAAAACTGCAAGCATCAGAAATACAACATCCATGAGTTCCCGCTGTGGCTCAGTGGTAAAGAACCGGACTAGTACCCATGAGGATGTGGGTTCGATCCCTGGCCTCTCTCAGGGGGTTAAGGATCCGGTGTTGCCATGAGCTGTGCTGTAAATCTCTGTGTAAGGACGGAGCCACCGGATGGAGCCACCAAGGGGGTCCCACCTGGATCTGGCGTGGCTGTGGCTGTGGCACAGGCCTGCAGCTATGGCCCCGATTCAACCCCTAGCCTGGGAATTTCCATATGCCACAGGTGTGGCCCTAAAAATGAAAAATAAAATAAAATACAGCATCGGATCATAGCTTTGAAAGATCATTTCAATATGGGTGGCAGACTATAAGGAGGAGAAAGCCAGCGCTAACTCTCAGGGCAATCGTTACACGAGACACAATCAAACATAGTCTGTCTGTTGGGGAAGTTGGGTGATTGTTCACCGAGTTTGTGTCAGGCGGTGTCAGCGCGCACTGTGACGTGATCATCTGATGAAACAAAGGAAGGAGATCAACTCAGGTTTCCTTGGTGCTGGAAAGTGTCCTGATGAGCAGGTCACAGAGACACAAGCCCATCTTCCGAAACGGTCCCTCTCGGAAGACTGGCTTTATTTTAGGCTCTGGGGGCTGCCCGTGTTCAGTGAAACAGGCAGCAGGAAGCAAGAGGGCCAACTCCCAGGGCTTGGGGTTTTGACCCTTGCAGAACGGAGGAAATTCATTTGAGAGTGGAATTAAAAGCAGACAACACATGTCATCCAAACTTCACAGCGGCCGGAGCTGTGCAAAACCCGGGGTGGGCGTGGAAGGAAGGACC
>PVHT021183584.1:1792791-1827849 GCA_004024745.2 Catagonus wagneri
GGGGGGGGTGAGGCTGTGCGAGGCGCAGGTGCCGCTGTTTCAGCTCTCACTGGGAGAGGGGGCTGCCTGTTCCCCCACTGAACACAGACACCCGCCCCCAGGCCCTCCCACGACCTCAGCTCCGCGACTGCGATTCTGCCATTGGAAGCCGTGTTGTTCTGTCAACACCCTCCATTATCAAGAGACGATTCCGTCAGAAGAGCCACTGGATCAGAAGACAGAAAAAGCCCACAGGGCGGGACGCCTGAGAGGCAGCATTGGAGCTTTGGGACTCGATGCTGCTGGTCCCAGGTGACCGTAGCAGAGAGGGACAAGTTTGGAGGGCTGTTGATGGGTCACTTTGGGTCATGTGGAATTCAGGGTACCTTAGACACTTCTGGTGGGATAGGCTTTCCTGTGTCCAGGAGGGGTTTTCCTCTCCACCAAGTCCTAAAATCCTTTTTGATACCGTTTCCCCACTTCAGGCTATGAACACGAAGTGCCTGGTTTGAGGACGATCTCCGTGTGGGTCCTCTCCTACTAGCTTGTAAATGTGATCAGATGAATTGTGTGGAATTCTTCATGTTACCTTTACAGGACCTACCCGGCACAAAGGCTGTCACAGGTCGCAGGTGCTCAATCCAGGCCATGACCCAAGACCCCTCTAGCAATGACCATCAGTCCGCTTGCCACCCCATTTCCTGTTCTCCCTGGACACGCAACACAGACACTTCCTAATCTCCTTTGATGTGAGCTGTGACATGTGACTGAGTTCTAGATAAATGTGGGCAGAAGGGACGCTCAGATCTCCCGGCCGAAAAAGTCCTGCTTAATCCTCTACGTTGAGATTTCCCTCGTCCTCCCCAATCAGATTCGGTGAATTTGGGGGTGAAAGTCAAGGCCTGGGAGGATGGAAGAGCCGGAAGAAGCATGGTCTCGCCATACACGAGGACTATGACTTGAACAAAAAATAAATCTTGTGTTGTTAAGCCAGTGAGATTTGGGGATTGTTTGTTACAGCAGCTGGACTTTTCTGACTAACGCAGTTACCAAACCAGGAAGTCCCGGATCTGGGTTCTTATTTTGTGCTTCCTGGGCAAGGGTCCTTCCCTGTCAGCTGCCATGGCAGCTCCGCGTGTAAGTGGAGACCCCACGGCTGCACATGCAGTTGGAGCGGGAGGGACTTGACCTCGGGAGCTGCACTCTTCAGGCACACGCCACTCTTCCTGTGACAGCCTTTTCGGTCACGTTAGACGGCAAACGCCCTAATGCAGGATCGTCCCCTGCTTCTTCTTGTACCTTCGCTCTGGCACATTGGAGTCATTACATGTGTGCTGGATCAGTTAACCCATCTTTACTGTCTTCCAGCCCATCATTTGGAATAACTTGAAATTTAAGCAGCTGGGAAAAAAACCCTATTTGTTCTCTTCCTCCAAGTAGCAACAGCACTTACATTTAGGGAAACAAAACTTTATGCACCTGATGAAAATGAATTTTCCAAGAGTCTCCTTTTTTTTTTTTTTTTTTTAAGGCTGCGCCCGTGGCACATGGAAGTTTCTGGGGCAGGGATTGAATCCGAGCCGTAGCTGTGATCCACGCCACAGCTGCAGCAATGATGGATGTTTAAGCCACTGCGCCTGGCTGGGGATTGAACCCACAGCAACCTGAGCCACCGCAGTTGTAGTTCTTAACCCATGTGCCACATCGGGAACTCCAGTTTTCCAAGTCTTTGATGTGCCTTGGCCAGCAGAGGGTCCAGCCGCCTTCCACTTGCGAGCTCTCCCTCCCAGGCCCAGAGGCTCTAGCTGCAGTGTAAGTGCTCTGTGTCTGACCTGCATTCCACTGTGCAAAGCCAAGCATGGTTTTGGTCCCCAAGTGAAGCCAGACAATTAAGACTGAAGAATAAAATTGATCAGCTGGCATCACCATCTGTGGACTTCATTATCAGCCCAAACCTGGACTGTGTGTGAACAGGAAAACATTTCAATCCCCGAGATGAGAAAAGAATCCTCATGGGCCACTCCATCGCTCTCTCCGGAAATGAGGCGGCAGCGTGGCAGGGGGGTGAGGGCCTTTTGAAGGGCCAGCTTCTGACATCCCAGCTCCTGCGGGGACTGCCTTTAGGGTGAGGTGCCGTTCTCATTCGGACAAAGGTCAGAAAAGCGCGGTCACCCCCTAAAGCGAAGGAAGCGCCCTGCCCCGAGGTCATCATCCCTTCTGATGCGTAGGTCCTGCATCACTGTCACACCTCCCGTCCTAAGTTCCAGAAGAGCAGCAACACCGTCGCCTCTCCAGCATGTAGATCAGGGCCCGACAGGTACTCGATAAATACCTTTTGGGTGAAACAATCCGTAAGTGGATGAGTCTGCTCATCAGCCTTCCACAGCCTGGCTCCGAGCTGAAGTGGCCTGTTTCCGGCGTCTGCGCCCTCGGTTTTACCCCCTGGTGTTGCTATTCCACAACACGTTAAACAGCAGTCACAGTCCATGACTTCATGAGGCAGCTGGAATGCACCACCCCGTTTCCCCACGCTGCCCGGCTCTGAAACTGCCCTCGCCGAAAGATGCTGAAAGTCCAGGGAGCGGGGAGCAGAAACGATGAGATCCTCGGTCTGTGCAGAGTGTGAGGTGGCCTGCGAAGCGCCCACACCCCAAGGAGCCCAGCTCACACTGACGGAGCCATGAGCGGGTGGTCCCCCAAGTCCCCGGCGCCCCGTGCATGGTCGGGGCTGGAACACCTGCTCCGAGTGAGGCGGAAGTTTTTACGACTTTGGGGCCGCTGTTGTGATGCTGCCCACACCCAGGAGAGACTTCTCCTGAGTGACAAAGGTTTCTCTATCACAAGACGTTAAAAGAAAACGCGCCTGTGATGCTCTCAGACAGACAGGACAAATGAAAGCATCAAACACTCTTGGGGAAGCAGCCGCACCATTAAGCTCATTGTTCTTTTGTTCCTGTTTTTAGCAGCGCTGCCAGTCAGGATGTTTTAAGATAAGCTGCTGAATTCTCTCCGGGTCCTCAAGTCCTCACCCGACAGGCAGGCCTGTCTGGTCCCAGGAGCCCCCCGGGGAGGGACTGAATACAGACCACGGTCCTAGTTCTGTCCAAACAAAATGAGCCTGATGTCCATCGTCTCTCCGCCCCCATGCGGTTGGAAGGGGCCCAGAAGAGTGTGGTGGGGAGAGAGAAACGCTTGTCCCCTCGCGTGTGGGCTGCCCTGAGGCCGGCCCCGAATCCCGCTGGCACCTGGCACTGTCACTAGGACCTGCCCACCACCTGCACCTTTGGCTCAACGATTGTTCGTCCAGGACCGACACTAACGTCCCCAAAGACCTCGTATTAACTGAAACAGAAAAAGGAGACACCTGAGCATCCGTCGTCATGGAAACGGGTAGGCTGGGTGGTGTGCCCACATTATGCCATATCGTGCAGCCGTGAACATCTACAATAATGGGATTTTATTTTAATCATGTTGAAGAGCTTGTAGGAGAAAAATTCTGGTGTAGGTAGGAGTGTCTGGAGAGACACAGATCAGACTGTGATTTCCTTCAGAGAGTGAAAGGTGGGAAAGAAATTAAAATGGAGAACTTTTATTTTTTACTTTAAATAAACCTGTGTTGTCAGAATTTTTCACATAGGCACATATCATTTATCATTAAATTCAAAGTGTAAAACAACGTAAGTGGTAAGAGTTCAAAAAAAAAAAAACCCTAAATGTGTAGATAGATGATAGATAATAAATAGAGAACTTCGTATTCATTCCTAAGATAAAGCTGGAAGTTCGGGATTTGACTGTCATCACAAGGACACAAAGAAACATGTTCCCTTAGGATTAAAAGAAAAAAGCAACTGGACCTACCTCCTCTGGGGTGAAATGACCTAACACCCCCAGTGGAGGCCTTCTCCAGGGTCAGACTGATGCATGGCTTAGCTCTCCTCTAATTCACTAAAAACGTACAAGCCTTTGAGCAGCAGAGAAATTGTGCTGAGCCTGGCCTGGATTTCAAGAACGGCCTCAGACAAAGTTTCAGCATCAAGCAACCGCTCCCTGCCGTGTCTGCACACACGGATTCGAAAGGCGATCAATAGTCTCCAGGCACAAAACTCTGCTCTTTGTTCAAAATTGAGTCTGTGCCGGAAACGTCAGTGCTGGGGCCTCAGGACTTCCCCCACCCCCTCCGAACTCAATCCCCACATGCCCTCCGCAGACCAGGCAGACAGCTCCTGGTTTCAGCTCTTCTCTCTTTCTCTCTTTTTGTCTCTTTAGGGCCACACCTGCGGCATATGGAGGTTCCCAGGCTACGGGTCCAATCGGAGCGCAGCTGCCAGCCTACACCGCAGCCACAACAACGCGGGATCCAAGCCGCGTCTGCCACCTACACCACAGCTCATGGCAACGCCGGATCCTTAACCCGCTGAGCGAGGCCAGGGATCGAACCCACAACCTCATGGTTCCTAGTAGGATTTGTTTCCACTGTGCCACGACGGGAACTCCTCATTGTCCTTCTTTCCCCCTCAGAAACGATCCTTCGGGTCTTTTGCTATGAACGTGCTGCTGTTTCTTGAGGAGTAACTGACATCAGCTCATTACTCCCGGTCATTCTCCAGCCCTGCAGTGCCTGTCTAGCCCAAAGCCTTGTGTGTACTTGGTGCTTGATTCGTGTAATGCATTAAAGAACGGATGGATGGATGGATGGATGGATGGATGGATGGAAAACATGACTTCTGTTATGTTCTGTGTTTGCTTAAACGTCCAAGATGAGTGTCTTTCAGAGAATCTCCTTTATCAAAGACACAGAAAGAAGAAAAGGAGTCAGATCATGAAGTAACAAGATTAATGTAGCTGCTAGGAAACATTTCTACTTGTGAAACACGTCAAAGCCGAGGCACCTTAATTAGCAGGGTTACCAGCACTAAAGGTGATTTCTATGGAAACTCAGCACATCAATTCTGCGCACATTACTAATTCAGGAGATACATTTTTCAAACTACACACCCATAGCTTATAAAAATCACAGTGTCCATTAAGCGAGTCCAGTACCTGTGCTGTGTAGTCAGTAGCCGGGCCTCCTGAAGGCTGGACGTGCTTCTCACTCCGCCAGATGGCCCCTCTCCTTCCCCTCGGCCTCCCGGCGGCTTCGGGTCACACCCAGGACGAGAGCCTCCCCGTGCGAATACACACTTCGTCATAATGATCATTACAGACAGGATGTTTGAGCTGATGGGTCTGTAGGAAACGAATTGCTCGTCTTTGGGAATCAACAGCCATTTAATACATCAGAAAAGCAATTAACCAACTAGTCTCATATCCTGTGACTACTCGCCCACCTCTAAAAGGCAGGTCATTTATTCCTTTTGACTAATGAAGTGAGCCCTAGGGTTACTGCTAGTATTATTTACAGAGAGACCCTCAAATTAAATACAATTAAATTACTTTAATACAATTGTCCCAGCAATTAAATACAACTTGCTGCCCTTTAGCGTCAAAGATAATATTTCAAATTAAGGTGTGCCTCCCTCCCAGACTCCCTTGTCTCGTTCTCTACACACCACGTTCAGAACAACTGGGCTTGAATTTTTCAGTCTTTGATCTTGAAAAATTCCCTAACTTCTCTGAACCTCTATTCCCATCAGTAGAATAAGCTTACCAGGATATTGCGTGTCAATGAGGTAATACGTTAAAAGGCCAGCATGTGGGTTATCAATAAATGTTGCCTCGGTAACAGATTATGAGATTAAATATATGATTTGGCTTCGTTTGGGGTTTTTGGTTTTTTATTTAAAATTTTCATGAAAGTGCAGTTGATCTACAATGTTTCAGGTGTCCATCAAAGTGATTCGGGTTTTTCAGATTCTTTTCCAGTATACGTTATTACAAGATACTGAATATAGTTCCCTGTGCAGTGCAGTATGTTCTTGTCGTTTATCTATTTTATGTGTAAGAGTCTGTATATGTTAATCCCAAACTCCTAATTTATCCCTCCACACAACCCCCTTCCTCTTTAGTAACTATATGCATGTTTTCTACGTCTGTGGTTCTATTTCTGGTTTGTATATAAGTTCATTTTATCATTTTTGCAGATATTATTTGTCTTTCTCTGTCTGACTGACTTCACTTAGTATGGGAATCTCTAGTTGCATCCATGTTGCTGTGAATGGCATTATTTCATTCTTTTTTATGGCTGAGTAGTACTCCATTGTGTCTATGTACCACATCTTTATCCACTCTTCTGTTGATGGACGTTTAGGTGGCTTCTTGTTTTGGCTGTTGTAAACAGTTCTGCAGTGAACACTGGGATGCAGGTATCTTTTCAAATTAGAGTCAGATATTCCTTCACAGATGCTATGCCATGAGCTGATGTGGTTTTTCCACATGGAGCACAATTTCTACATGAAGCCCAAAAACGAAGTCTTCAAGCCTCCTTTGGTTCTCTGAGGATCAGCTCGGTTTCCTCATTTGGTATCAACAGCCCCCTCCCCTCCACGGTGAACACGTAAAACACCAAGTCAGCTACAAAGGGTGAGGAAACTGCCGGTGGTGGACAAGGAAATGGGCTGAAGAAAGGTCAGGACGCGGAGTCCACTCCGTGGGACCTCCTTGCAGATCGCCACGTTGCCAGTCTCTGCTGGAACCTGGTCTACTTCATTATTCTTTAATATCCAGTCCCGAGACTCTGGCCTTATCCCATTTCTAATAAACCATGTTGGGTTCATCTTTATCCGTTCTGAAAATGTTTACCAAGCCGCTGCGCTGGGCCGGGCTCTGAGTGGACCCCGCGTAACCAGATCACCAGCACGCGGCCCAGAGGTGCCAGAGGTGCTCCTAGCTGAGGGTTCACTGCAGCCCCGACCTGAATTAGCCCTGGTGAAGCCAGGTGCTAGCCAGCTGCGTAAGTAAACCTGCCTGTGCCCACCCTACCCATCCTCACCGAGCTCTGTCCGCCTTGACGCCCTCCCCTTTGCACCTGAAGCCTCTTGCATCAGCTTGTCAGGGGCCCCTCTCCGCTGGACCACCGGCGCTGGACCACACGGCCTGCTGGTGCGGTCAGTGCTTGCGCTCGGGTCTGCCCCACATGTCCCTCCCCCCGCCCCTTTCCTCTGGGTGGAGGGTCTCAAAGATAGCCGCCCACGAACACCGAGGGGTCCTGGAGACCCTTCCAGGTGGGCACCAGACAAAAAGGTTTCACGGTGAGGCTTAGCCCTTTCCCGTGGTGTGGGCATCCGCAGTGGCGGTGCAAAGCCATGGGGGGCAAAATTGCGGTGCTTTGCATGCCAGGCAGAGGAACCGAATTGTACCAGCCTTGTTGAACCCATCACTGCAGCTTTTTTAAAAAAGCCAGCTTCACTTCAGCACTTCGCTTCCACTGCTGAAGCTGTAACAATGATGAATTTTATTAAATCTCAGCCCTCGGGTACACACACGTCTTTTTACTATCCCGTGGGCTAGAGCTAGGAGGTAGCATGAGACACTTGTGCTGCATCCCCGAGCGTGATGATCGCCTTAAGGACAAACACTTGTGTAATCACTTGAGTTCTGCGCTGCCGAACTCACCAGCTTCGTCACAGAACAGCATTCTTACCGAAAGAAAGCCGGCACACCGACTGTGCTGAGGCACAGCCATTTGAGAGCTTTTTTCCCCAAATGCACCAACCGAGCTCGTCACTTCAAGGAAAACAACCGGCAGTATTTTGTCACCAACGTAAAATCCAAGCTTTCAAGTGAAAATTAAAATTCTGGAACTTCCCAATACTTAAAAGAGTTTTATGGTGAGGTCAATAGTAATACTAACAAACATAATTTTTATATTGTATCATGAAATGCATCAACATTTGCAAGATCTGCATAACATTATTTTCCATAAACCAATGCATTGATGGTACATTTGGGAACTTACAGTTACTTATGCGTCATGTAATTATTGTCATTTAAGAAAGTTTAATAAATGCGCATTTTAAACTTTCCTGATATGGAAAATATGAATATAAATATAACTCACATAAATAAAAGCTAGTTGGGCCTCAACCATTTGGTTGTTGTTGCTGTTTTTACGGCTGTACCCGAGGCATAGGGAAGTTTCCAGGTCAGGGACTGAATCCGAGCCACGGCTGCGGTGACGTCAAACCCTTCAGCCCGTGGCTCCGCAGGGACCCGAGCCACTGCGGTGGGATTCTTAACCCACTGCGCCATGGGGGAACTCCCGTCTCAACCATTTTTAAGAACATAACTTGTTTTAAAGACCAATTTTCATGAGGATAAAGAGGCCGCGAGGGCAGGAAGGCTGAGGACGGCCGTGCCCTGTGCGCCGGTGAGAAGAGGGCGCGAGGCTTAATGGGGGCCTCGCAGCGTCAGGGGAGCCTTCGTAAAGGAGGCCCCTCAGCTGCGGTCCCCGGAAGGGTGTGCAGGAGCTCGTCGGGGTCCTCCTGAGAGGGACACTCTCTGAGACAGTACAAGGCAGGACGGTGGCGCAGCGGGAGAACTCTGGCCCAGGAACCAGGAAACAGAATTTAACTATTTGGTGATATTAAGCCACTGATTTATCATCTACAGACCCACTTCCCTGACCTATATGTGGACGTTAGACTAGGTCCAGCCCTGACGTCCCTTTTTCACATGGGTTGTACTGGTCAGCACTTAACAGCGAATGGCTAAGCCTCAATTAGGAACGTAAAAAGAATTTTAAAAGATATTATTTTTAAAAAACCTTGGGAGTTCCCATTGTGGCACAGTAGAAACAAATCTGACTAGTATCCATGAGGATGCAGGTTCCATCCTTGGCCTCGCTCAGTGGGTCAAGGATCCGGCGTTGCCGTGAGCTATGGTGTAGGTCGCAGACGCGGCTCGGATCCCAGGTTGCTGTGGCTGTGCCTGTAGCTCCAATTGGACCCCTAGCCCGGAAATTTCCATATGCTGCAGGTGAGGCCCTAAAAAGCAAAAAAATTAAAAAATAATGAAAAAACATTTATATTGAGTGTTGCTAAAAAAAATCATATTTTCAGAGAGTTCTTCATGGTATGAATAATGTTTATAATACAATATTAATGGAGAATGCTATACAAAGTTGTAGGCATTGTGTGATCTTCAGTTTACTAGGAGACATACGTGTACACATGGTTTTACAAGCAGTTTTCTCTGATGCCAGGATTCCTGAATAGTGATATTTTCTTCTTTATACTTTTCCATTTTCTCGGCATAATCAGACATTTTTCATGTCTTAGAATTGCTTATTTCTGATGATAGCACTGTAAAATAAGCTACCATTTTCAACCCCCAGGCGAGCAGGTGTGAGGACAACAGAACAAAAGACCCGTTTTTCTAGCATTTTTCTAGCAGTTAGGGACAGAAGTCCAGCTTTCTGCCGCTCAGCCCGCCCAGGCACACTAACCTTCCCAGTTGTTTCAGCCTCTGAACTCCCGGGATCAGGACCCTCGCTGCCTTTCTTAACTGTAAGAAAACAAATTACTTATTTTGGGGGGGGGGCGCATCTGCAGCATGCAGAAGTTCCCGGGTTAGGGCTCTAACCCCGCTCCACAGCGGTGACCTAAGCCACAGCGGTGACAACACCAGATCCTTAGCGGGCTGGGCCACCAGGAAAGGCCACACAGTCTGTCTTTCTTTTTTTCTTTCTTTCTTTCTGTTTTGTTTGTTTGTTTGTTTGTTAGGGCTGCACCTGCAGCATATGGAAGTTCCCAGGCTAGGGGTCGAATGGGAGCTGCAGCGCGGTTCATGGCTACACCAGATCCTTAAACTGCTGAGCAGGGCCAGGGATTGAACCTGCAGTGTCTTGGATATTAGTCCAGTTCTTTTCCTCTGCGCTGAGCCACAGCGGGAACTCCCACACATCCTGTCTTGATCGGGCTCTCGAAACACGGTCCAGCTGCAGCAGAGATGCACGGTCCCTTTGTGGGTGCTGGGACGTCCAGCCAGAGGAAGCGTTTTCCGGGCCTGCTGGCAGGTAGGTGTGGCCGAGCGACTCCTTTAGGGACTGGAAGTCAGGCCGCAAGGCCGCCAGCCGCCCCGCATCGATCCCTTCACACCAGGGAGCCGCTGCCCCTGCTCTCCCCACTTCCTCCCCTGGAAACGGGCAGCCAGCTGAAGAAGGCTGCCCGGCCGAGGCGATATCCGCCAGCTGAGGATGCACGGCCACCTCAGGAGCCTGGGTACCAAGACGGCCTCTTGGAGCAAAGCCACTTAATTTTTCCAGGGCCGTCGGGCTAGGTCCGGAATGTTAAGTGGGAGAGAAATAAACTTCTAGATGAAACAGCTGTTCTTGTGTCTTTGGCTACAGTGTGCTTTGTACCACAGCTAACGCATAGCTGAGGGCAGTTTCTTCACAGCTGCCTATTGTTTCTACTGTCTTCGCCCGCTTGGCTCGCAGAATTTCAAGGGCTAATTCATCATTGGGAGGCAGAATCAATAACTCATTATACTCCATCACAGCGTTCTGGGAGGATGGGATCTGCCATTATTCTTCCCCAGGTTGGGAGCATCACGGCTCCGAGCCCACTATGTCTGCCATAAACAGACACTTTTCCAGGAGACCGTCAGCACCTCTCGGTGACATCTTCCTGCCAGTCTGCCAGGTGCCTCGGAACGTGAAATGAGAGTAAAAAGCTGTTAGGAGGCCCTCAGAATGCATCATAGTGAAGATATCCATAATGTTTTATCCATATCTAAAACAGGAAATTTGGGGCTCTGATTTAAGGGATTACATAATTTTGTTTTTGTTTTTGTTTTTTTTAGGGCCACACCCATGGCATATGGAGGTTCCCAGGCTAGGGGTCAAATGGGAGCTGCTGCTGCCAGCCTACGCCACAGCCACAGCAACGAGGGATCCAAGCTGAGTCTGTGACCTACGCCACAGCCACAGCAACGCAGGATCCAAGCCACTTCTGCAACTACACCACAGCTCATGGCAACACCGGATCCGTAACCCACTGAGCGAGGCCAGGGATTGAACCCGAGTCCTCATGGATACTAGTTGGATTCATTACTGCTGAGCCATGACGGGAACTCCCAGGAATTATGTAATTTTAAAAGCGGAAAAATTATTTTACAGATACCTATATGCTATTTTATTTTTTTAATAAAATATTTTCATTTAACTATATTTAACAAGGACAATCACAGACAATTAAATGTTCAGCAATCAAATGATGATCAAGTACATCGTGGTACAGCCTCTCTGCCTTTTTATTAATTCATTAAGAATCACAATCACGAAGAGTATGGACACACGGAATAATCTGCCTAATATGAAGGTAAGTCAGGAACACAAAATACAACTTTTATTTTCAGTATGGTTTTACCTATGACAAATAACATGTCCATTAGGACAAGAAGCAGTGAGGAAACAGAATTGGGAGGCTTAGGGAATAGAAGGCTGATCCTGCAGAGCTGTTTTCTCTTTTACACCATCCATTACAGCCACCGAGGTACCACTTGAGCAGTAAGTAGGTTTTTTTTTTCAACTTTCTTCTTTTTTACATTTCTCTTCAGAGTTTGTGGGGACAGGAGTTCCTGTTGTGGTTCAGCAGGTTAATAACCCAACTAGTATCCACGAGGACGTGGGTTCAAGCCCTGGCCTCGCTCAGCGGGTTAAAGATCTGGCATTGCCATGAGCTGTGGTGTAGGTCGCAGACATGGCTTGGATCCCAAGTTGCTGAGGCTGTGGTGTAGGCCGGTAGCTGTAGCTCCGATTCGACCCCTGGCCTGGGAACTTCCATATGCCGCAGGTACGGCCCTAAAAAGCAAAATAATAATAATAATAATAATAATAATAATAATAATAATAACAATAATAATAAAGAATTTATGGGAATGGCATAAGCTTGCTGGTCAGTACCACACCTGTGGCAGCACTCCACCCTTGCCACGAGCCGCTGCCTGGAGACCAGTCCACAGCTGGGTGGACCCGCCAGGGCTCTCCCCACGTCCACACAGACACAGCTCACCAGAGTCACGTGTTAGGGAAGCTTTGTGGTTGGTATTAGTTTTTACAAAAAAGGAAAAACAGTCCATAACAACTGGATCACCTGCTATGTGTTTTTCTCGCTAAAAGGCGCGTTCTTGACATCTCTGTAAAGCACTCTTCTTTTAATAGCTGTAGAGTCATGTACTGACTATTTTGGAACAAAAATAAAACAAGAGGCACTGCCCTCCAGTTCCTCTTTCTGTCCCCTCACCCTGCCGCTGGCATCTTGAAAATTCCCCAAAGTGCACGGTCTCCCGACCTGCTTGTGAACTTGCCAGTAATCACATCAGTAGTTTCGTGCCGCTGGAGGCTCGGGGTAACCCAGCAGGGACACCCAGTCCAGACACTGCGAGGCTAAGGGCAGATTTTCCTTCTCCAGACCCCAGGGAGGGCCGTCCACGCGCTAACCAGCTGTCGCGCTGCGCTGTGACAGTTCTGCAGCAGTGCAGCGTCCCAGCTGCTGCCTGCATGTCTGGGACGTCGGCGTCACGTCACAGGCCTGCGGAGAGTGTTCGCGGCATCAAACCTTACTTCTCTTTTCTTCTTCCAGTTGAAGTGAAGGCCTTTGATAATCGGTAGATGGCAGTCCTTGAATCAAAATCAAATCATTCTCAGATTCAACTTTACAAACAGATGATATGAGGTAATTAAAGAAAAATTTACAAGATTCGGTTAGTGCTTTTGACAGCTCAGACTTGGCCATCTCTAAAATTTTGCAGTTGCTTCATGAAATGATGCAAAAGATGGTCTCTCGGGTGTTTCGTTTGTGGGGAGTTTTGTCCTTCATCAACTCGTCCGCCACAATTTATCAGGTCTTCAAATACACCGCCTCTGAACATACGTATACCCTCCTTAGGATCATTTCCTTAGCCAGTAAAATAGCTGATTGGATTATAAAGCACTTGTTCTTCTTGATGTCATCTATCCTTCTGAACTGATAGGATATGAAGACGAAAGCCCGGATAATTTAGAAAATAGATTAACCATTTTTCTTACAATTGTGTCACAGCTCAAAGGCTCTGGATAACGTGTCCCATGAAGTCAGTCCCCTGAGTCCAAGGCCGGAGAAGTAGGACAGGGCACTCGCACAGCGCCCAGTCCCAAAGTAGAAAAAATGCATGAAAGTTTGCCTAAAGGCTTTCACATGCCCGGGCATGAATGCCGATACTTTGAGACGACTTCGTCCCAGAAAAGAGTTGACAGAGAACACAGACGATTACCTTGTGTCCACACAGTACAAGGCGACATGCAGAACTATCTGGTTCATTGGATCCGCAGAGAACTCCACACAAGGAAAATCTAAGGGTCTTTTTTGCTTCGGGAGGGCGGTGGCCCTTTAGCTTGCTTTTAACAAAAAGCACATGGCAAAGGTGAAGGGTTTTCACAGCTATATTTAAAACCACTCATCAGTCGACCAAGTGAGCCAAAAGGGAGATTACCCTGGATGGGCCTGAGCTAAACAAGTGAGGGAGACATTGCAGGTGGGGGCAGGGCGTAGTTACTGTTCACTGTCTCCATCGCGGTTGAGGTGACGCTGTAACCAGTGTACCTGTGCCTCAAGGTGCAGCTCATTGTAGACTTTAAATATGTGCAGCTGGTTTATGTCAAGCATACCTCCAGAAGGGTGTTTTAAAAATTCTCCAGTGAGACCCCATCACACTCAGAATAAAATCCAGTCTCTCTCACTTGGCCCACAAAGACCACACAATGTTGTTCTCAAAGCTCATCTCCTGGAGTTCCCTGGTGGCTCAGCAGGTTAAGGATCTAGCACTGTCACTGCTGCAGTGCAGGTTCAGTCCCTGGCCTGGGAATTTTTGCGTGCTGCAGGTGCAGCCAAAAAAACAAAAACAAAACTCAATTCCTACCACTCTCCTCTTTGCTCACACTTTTACAGCCACAAAGAGTCCTTCTTCCTGTTATTCAACAGATTGATTTATTCTCACTTTTTTTTTTTTTTTGCATTTGATTTTCTTCCACCTGGATCACTCTTCCCCGGCTCTGCTCCTTTCATTGTTCAAATCTCAGTTCAAACGTCTGCTCACCTAAAGCAGCCTCCTAAACTACCATCACTGACTGTCTCCTGTGCAACACGTGGTCCTACCTGTTCGGGCGTCTGTAACATCGCCTGTAAGAGTGTTTAGGGAAGGGCTCCACTGAGCGGCGTCTGGAGAGATTATTAGCTTGAGCGCTATTAGCAGTGGAGGAGGTAGCAAGTGAAGACCTCCTTTTATTTACTTATTTTGCTTTTTAGGGCCACACCCAGGGCAAGTGGAAATTCCCAAGCTAGGGGTCGAATGGAGCTGCAGCTGCCGGCCTACACCACAGCCACAGCAACGCCAGATCTGAGCCGGATCTGTGACCTACACCACAGCTCATGGTCACGCCGGATCCTTAACCCACTGAGCAAAGCCAGGGATCAAACTCGTGTCCTCATGGATACTAGTTGGGTTTGTTACCGCTGAGCCACCACAGCCTTTCCTTTTATGTAGAAAGAGCGTAAGCAGAGAAAGGAACAGGAAGATCAGCACAGTGAATTTCTGGGACTCAAAGCATTATCTGCATTTGGGAAGCAATAAATGTCCAACCTGGGGAGACGGGCGTGAAGCAGCCACCAGATGAGGCAGAGTCTTGAGGGCCGTGCTTGAGAAGCAAGACCTAACACTGCAGAGGGACAGTGACAGGCTACCTTTGGTTTTCAGGTGTGTGCTGTGATGGCAGACAAAACAAGAAACGCTGCCAGGCAGGACAGAGAAAAGTGGAATATTTTGAGATGCATTTTTAAGAGATGAAGTAAACAGCACATAGGGATCGATGTTACTAGAAAATGTCCAGTCAGTTTTCCCCACTGTTAGATGGCTTTTCTAGACAGAGGCTGGGACAACCCAGCTGACAGACAGAGGAGCTGGTCTGGACGAGCTGTGGGCGTGTGTAATTTGAGGGTTGTCTGTCACGGCCAGGAAGGGGTCAGAACACACACGAGACAGGAAGCCTGGGGAAGCGGCTGATGTGAAGCCACCAGCTTGGGAGAGGCAGTTCCACGCTGTGAGGACAACTGAAATTATCCCAAGAGAGTCTGAGCAGAGGGGCACTGAGCCAAGAGGGATCCACTGAGAGCACTGCTGCCACCGCTAGTGTTTAGTGCCACTTACTGCATGACGGGTACCGTGCCGTGTGCGAGTTTTAACTATGTTACCTCATCTAGTCTGATGTCATAAATCTGCCTGTCCATCCTTCTTACTGGAACCTTCTGCAACCAGTTCATAATTAAAAAAAAAAACAAAAACCTGAAGAATCCTGAAATCAGTTAAAAACGTAAGGATTGTTACTATTCTACTATTTCTCAATAGCATGTTTCTCCTATGTGTAAGCACTGAAGGTTTTCATAAGAAGGAAAGCTTAGGATGAAAATATTTGATATTTTAAAAGTAAAGAAAAGAGAGAAAGTGGGAGAGTGTCTGAAACACGAAGAAAGTGGGCTGGAAGGTCAGCAGCAGACAGTCTGGAGCGGCCGGGCCACGTGGCCGGGGCCGCTGTCCAGGGTACTGCTTGAAAGTGGGCTTGTGGAATCTGACACTTAGGGACGGGGCAGGAAAGAATGTTTTGAATTAAGAGCATAACCTGGGGGTTTCAGTGTCAATAACATCACTATGAGAACAGGTCATTTTAAGGAGAGAGTATGCAGCTCCAAAGAGATCCAAGAAAACAAGAACTAGGCGGGAAAGTTCACTGCAGCGGGCGGGTCACCTAAGCAAATTTTCACGGAAGAGTGGGTACCGTTTTCCTTATGTAAAAAAGTGTGAAACGTGTGCATAAAAGGTGCACATACACCAGCCCAGGGCAGTGGCCGCGTGTGGAGAGAGTGGAATGGGTGGGGAGAGGATGTTTTGGTTGTGCTTACATACACTTTTCCTTTCAAGAAAAACTCGAAGCAAGTGTTCCCATGGTGGCACAGTGGGTTAACCACCCAACTCATGTCTGTGGTATTGCCAGTTCAATCCCCGGCCCCGCACAATGGGCTAAGGAGCCCAAGTTGCTGCTGGCGTAGGTCACAGATGCAGCTTGAATTGGATCCCTGGCTCAGGACTGTCCACATGCCATGGATGTGGTTGAAAAAGAAAAGAAGGAAAAAAAAGAAGAAGAAATAATGATGAGAGTAAATGACAGTGGATTTTGTTACTAAGTCCATGTGGTGGGTACACAGATGCCTGTATTACTGTTTTCTACACATTTCTGTACTTTAAATATTTCATAACTTTAATAGCGAACAGGAAATAGGTACATTGAGTTTGAAATACTCCTGTGAGATGACTAATGGAACCTGTCCCCACAGAGAACAGAAAAAGAGAAGGAAGACCTTGAAGAGAGGCCGTCGGATCACACATGAATGCGGGGCGAGTGTGATGCTGTCAGCATACACATCGGAGAGCATGACACTCAGGCTCTAAAATGCAGCTCTAGTCAGCACCCCCACCCCAAGCTTCCAAAGACATCCGCCCACAAGACGGAGTAATAGCCGGAGTCTCCTGCCTGCGCGCGTTCAATGGTGGTCTCATCCTGAGGATGAAGCGCCCGTGCTCTCCATGGTAACACGCTGCGTGGTACCCAAACCTCGGTCCATCGCCTGAGCGCACGCTCCTCTCTGGCCGTTTCCTGGGTAGGAACAGGCAGCTGCATCTTCTCAGAATATCTTTCTGGGCCTCTTGGCGCCAGACCAAGCCAAGCAAATGGATGAAATCGGCTCAACCTCTGACAGCCTGAGCGGGCAATTCCCTTTTTGAAGCCAACACCGAAGCCCCTGATGAGAACATAACAGGTGCTGGCAGTTGGTGGTCCGTGTAGGTGATCCGCGTCCACTGCCAGCCGAGTGAGAGCAGGCCTGCTGGATCTTGGTCCCCCAGGGCCTGACACATGCCTGGAGTGTGCTGGGCTCTCGGGAGTGTTCGCTAAACTAGCTAAGCAAAGAATGAAAGTACTTAGATTTCCATGGACATCGAGCTTTTATATTTAGTAAGGCAATTTCAGATCAGACTTTCTCAGAATCTTTTAAGTTCTGCAATATGATGCCCATCTTCTAGGATTAGAAATCTGATGTGGTATTAAAGAAATTTGTCTTCTTTTTCCATCAACTGTATACAGGTAACACTCACCTTTGAGAATAAGTCTGCCTAGCCATGCTTCTTCTCTAAAAATGTAGTTTTCTTTCAGTGAGTAACCAGTTTTGAAGTCAACTACTCTTTTAAATGATATAAACTACAAGGGTTCCTGGGGCTCTGAAATTATGGAACTCGTTCTAGTTGGCTGGCTTACTCCGATAGAGTTATTTTCTTTGAGGGAGAAATTTATTTACACAAACTGACTGTTTTACCATAATAGTGGGCTTAATTCTAGAATAGGAAATACTCTATTCCACTTAAATGCATTTGTTTCTAGCTCTAATTGTTCAATGTTTAAAGAAGAACTGTTGATTGTACGGTAAGAACTGTTTTTTTTCCTCTCAAATACATGACTTAACGAACTTAATTAAGAATGTTATGGAGGCCTGCTTCTTAGAAGGACATTTACAAATTACTCTGGGCTTTAACAAATTAAGAATTTGTTCCGTGAAGTCAGGTTATTATGGAAACATCAAATTAAATTTTGGATGGGGTTGCAGCTTAATCATTCAGGCTGAGTTTCATGATGCTTACTTCTCCCGAGTATATTTAATAATGAACTTCCAGTGCATTTATAATCACCCTGAATCTTAATTTTGGCAGTTATGCATATACTGATGTCTTACAATACACCGTCACAAGACTGCAGCTGACACCTCCATAAACAGCCATGCTCCCTGAATGGACTTGACAGCTTCTTATATCTCAGCCCTCTCTACAAAACTGCACAACGACTGGCTAGGTTCTACATTCCACTTCATTAGTACTGATCAAAAACAGAAACTAACCAAAATCTCCCTCAATAAATGGATGGATAAACAAACTGTGGAATTTCCATACCATGGAATAAAAAGAAACCAAATTTTCTAATACAACCAGCTTGGATATATTTCAAGAACATTACGCTGTTAAAGGAAAAAAACGAAAAGCCAATCCAAAAGGCCCTAAAATGTATAACTCCATTTGTACAGCATGCGCAAAATAAAAAATTTCTGGAGCTAGAAAGCAGATCAGTGGTCGCCAGGGCTTAGGCATGGGGCTGGGGTGGGGGGTATAATTATAAAGGGTGGTGTGAGGGAGGTCTTTATGGGCGAAATCGTTCTGTACACTGATTGTGGTGATGGCTACACATCCATCCATGTGATAAAATAAAACTACACGCATACATTTACCAAGGTCACGTTCCTGGCTCTGATATCATACTACGATTATGTAAAATGCAACTATGGAAGGAAATTGAATGATGGGTATATGTAACCTCTTTAGGCTGTGTTTGTAAATTCCTGAGAATCTGTAATTATTTCAAAATAAAAAGTTTCTAAAAACTAAAGGGAAAAAAGAAGATTCCTAAAAACTTAAAGCAAAATGAAAAAAATGAACCTAGTTGCATAGTAAGTGGCATAATCACACACAGGGACTTTATTCCAAAGGACTTTAAGATCTTTCATTTGTACAGTCGATCATTCCTGTGTATAGACGAGGATACGTCCTAAAGGTAAAAAGATTAGCCAAACAAAATCGCCAGTGGCTTCTAATAATCACATTGTTAGTGATAAAGTTAGTAAACAATAACTTCAATTACTTAAAAATTTCTGACATTATTTTTTAAATAATTATTTTTAATTATTTAAAAAACTATTTAAAACTTTCTGAGACAGTTCTGTTTGTATTGTGAAAAAAAAAAGCAAAGGTGTTATTCCAGTAATGTCTTTGGGAACTGATATCTTGGGTATAGGAGAAGAGAAACAGACATTTAAGGTCAATGAGGTTGAATTAAAATATGTACTTCTAAATGTGGGTTGGGAACTTTTTGTCTTTGATATTATTCCAGTAAGGTATGAATTTTTGAAGCACTCTCTTCTTTTGGAGATATGCCCTTAGTTCTCTGTGGACGAAATGGCATGACGGCTGGGACTTGTTTGAAAAGCACACAGAGGAACGAGGGATGGAAGCAGGTGGGCGGTAAGGGCAGAAGCAGGCGAGGGTACGAGGGAGACGGACTTGACCGTGTGTTACTCGCTACTGAAGCTCGTTTCCGGGTACATAAGGGTTCATAGCGCTATTTTTTTTCTTTTACATGTATTTTTTTAATTTTCTACCATGAAAAAAATTAAGAATAAATTGGGTGAATTTCAAAACTTTTTGGTAATAATTGCGTTACCAAAAGTAGAGTCCAACTGCTCACTGTTCTAAAGCCAATAAAGAGGCAAAGTTGGCGGAAAGTTTGCCTTGTCTTGGGTGTCAGCAACCAGGGAGGTGGGGGGGGGCTCCTGTCCAAAGAGAGCCGTCCTCCCCCCACCCCCCGGCGACAACCAGGGGCAAGAGCTTTTATAGGCGGAGGGGGGCTCCCTGCAGAAACGGCACGGTCAGCACGGACCGTCGTCTTGAAACTGGTCACAGATGGTCTGGCCTGCGTCACCTCGACTGTTTTAAGCACAACTAGTCTTCAGTTCCAAGTCGGTTTGTTCCCGTTTCCTTGAGGCCAGTTCTCAGAACCGTGGCAGCTGATGTCACGGCTGCCATCTGCTCATGACGTCATGAGCTTCGTCCACCTGGTAGGGGCTTCAGTGTCCTAACACAGCTCAGAGGACACGGCTCGGAATTCGATCTATCGCTCTTGAGGAGGAACTGAAAGTCCCTGACTTTTAATTCTCAAAAATGTAAATTGGACGCCTTCCTTGTCTTCTACTGTGTAGAAGAATCTAGCGCCCACATTGCATGGAGTCATTTGCTATTCCTGTCCTTGATTCAGCAGGGACCCTATGCAGGAGGGGACAGCAGCGCCCAGACCCGCAAAGCCCTGCCTGCCCACAGCATGTATTCTGGTGATTCGAGCACAGACAGGTGTGTAAAATTCCATATTGGCAAAATAACGTTAACACAACTTAAGGACTAAGCCCCTTAGTGCGCAGGCCTCAGTGTGTGGGAAACATCCCACGGATTCCTTGCTCAAGAAAAGCGTCTCCTTTCTGCTTTGACCCCCATACCTACCAAATGGGCAAAAGAAATTAACCCCAGTCACGGTGGGGGGGTCCCTTCCTCCTCCTGCTGGAGTTGGGGGCCATGAACTGTCAGCCCCCTGCGGGGCCCCCACCCCGATACTTTCTTTCATATAAGTCCGGCTGGTGCACTCAGGGTCCTGTTTCTTCACATAGATTTTCATTTTCTAAACACTGCATTAACACAGGACTTATCTTATGATGGGGGGTGGCTTTCCCTAGGTTTTGCCCTCAAGGCAAGTGCCTCACTCACCGCCCCCACCCCCGCTGGACCCTGGCCGGCGAGGGGCGGCCAACCCGCCCCGGAAGCCCCCTCTGGCTTTGCGGTTGGCCCTGCCTCAGGCTCCCCAGGGTGCTGGTGGGGAGCTTGGGTCCTAAGTTTCTGAGAGTTGCTATTTATGCCCACAGGCATCTCCTGTCCTTCCAAGTGAGCAGACTATTCTTTCCTTTTTCTCCAGTATGTGACAGTGACTTACAAAATCACTCCTCCTGGGACAGTGTTTTCTAATTTCCGATGAGGCATCTGGAGGCAGGCTGTCTAGACTCCGGGGAGTCTGTCTGGGGGGGCTCCACCGCTCCCCGCTGAGCTGGCCCCAGGCCTCCGCAGCGTCCAGGGCAATTCGTGCTTTTCTAGCAAACTGAGTCCACGGAGCAGCTTAGAGCCAAGATCAGTGAGCTGTGAATGACAATTTACTTTAATTCCTGATAAGCTGCTCACTCCCCAATTAACTTCTTCAACCAGAAAACACTTTTCTCTCGACTAACGGGTTCCTGACAGCAGTAAAAACCTTAGAGCCCATGAGCTACACTGGCTGCCAGTCAGGGTCACTATTACTTGAAGTTTACATTTTAAAAGGCTCGTGGAGGGGAAAAAAAAAAAACATTCAAAAAGCATCTGGCCCTTCAAATGCATTCCAGCCTAAGAGGTCACTGCCTCTAATTACCCTGGCAACAGCTTCGCAAATAAAAACTTTTAAAAAACTCACAAACAGAAAATAAAAACAGGAAAGAGAATGGACAATAGCTTCTGCCAAACAGATGAAGCTAAGGAAACGCTATGTTTAGGGTAAGATACATTCAAATGCTGTATATTTCAAAGAAAAAATAGCCTTAATGAAGCAAGCTTTTTCTTAAGGAAAATGTCTTTTTTTCCCCTGCAAGAAACTTAGAAAATCCTTCCGAAATCCCTCTCTCAGAGGCATAAACATCCACGGCAGCAAGAGCGTGCACAGTACAATTAGCTTCAGAAACAGAAGAAACTAGAGGCCATTCAAGTAGAGAGGGACTGGGTGGTGGTTCAAGACCCTGGGCGCCCTGCGTAACTTTCTGAAACTATCACTTGCCAGGAAGGATTTAAGATGACCCAAAAAGGATGCATAAAATCTAACCGATATAAATCAAAACAGGAGTCCAAAAGAGAAAGAAAAATAAGACACAAACAGAGGTAGGAACGGAGCTAAAACAGGCCCGCGGAGCACGGGTCGGGAGCACAACTGAGCGTCGTGTGCGCGGGTCCCCGCTGGCGGGAAGGTTGACGCAGACCCTGAACGGGAGAGGTGGGGAGAGCCTGGTGGCTACGGCATCCACAGGGCCAGAGGCGGAAACCCTGGTAAGGGACCCGGGGAACAGCCACGTAAGAGATGGCGTCCTTCCCTCCAAGCGTCACCTCCTTTCTGCGGCTGCTGCTTCAGCCTCAGACCCTGTCTCCCCTTCTCCGTGGGGATCCGGGGTGGATAACCGGTGACGGGGAGGGCGGAGACTGAGACGCGAAACACCCACAGGCGGGGACAGAAGCCGGTTAACTGACTGCCCGCCCATCCCTGCGCTGCGGGTTCGATGTCAGAGGATGTGCGTGGGAAAGTCAGTGGCACCATCGCTTGGCTGCTGACTCCCATCTCACCAAACACACAAGGTCTCTAAGCTTTTACAGATCTGTTGGTGATTTTTAAATGCCATGAAGTGTTTCTTCTGTAAGCCTAGTAAGAAAATGAAATGTTCCATCTAAGCACTGAAACTTTATTACCAGAACCCAAGTGGAAAGAGACTTATGCTCGATCTGGAAAAGGATGTTAACATAATTTGCTCGAGTGGACCACCTGACCGCATCGCGCAACCCCCATCTGATGGAGGGGTGATGAGAATGTATTTTTGAAAGTTTCTCAGTCTCTCCTTTTCATACATATCACCAAAACTGGGGGGGGGGGTGCATCTCGCCTGTTTGGAGAAGCAGCAGCAGCCCATAAAAAAGAATCCCGCTGTTGCCATAGTGATTGAGAAGCATGGAGCTATTCCGCCAGGAATCTCATTCACTTGAAAATTGAAGTCCCCAGGTGACAATGAGCTGAGGACACTGTCATATCAGGTGGGATGAGAAGAAAGGTGCAAAGTCTAAGACAGAGCAAGGCACCCAGACAAGAAATGAGGTCCTGGTTCTCTTTGCCACCGGTTACAGGAAGGGTGACCGTGGACACACCCCCAGGAATCTAGTGTCAGAGGTCAGATAATCCTCACAGCTTAAAAAAAAAAAGAGAGAGAAACTAGGAGTTCCTGTCGTGGCTCAGTGGTAATGACCCACTAGTATCCATGAGGACGTGGGTTCGATCCCTGGCCTCACTCAGTGGATTAAGGATCCGGCGTTGCCGTGAGCTGTGGTGTAGGTCGCAGAGGCGGCTCGGATCTGGTGTTGCTGTGGCTGTGGTGTCGGCCGGCAGCCGTAGCTCCAATTCCACCCCTAGCCTGGGAACTTCCATATGCCATGTGTGTGACCCTAAAAAGACAAAAAAGAAAAACTATACATATATATAGAGAGAGAGACAGAATAAAGTTTGTGTGTGTGTATACACAGACAGTGCACATGCTCTTCTAGGACAGTGATGAAATGACAATGACATGAAGACAAAGACATGCTGCCAAGACAATGAGGTTGATCTTCCATAGAACTGACCTGAATTTACCCCGAAAAAGCAATCTACTTAACAGGTTAATTGTATATGGTTTTAAACCCACCCTGAGTGTAAATAAGAGGCGGTGTTACTCTCGGGCCAGCATCTCAGGCACACGAGCAGCGCTCCCCACACAGCCCTGAGGGTGCTTCCTCTTCCCCACGCTGCTCTCGTGCGACTTCCATGCCCCTGGGGACTGACTGCCTGGGCCGAGAGGACAATGGGAGTCACCGGCACGTGGCCGTGGGAGCTGCCGTGGGCCACCTTCCTGCGCCAAGTCAGCTGAAAAGAGGAGGCCTTTCTGCCGAGTCAGCGTCCCGAACAAAAGCAGAGAGAGGAGTGGACCAGAGGCGGAGGGAGGCCCCGCACCCTCTGTTCCTGAGACGCGGCTGTGTTCCCGCCCTTGGGGTCCACAGGTCGCCCCCAGCTTTAACCGCTGATTCCCTGTTTCATCTGCACTAGCTGACACTTGAACTAAAACAACCGTAAGTAACAAGCCCCATCGTCAAGGAGACAGGGACGGTCTCCAGCCCTTGTCGGCTCCTTCGCGCTGTGAAGCCACCATCTTCCCCTGCGCTTGGGGAGGTTCCATCAACACTGGCATTTCTGTCGCCGGGTCACATCTCCTGAGGGTGCCTGCCCTGCGGAACACCTGCCATTTCCCTTTGATGTTAGGCTGGTCGTCTACTTCAAGCTTTATCTCTTCGTACCACTGCCCACGTCACCTGCCTGCTATTTCTCAGTAAAAATAATACTGTGAGCTTATAATTCTGAGCACCAACTGTATACCACACGCATGAGTCCTCAGGAAAACCCTGCTGGGGAGCGACTATAACCCCCCATTTACGGCCGGGGCGCGAGTGAGAGGGTGAGCCATCTGCCCAAGGTCACGGCGCCAGTAAGCTGGTACCCGCTGTGCGGCCAGCGGCCTCCCTGGCAGATTCAAGTCCGTGAGCACAATGAAACGCAATCAGCAACAACCCCCAAGAGGTGTCACAGTCTGAAGGTGTCCCTGGCTTTTTGGGGGGGGGCAGCCTTGGGCATCCACACACATAAATATACAAACACACAGGCACAGACGCGTACACACAGGCAAACACACACACATGCATACACGGCTCAACTCGAGGCCAGAACTGAACTGGGTGATCCCATCAGCTTGAGGACGCCGTTAAAGGACCAAAGGGGAGGGATGGACTGGGGTTCGGGGCTGGCGTGTGCGCACCGCGGTCTCTGGAATGGAGGGTCAGCGGGGACCTGCTGTCTAGCACTGGGACTCTATTCCGTATTCTGGGGTAACCTGGGTGAGAGTGGATCTATGTAAGCGCATCACTCGATCAGTTTGCTGCACAGGAGGAATTAACACAACATTGTAAATCAACTCTACTTCGACACAGTTAAATTTAAAAAATAATAATAGGGGAAAACAAAGCTCTGAGTCAGGGCAAGCACGGTCGGGGACAAAGCGCACAGACCTTGGCCTTGTGGGCGGGGGAGGGCGGGGGCCCCAGTTCAAGCAGCGCTCCCTCCAGATAAACCATTTTCTTACTGATGGACGGACTGGACCTTGGAGGATTAATAGGGCTCTCGGGGCTTTTTCATGATTGGGCGCTTTTTGTTTTTGACGAAGAACCAAAATCTTACCCCAGAAAAGCCTGTTGCTGGCAGGTGGGAGTGGCCCACATTTGAGCTTTGAAATGAAGGAGGTTCCGTCAGCCCACACGCACGTGTCAGCTACAGCTGAGGGGGTGTGCCAGGCTTCTGGCGGGTCAGGTCTATCAAAGTCATGGTTTCCTACAGAAAAAAATGAGGTTTGCAGCCAGAAATGTGAAGCGTTTACGGGGGCAGGTGAGGTCTGGCTGGGGCCATGGGTACAATTTCTCCCTAAAATCCTTGGAAATAAACGGCTTTGCACCTAACCCAGCCTAGCCTCTCTGCCATTACAGATGCCCCCCCCCCAGCTCTCTTTTGGGTCAAAGCCATTAACAGCCTAGTTTTCATATATGGGGCAACCCTGAAGATAAGAACAAAATGGTTATCACTCCCAACACCTTCCTCTCTCTTGGCCTAAATACAGAGAGTCAGAGAAATGAAATATACAGGAGTTCCCGCTGTGGCTCAGCGGGTTAAGAACGGAACATAGCGTCTGTGAGGATGCAGGCTTCATCCCTAGAGCTGCTCAGTGGGTTAAGGATCCAGCGTTGCTGTGGCTGTGGGGTAGGCCAGCATCTGCAGCTCTAATCTGACCCCTAGCCCAGGAACTTTCTATATGCCTTTGGTGCAGCCCTAAAAAGAAAAAAAAATTAATCCTTAACCCACTGATCGAGGCCAGGGATCGAACCCAAATCCTCACGGACACTATGTCGGGTTCTTAACCCACTGAGCCACAGAGAAAGATTCTCCCGGGGCCACAGTCTCAGCCTCAGGGACCCTATCATTTCAGAAGAACCCTTCTCAGCTCCTGGGGCTGGTCAGGGGGGTGTCTGGCGTCACGTGCGGTCACCACGTGGTCATGTCACAAGCCTCACCCAGATGCCTTTGTCAGCTTGAGGCTTCCTGATCCCTGGGCAGGCCTGTCTTTGGTCATCACCCCTGCACTCCATAAAACAGCCTTAAATAGCTCGGGTCTCCTTGTGAGGATTTTGCAGTAAAAGCACTACAGCTGCCTTTTAAAATTATTGTCATTAAAGCATAGTTTATTTACGATGTGTGCCGATTTCTGCTGTACGGCAAAGCGACCCAGTCACACATATATTCTCTTTCTCATATTATCTTCCATCGTGTTGTCCCGAGCGACCGGCCATAGTCCCCTGTGCTGTACGGCAGGACCTCAGTGCTCATTCGTTCTAAACGTCACAGTTCGCATCTACTGGCCCCAAACGCCCCGTCCCTCCCCCTCCCCTGGAAGCCAGCTGTCTGCTCTTATGTGTCTGTTTCTGCTCTATACCGTTGAGTTCACCTGCGCCATATTTCAGATCCCACGTGTAAGTGATGTCACGTGGTATTTGTCTTTCTCTGACCCTCTCACTTCTACTACCGCCACTTCCAAAGGAGAAACAGTCAGGAAATATTGATTTAGAGAAGACTTTTCAGGGTTAGAGCAGTAGGCTGTTCTGCACTCGGAGAGGCTGGGGCAAGAAGGGCAGTGGGACGAGGAGAAGAGCTGTGGGAAAGGAGTCCTGCAGGCCTTGTGTTCATAACACGGCCACACGAGGAGCGCTGTCCCGGGACGCCGTCCTTCGGGCACTGGGTCATGCTGCAGAATGCGCACACAGCTACGTCAAGTTGAGCATTTAAAGGCCGTCCGTTCATTTTACCGAGAGGGAAACTGGGGCCCAGAGAGGCCAAGGGACTTGTCCAAGGTCATAGAATTAATTAGTACAGATCACAGGCAAGGTTCCACCTGAACTGGAGCCGTTGGAAGGAGCTTCTAGCCGTCTAATCTTTGCCGAGTGCAGTGAATTTCGGTTGAGCGTCAGCCCAGCTACATCTCTAGCAGCAACACGGTAGAACCAGGGAGAGACAGAGGGAAACGGGCAGAGACCCGGGTCACATCCCCGCCTGCCAAGGTCAGCCAGATTCTCAGAAAGCCCGAGGAGAACAGAGCCCAGAAGACTGCACCTGTTGCACCTGTTTCTTTCTTTCTTTTTTCGGACACCCACTGTGGGACCTGCTGTTTTCCTGGTCTGTGTTGTATTTCACTTCTCTCCTTTGTAACTCTGCACAGTGGGGTCGCGGAGGCTGTCGCCTGGATCACAGCATCTTTCCTGGACCAGTCGGTGTTTGGGAGGAGGAAGGGGACCACGGTGTTTGGGGCTCTGAGACAGCCTCGTGAGACTGGGGATCCAGAGTCAGTGCCGCCTGAGGCTTGCAGTGGCCCAGGAGAGGGACAATCAGGGCTGGAAGGAAGGGGGCCAGGAACACGGTGCCGGGGGTGGGGGGGAAGGCGGGAGGTGCTGTGCTGAGATATGGGGACCAAGGAGAGTCCAGAAAGGTCTCCAAGACACGCTGCGGGTGCTCGCGAGAAACTCCCACTCCACAGAGACAGAGACGACAGGAAACCGACCCGTCTCACTGGACGGCAGTCAGTTACACGTGGGATCCAAGGAAAGGGCTTGGAACAGAGTCTGGGGCATCGAAGGTGCTGGAGGCGGGTAGCTGAGGCTGGGTGGACATGTCAGCGGAACAACCAGGAAGGAAGGGGCTCAGAGTGGCACGTGGAAGTTCCAGGATGGGGGTCAGATCAGAGCTGCAGCTGCAGGCCCATGCCCACAGCCCTGGCAACACCAGATCCGAGCTGCCTCTGTGACACACAGGGCAGCCTTCAGCAACGCTAGATCCTTAACCCACTGGGCAAGGCCAGGGATGGAACCCGCATCCTCACAGACACTATGTCGGGTTCTTAACCTGCTGAGCCACAGCGGGAGCTCCTCAGCCAGCACCTTGATGTTGACAGGATCCACGACCTTATTCCCCAGATGTATCTGTTCGCCATATGTAGATGACATATAGTTGTATCGCCAGTGCATCAACAGCCAAGGTCAAGGTGCCACACGGCTCCAGCTCCAGCAGCGTCCCTCCCGTTGTGCCTTAACGACCACGGATCTGGTTTCCTCTTCAAAAAGTCTGCCATTTCGGGTTCCCTGGTGGTCTAGTGGTTAGGATTCTGTACTTTCACTGCTGCGGCCTGAGTTCAGTCCCTGGTCTGGGAACTGAGATCCCATATCAAGCCGCTGCACGCCACGGTCAAAAATAAAAACAAAAATAAAATTCAGTCATCTCAAAAAAGTTATATAAATGGACTGTTACAGCAGGTAACTTTTGGAGACTGGACGTTCGCTCCCCAGAATTCTGGGTGGGTCATCCGTGCTGTTGAATGTATCTGCACTTTGTCCCTCTTCCCCGTGGGACAACATCCTGTGGTGTGGCTGTGCTGCCAGGCCCTTAGCCCTTCACCCGCTTAAGGACAGCCAGGCTGATTCCAGTCTGGGCGCGTAACAAATCACGCTGCTGTAAACATTCGTGTGCAGGCTTTCGTGTAAAAATAGGCTTCATTCCTCTGCAGTAAAAGCCCATGAGTGTGATCGCTGGGTCAGGTGGTAGTTGCATGTCCAGTTTGTTAAGAAGCTGCCAAACTGTTTCCCAGGGTGGCTGTACCGTGTCACAGCCCCGCCAGCAGTGTGTGAGTGATCCAGTTCCTCTTGCTACTGATTTTTTATTACCCAGATTCCGTTTTGACTGCCTGACAGAGGTCCTTACCAGACACCTCCAAGCCACGTTACAGATCTTGAAAACTTGCCTAAGTGGCTAGGAATCTGCCTCTAAAGAAGTTAATCTCCATAGAAAACACAGTGAATTCTTTCTCCCTCCTGGCCTGGTGCAAGCGCCGTCTGCCCATCTGCCATCCACCCCCACAAAGCTTCAGCCAATGCTTCCTACAGGGAGCTGCCCGGGAGCGGCCCCCCCCGGCAGTGCCCTGCCCACACCTGTCCTCCCACAGCGCTGCCAAGCCCACTGGAATCGAGGCTCTGACTCCCTTGCTAGGCCCTCGGTTCCCCAAGACAGGAACTGGGGTGGTCTCGCCTGCCATCCCATCCTCACCGTCCGACACGCTGCCTGCCCGTGGCAGATGCTCAATTCAGTGCTTGCGGTCGAACGAGCAATCCCAGTCCCCAAAGCCCATCCAATGCCATAGCCCACACAGCCTTTATCAACCCGTTCAGCTGGATGGAGGAGTTGAAATCTCTCTGCCACCTGGGAATCAGGAAACCCAAGTCAATGAGACAGCAACACTAACTCACTGAGATTGACGGGAATTCACATCTTTTACGTATTTCCAAATAATACACATGCTGATGAATTCACTTCTTCTAGAAGAACAAACAGTTTACCGTCCATCACATTTTGCTTGCCATGAGAAAATCAACTTTTTTTTTTGTTTTAATATCCGCACCTGCAGCATATGGAAGTTCCCAGACTAGAGATTGAATCAGAGATGCAGCTGCCGGCCGACACTACAGCCACAGCAACACCAGATCCAAGCCACATCTGTGACCTACAGCAGCTTGCAGCAACACTGGGTTTTTAACCCACTGAGCGAGGCCAGGGATCAAATCCACATCCTCATGGATACTAGTTGGGTTCTTAACCCGCTGAGCCACAATGGGAACTCCCAGGAAACCAACTCTTTATTACAGTTGTCAATGCAGAGATAAGGTAAATGTATTCACAAGTTCTCCTGTAATATTTAAACACCAGACACAGGCTCTCGCTCATAACCTGCTTTAACAGTTTAATAAGAGTGTCTAGAATTACTAATTTCTAATACAAGGACTGCCTGGACTTTCAAATCCTGCTTTATGCTATTAAGTTTCTTTAAATGCTAGGAGGCATTTTCATATTCCCAAAGAAAAAATTCAGTATCACCATGTATGCAATACCACCACATACATACACGTGGAAGAACGGATACTTAAAATTATTAAAATGTGGGGGGAGGGGCGGGCTGGGGGTTGGGCTCGGCACATGCACAGCGGGGTCCATGGAAGGACCGCCAGTGGGGACCTGCTGTGGGGCCAGGGAACGCTCCCCGATATATGTGATCGCCTGTACGGGAAAAGAATCTGAGAGAGAATGGATGTGTGTACATGGGTAACTGAACTGCCTATACAGCGGAAGCCATCACAAACCTTGTAAGCCAGCTCTCCTTCAGTAACACGTTTTAAAACGGTTAAAACAGTAAATTTAAAATTATCTGCCTCAAGGAAAAAAGTAGACTCTGGGCAGAAGAGTTCGGCATCTGTTCCGTCCGCCTTGTTGCGTAAACTGAGTCCGTCCCATGAAAACCCGGAGCCTCTCTGTTCCTTCCCCTGTAAACTCCTCACCCGAGAGCCAGATGCACAGCTGCCAAGGAGACCACGTACTGGGTGCACGATCTGATTTTTGCCAGGAACTTGGGCTTCCGACCAATCTGGGCGGCTCCACCCCGGGCCAGGAATTCACCTAAGGCAGGAGCGTCCCGGGACCCTGCGATGCCGCAGGGCCCTCGCAAGGAGCCTGTGTCCTCTGGTCCCCACCCGCCCCGGGCTTCGGAGCCCCTGAAAGTCAGACGAGTTAATACGTGGAAAACTCTTCGGAAAATGCCTGGAAAATAGTCCACATGTGCGTTAGTCAGGGCTCCCAAGAGAAACAGAACCTATAGCTTGTATTTATAGGTAAATACAGGGTGTGTGTGTGTGTGTGTGTGTGTGTGTGTGTGTGTGTGTGTGTGGCAGGCTTTAAGGAGAGGATTCAGTTGATCGTGGGGTCTAAGTCTGAAATCTACAAGGCAGGCCAGCGGGCGGGGACCCAGGACAGCGCTGAGCCTGAGGGCTGTCCGCTGGCAGAATTCCCTCCTCCTCAGGCACCTGTCTGTGCCTCTAAGGCCTTCAACTGATGGGACGAGGCCCACCCTCACTGTGAAGGGCCATCTGTTTTACTCTACTGATTTAAGTGTTAATCACATCCAAAAAGTACCTTCCCAGGGACACCTAGACTGATGTGTGACCAAAACCTGGGTGCCACAGACTAGCTAAGTTAACAAAAACTCAACTGTCCCCACGTGGAGGCAGCTGCTGTGACTCCTGGTGGGATTCACTGGACCCAAGCTTTGCTACAGGGCTCGGAAATCTGGATACTTATACCACGAACTCAGCCTCCCCCAGTCCCTTCATCTCCAAGTCCCTTCCACCGAGCCCCTCCCTGCTCCATGGCAAACAAACCCCAATAAATCTGTTCTCCAGACTTGCATCCACACTGCGTCTCTCCCGGACCAGCCTTCCCCGGCTTCACTCCAGCTGGGACGCTCTTGAGTGACTCCGGCTTGTGCTCTGGTGCCCTGTACACATCGGCGGGGTGGGGGAGGCAGCTTGGCAAGCCTGGGTCCTCCTCCCTGACTCCTGTCCCCAGTACAGCTCCCCGCCCTCAGGGGAAAAGCTTCGCTTCTTTTTTAGGTCCCTGCCGCTTAGCAGTGCCACCTCTGGCCCCACCCCAAAGACAGAGACACTTTCTCTCCAGCCCAGCCCCAGCATCAATGACCCCGGTGTCCAGCACGGGCGTGAGGCCAGCCACCCAACACGCCGGCTGCTCAGAACCTAAGATCCTACTTCCCATGGCCTCTGCCCCTGCTCCCCTTTCACCTTCACGCCGTGCAGCTGCCTCAGAACTGCCACGCCTTGACCCCTAGGCTGGACTGTGCCTCCCTTGGACCGTGCCCATCTCCCACTGGCTTATCACCTTCCACCCTGCAGGCCGCCGACCCCTGTGACCTAATCCAGCCATGGACCCCCTCCCAGCTCTGCCTCCTCCTCGGCCCGTCTGCGTCCACATCTCCATCCTTCTGCAGCGCCTCCTCCCGCTCCTCCCCGCCGCCTTCCTCGCCGCCACTGGAGGAAACCACGGCCGCCTGCCTCCTCCGCCTGCCGAGGTGGAGCCACGACAGTGACACCGCCTCACCTCACCTGGGCCGAGACGCTGCCTGGTGGGCCTGCCATGATCCCCCTGTTTTCATAGTGACTTGTCCCAACGCTCGCCTCTGGCTTGCTTCTCCGTTTGCAAAGACTCCTTGTTGATACACTGTTTAAAAGTCCTATCGTTCTCATTCCGAAAAGTTTGATTTAACTGGTTATCAGTGTCTATTGGTTCCTGATGGTTTTTACGCCCAACAGAAATAGCTGACAATTCTAAGTTAATTATCAGTCCCACGTGGGAGGTGACAAACGTCTGCCACGCTCAGTGGGCAAGTTTTCATTTTAACACAGGGTTGAGTTACCGCGGAGGCTCGGACAGCTGGCACTTTCTCTGGTTGACCCCACTTGGGAGAAATGAAGTTCGCTACAGAAATCGTAAGGAAGGGCGAGCACAATGCCTCGCCAAGTTACATGAGACACAAGGCTCGGGGCCGTCCCAAGCCTTACAGTTATTCCTCTGCTTTTGTCTCCACTGACGTCCCTGTGGTCTCTGGAGAAATAACCACCCTCAGGAGCTCAGATAAACTCACAAAGATGGAATAGTTCACAGTTAGGATATCGAGCCGCCTGAGCATTTGAAGATAAGTACTGCAGGACTATTGTAACTGCAGCAATCAAAACAGAAAAAATATCTGCAGGGAGAAAGAATGATCCTGTACGCTGCAAGGGCACTGGAAATATTCAGCTAATCGATCCTAAGAGGCCCCCACTCTGGCTTTTGCGGCCACATCTTCTTTGTTCTGGAGCCACAGGGACTTCCACCTGCTGAAATTTGCTCTCCACTCTTTCTGTTGAAATGGGCGCACAATTTGCTCCCGTCGGAGGAGGTCGTCTGTCCTGAATCAAGAGGTTGCCGAGAGGATGCTTAATTCTCGCGTGTCTCCCTAATTGGAGACCAGACTCCTGCCTTTACGCGTCAGTCATAAATCACTGCCAGCGGCCGGGCTGTCTGCTCCACGACCCCGTTCACCCCTCCTGTGTGGCGCCCCCACCTGCTCACACTCCCGTCTTTGTCTGTGGGTTCTTCCCCAAGATGCCAGATCATCTCTGAAACGCCTTCTGCGTCCAATACACAGACACCCATAGAAGCAAGTTGAATATATCACCAATGATTTTCAGGCTCACTTTCATATGACCTCCTGAATCAGTTGGAAATTATGGAAATAAATGTTCACCAATTCAGTGGGAATTTAGCAAATGATATTTATTGGGTGATTCCAAGTAGCCCTTCAGGCTGGAGAACCAGCGGCTGAGGTCGCACAGCCAAACAGTTCAAAATTACGCCACAAACTGTTCTGTGGACACCTCCCCTCTGCCACTGCCTCGGCTGCTCTGGACCCTCTGCTGGGATCCCCCTCCCATCACCACCGTCCCTGGGTGTGGGCACTGCCCATGCTGCTGCCCTCACCAGGAAGGAGTCTGTTGACCCTGCTTCTTTAGGACACCAGATTCTGAGCCAAATGTTGGTCTGAGCCTTTGTGATAGAGAAAGCCAAAGTCATGTGATAGTTAATTTTGTTTTTAACTTAGCTAGGCAACAGTGCCAAGTTGTTTGGTCAGACACAAGTCTAGTTGTTGCTCTGAAGGCATTTTTTAGATATGATTAACACTGAAATCGGTAGACTGTGAATAAAGATTACCCTCACAACGGTGGGCCTCGTCCAATCAGGTGAAGGTCTGGTTCCCTAAGGAAGGGGGTTTCTGTCTCCAGACTGCAGCACACAAATCCTGCCTAAGTTGCTAACCTTTGGGCTCAAGACTGTAACACCAACTCCTACCTGAATCTCTAGCCAGTGTGAGAATTTGGAGCTCACCAACCTCCACAATCACATGAAACAATCACTTAATGACTTTCCACTTCTCTCTCTCTCCCCTTCCTTCTCTCTCTCCCTTTCTATCTCTCTCTCTCTCTCTCTCTTTCTCTCTCTCTCTCTCTCGTGCGCGCGCCACACCTGCAGGCATGTGGAAGTTCCTGGACCAGGGGTCAAACCTGCACCAAAGCAGCAACCTAAGCCACTGCAGTGACAACACCAGCTCCTTAATCCACTGCGCCACCAGAAAACTCCTCCCTTCTCTCTTTCTTCCTCTCTTCCTCATCTCTCTCTCTCTCCCCTCTGTGTACACATACATATGTATATATGTATTCTCCCACCAAGATTCTAGAAGAATGTGCTAAGCAGCCAGAAAAAAACAGCAAATTATATTTTTGTTGTCATATACATTTTATAGCAAAAAAAAAGACCTAACTGTCTTCCACTCTGAAAAGTTTGCAGCAGTAACTATTTTTTTATTTTGTATTGAACTATATAGTTGATTTACAGTGTTGTGTTAGTTTCAGATATACAGCAAAGTGATTGAGTTCCTTTTAAGATTATATACATACATTCTCTTTAAGGTTTTGAATATGGCTCCCTGTGCTGTGCCATAGGCCCTTACTCTTCATCTATTTTATACATAGCAGTAGGTATATGTTACCCCAGATTCCTAATTTGTCCCTCCCCTCTTTTTCCCTTTGGTAACCATAAGGTTTTTTTCTACATCTGTGAGTCTAATTCTGTTTTTTAAATTAGTTCATTTACATCATTTTTTTTTAGATTCCACAGGTAAGTGATAGTATGTATTTGTCTGACTTCACTTGGTGTGATGATTTCTAGGCTGCAGCTACAACTATTAACAAAGTTTCCTGAGTAGCCAAAAATGCTGAATTGTCACCGTTTTTGAAGCTGGGTTTAAACTGCCACAAGGCTGCGGGACTCCCTCTGCTGGTGACAGCACGGACCTGGCCTGGGCGGTCACCCCATTTCTCTTTGCATGTCACCAGGTTTAGCAATTTTAGTGAAGGAAGATTTGGTTTTCTTGTAAAGTAGCCTCCAGAGAAAGTCGGCTTTTAGGCTGTTGGTGAAAAATATGAGGTCTACTGGGGAGATGACCCATAGTTCAAAGCCAAAAAACGGAAGACTTAGTTTAAAAAAAAAACCTTCTTTTATTATTAAAAAAATCACTACTATCCAAGTTAACATCGAAGCTAATTATTTAAGCTTTGATCCCAAGTCATATGTGTTTTCTGCAGTTCTTGGCCTGTGAAAGAGTGCGCTCTGCCACCAAAGATTTCTACAGTTAGAGGTACAGCCTTACAACTTATATAGAAGACACGCCTTCACTACATGCACGGATAGATGGATAGACAGACAAACATTTGCTCCAAAATGGGCTATTTTTAAAACGCCACTCGCTGTGTATCAGGATAGAAGATGTGATTTATGTCTGCAGGGACTTTATCCTGGGAGCAGCCGTTTGCCCTACAGGCACAGTTTGGGTCTTCAGCGCCGGGGAGGAGGTCCCCACACAGGCGCTTCCACCTATGTTCATATTATCATAATTAAATAAGGAAAAAGTTCCCTCTGTGACGGTAGACTGCCTCGCTGTAGGATGAAGACAAGCCACGAGGTTTGGGGTCCCACTGACAACCCGGGGCGCTGGTGGTCTGTGAGGGGGACACTGCTAGGAG
>PVHT021183584.1:1827949-1849060 GCA_004024745.2 Catagonus wagneri
GGGGGGGGGGGTTCAAAATGCCTGGGGAGTCACGGGACAGGGAGTGGAGACGGAAAGCAAAAAACCACAGCCACTTGAAGTAAGAGGGAATAGGTGACAAACAGGAAAAATCCTAACAAATAGGTAAAAAAATAAGAAAAATCCTAACAAATAGGTAACAAACAGGAAAAATCCTAACAAACAGGAAAAATCCTAAGAAACAGGTAACAAATAGGAAAAATCCTAGCCGCAACCCAGGACCTTCAGAGACACAGCCATCGGGACCTCAGAGTGGAGCTTGCTGCAGCCGCGTCAGACAAGGGTTCAGTCACTTTGTTTAGATGCTCAAGGGGAAGTTCTTTCCCACGGGCTGGCGGGGTCAAGGACACAGACACCAGGTACATGGAAAGCACACGTCTTAGGGAGAAGGCCGATAATGGCAATAATTAAAAGCTGATAACCAAACTTGAGAATAAAAGCAATAAGGATAAATGTATTTTCAGATATGTGAATGGGAAATAAGATTTCTAGAACTGAATTTTCTCTAAAGCAATAATACTACGCCAAAATTCAGCGCAATAACAAATTCTCATAAGTTACTGCGTCATTAAAGAATAATGTATATTTCCCTGGGGAACGCGACGACGGGATTATGGTGAAAATCCCCATTTAGCCCTCACTTCATTGGCACTAATGAGTACAGCTATGAGATACATTCTTTATAACGTGCAAAGGTTACGATTAGTCATTCTAGACTGGTTTATTAATGTGCCAAGTGGGTACCTGAAGCCGACCGGCTCTTTGTCTTACCTCCTCCCAACCCAGATCACCCAAGGCCTGGGCTGTGCCGGGGAGAACACGACGGAAATGACGGGCGGCTCAGCCCACATCCTCTTAGAGCCAGAGGCTGTGAGTGTGAAACCTCGGCAAAGGGAGAGAAAAAGAATCCGAAGCCAACACCCCGTTTTCAGAGAGCCTCAGGCACGCCTGAGAAAAGAGACCAATGTCCATCGCACTGACCGCGCAGTCACTCGGAACACGCCACGTGGCTTTTAGGAAAGTGCTAAATCTTCGCTCGGGAAGGTCCTTGAAGCCAAGTTGGGACAAGGCATCGGAGGGTGACTGATCCAGGATTTCCGAGGGAAGGAGACGGCGTGGCCGTTTTCCCGTTTGCCGTTCAGCCCCACGCATCCCTCAGGCCCCGTTCTCCCGGCCTCTCCCGCCCTCCGTCTGCCCTGCCGAAGGCGGACGTGCCCATGGGCCTGGTCCAAGCCCTGGTCTAAAACAGCTCTCCCTCAGGAGTCCCCGTGTGGCTCCGCAGGTTAGGAACCCGGCGTTGGCGCCGTGAGGTTGCGGGTTTGATCCCGCTGAGCGAACCTAAGGATCCAGCAGAGGGGTTCTGTTGGTTGCCGGCACTTCGGCTACATTCCTGGGAAGGCAGAGACCTTGGCTGTGGATCTTCCTGGCCTCCAGTCTGCAGGAGTGGGGTGGGTCAGGTGGCGCTCCAAGAACAAGGTCAGCCCTGGGGGTGCGAACCCACCTTCCCCAGAACCAAGACTGCTGAGCAAGGGCCCTGCGGGGGGGCTCCTGATAGGGGCTGCGGTTGGAGAAAACACAGGTTAGAACAGTTGGGACCGCCAGCGGCTGCTTCCCCTAGGAAGGCAGTCCTGCCGTGCCCTGGGAAGGGGCGCCGGCCGCCTGCAGGTGGAGGCCTGAGGGCGGCCTAGGAGGGGCCGGCTCAGCGCTGGGGCAGAACCAGGAGAAAATGACTGTCCTGAAGTATCCGAGCTGAGGCCACACCTGTTTCCCGGCCGAAAAGCTTTTTACACATTCATCAAAGGACCCTTCCCTCCCTCACAACGGGGGCCCCGGGCAGGAGAGGAGGTGGTGGAGGGGACGGACGGATGGACGGACGGAGAGGGGCTAAGACAGCCGTGGGCATCGCGGGGCAATGGACTGCTGTCCGCAAGGGCCCAGCCTCCACTCAGCTGGATGCCGCCTGGACGTGCAGAAGCTCAGAGCCCGGCAGTGGGGCCCGCACAGCTCACTGCCCCCATCCTCTGTTATTTGCTTTTGTGAATGAACTTTGCTGTGGTAGGTTCACACAGAGCTCCTAACAGAGGCTGACGGGGGAGGAACAGAAAGGACACGGGGGAGCGTTGCCTAGCAGCGAGAATCCAAACAGGCCCCTGTGATGAGAATAAATTCCCAGGGAGGGAGCGCAGCATCCTTCCGAGATCAAGGAGACAGACGACAGAGCGGACCCCGACAGAGGCAGGCAGGCTGGAAAGCAGGGGAACGAATGCAATGGCTGATGAAAATTCAGCCCAGCGTTCCGGGACTGAATGACAAAAGAACAGTCTTATCTCCTGCTTCAAGCCCACAGATTTTTCAGCCACAGGCTCTCCACAACAAGAGTGATGCAAGCGACGGAATACTCAGGATGCTGTGTGTTGGGTGAGACGTCAAAGACGCCCCAAGCTGGCGGGGTCATCCAGCACTAATGAATGGGGTTGAACACAGGCTGTACCAAAGGGCCACGAATACCATTGCACCTGTTCCCAGTACCAGCCCCGTGAGCTGTTCCTAACACCGTCTTGCAGAAACAGGGGCCCAGAGAAGTGAAGTCACTTGCCCAGGGTCCCCGATCCAGGACGCAGGTCCAGGCTGGGGCCCCACAGCCTGCTCTGGGAAAGGACAGAAAATGTGAGGAGGGCGGGGGGAAAGGCCCCTGTGCGACAGCCCTGGTGGTTCCCGTTGTGGAAACTCAGCCTCTCTCCGCCCGTGCCCAGAACAAACGCGGAGGCAGAATCTGGGGCAAAGGAGAAAAACAGCGTTACTGCCTTGCTAGGCAAAGGGGGCCACGGCCGGCTAGTGCCCTACAGACTGTGCCCTCCCTGGGGAGAGAAGAGGAGGTGGTTTCACAGTCTGGGGAGTGGAAGATAAAGCCGCAGTTAAGACGAAGGTAGAGAGAGGCTCTCATTCTTCTTCCAAGCTGCTGTCCCGCGGTCCCAGGATGAGCTCGGGGCGTCCTTGAGGCTATGGCACCTGCACGTTCTTCTGGAGTGAAGAAGCCTCATCAAGCAGTTAACATCTTCGCATGTATCGGGGGTCTCAGTTCAGCAGAAGAGCTCCAGATACTGTTCTGTGCACCCCTGAGGGGGCCGGGCCCTGCCCCCAGGCTGCACCACTGTCTCCTGATGGCTCCTCGCTGGTCTCTGCGTCCCCTCCCTGCCCTGATCAGCACCTGTTTGAACCTGCCCTTTGGAACTCAGGGAAGGTCACAGAGGCTGAATGAAGCCTATTTCCTAAAAACAATAAATAAGAGGACAGGGAAAAGGCTTTTGTGCCCGGGAGCCCCAAAGGGCCCGGCTGGGTTTCAAAACAACTGAAACGCCAACCACTGGCAGGGCCCCAACTCAGGGACAGTAGGATGCCTGACTGATGCCCCTGAATGGTCTGGAGCGTGCCCGTGGGGTGGGGGGTACACATGAGGACCCCCCCCAGAGGACGCTCCCCCCCAGAGCACACAGGGCATATCCGGAATATCTGACAGCCTCACCTGACTGGCCAGAAAGACCATGATCATGAGATACAGAATTTGTTCCCTTCCAGATGCTGTATCCGGGAAGGGGTCCCAGGCCCCACCCTGGCTTTGACCACAGCACAGCCACCCCACCCCGCACCCGCACTGGGAGCCCGAAGCAAACTCCACAGGCAATGCTGGATCCCAGGCTCCCGAGTCTCCATCCTGCTTCTCACTCAGTCTCTTGGCTTCAGAACCTGAATTTTCTACACCTTCTCCTGGCCCTTTATTTTAAAGATCCATTTGGCCTCCCTTCCCTGGCTTTTGTGATCTGTCCCCCTTGCCACCGCCCCCCCTTGGCCCCCGGACGGACACACGGACACACACACACACACACACACACACGCCCCAACTTCAGGTCATCTCCTGACCGAGGCAGCACCCACCACACCTCCAGCCACCGCCGGCCTGGGGTCCCCTCACCCAAGGGAGCAGATGGAAAGACCACCAGCTACAGCGATGTGCCATCCAGACTGCCCAGTGCCAAGCATGGATGTGATGGCGTGGTTTTGCTTCGGCTAGAAATGGTCACTAAAATACACTGTGTGCTAAATGATGGGCCTTAATCATTTACCAGCACAAACCGCTCGTCCCGATGAGTGGTTTGTTTATCTGTGAAATGAAGAACGGGGAGTGGTAAGAGCTTCCATCAAGAGTCACGAGCCAGGGATGGGTGTTCCTGTCCTGACCCGGTGGTAACAGACCTGACTAGGATCCATGAGGACTCGGGTTCGACCCCTGGCCTCGCTCAGTGGGTTAAGGATCCGGCGTTGCCGTGAGCTGTGGTGTAGGTCGCAGACGCAGCTCGGATCCCGCGTTGCTGTGGCGTCGGCCGGCAGCTACGGCTCCGATTGGACCCCTGGCCTGGGAACCTCCATATGCCACAGGTGTGGCCCTAAAAAGACCAAAAGAAAAAGAAATGTCAGAAGCCAGAAGTTCTGGATTCGGCCCAGAGTCTGCAGTCTTTACCTCCGCTTTTGTCTATCCTCGTGCTTTTCGCCCGGAGGGCGGGGACAGGGCTCAGCCACACCGGGCTCTCTTGGCTGCCTGCCCCAGCTTCCCTGCGCTGCTCACAGTTTCTCCCCCTCTACTGTGGACACCGACATGACAATCCAAAGGCCGTTTATCTTCACTGCACCTCTGAAAAGCTTAAGGAAGTGGTGCCTCCTGCTTCCATGTGACCAGATACGCACAGGAAGCAGGAGCAGAGTGTCACTCCTGCCGCCGCCGCTCCCCAACAGGACAAGCAGCAGCTGTGCTTGTGGGTCAAGGGTCCAGAAAACAGACACACACACACACACAACTGCTACTGGAAAGGACACCTCAGCACATCGGCCCATGAACGGTGACCCAAATAAAGCCATGACACACACGTCCAGGGACCTATTTGCATTCATGGAAATTTTTAAGAGAATCCATCTAGGTTTTATTCACCTAAATTAGCGTAGTCACAGCAATTGCTGAGTGGTATCGAAACAGCAGATATTGGCAGGTAACTAGAAAAACAACCACTCAGCTTGAAAATTTAGGTCGTGAAAACGGACAGGACGGACAAGTACAAGCCAGTGAGCGCTTCAGATAACGGCTCCCAAATGCGATTCTAAACTGAATTGTGCGCCACAGCGGTGGAGGGCGTCCGGCACGGCGGGCCACTCTCTTACGGCGAGAAGGCCATCCCACAGACTTGTTCCTGGTTATTGGAGTGAGTCACGGGCACCAACTCTGTGTCAGGACCCATAATAAGCCCTGAGCGCAAATCCCTGGCCTCGTTCCATTCTCATAAGAAAGCTCTCAAACAGGCACTATTAACCGGAAAACTGCCGCTCTAAAAACTGCCTTGCCCCGTGACACGCAAGGCCGACCATCACGCTTATAGGCAGCACCCCCGCCCTCCGCAGCCCACCTCGGGAGCCCCCAGCCCTGAGGAGGAAACAACGCATTCCCAAACTCTGGACCACTTAAAAAAGTGGCTGATTTCATCCTGAAATGTCCCTTCTTCTCACGGCTCAAACTCTGCCATTCAGCAGCCGAACACAACCTGCTCGCCAAGGCCAAGGGCAGGGGGCCAGCCTGGCGGCTCAGCACAGCCCCTGCCTGTCACCCCGACCCCGGAGGTGGGGGGGGAGGCTGCGAGCTGAGAAAAGGAAACGCTGCGCAGACCTCAAGTCTCATCTTTTCCTCTGTGATTCTCTTCCCCGTTTCGCCATAGCCAGGCAATACCACACCTCCGCAGTCGCAGGACGCGCTGTCTTACAGCACTCATCGCATTTGCCTCACGTTAGAGCTGCGATTCCACCCTCTCCCTGTGTTATAAACGCTTCAAAGACAGGCAGTGGTACATCTCACACGTCCCTTTATACACACAGCTGGGCACACACTCACACCTGGGCACACACTCCTGGGCACACACTCACACCTGGACACAAGAAGTCCTTAGGTCAGTCTTGCACACCGAAGTTTTTTTAAATAACTTAGTTGATTTGAATTGAATTAGCGTATTATACATCAAAACATTTGCTAGGCTTATTTAAAATAAATGGTCTGTTTCACTGATGGATGGTCAGATTATACAGCAATGATTCGGAAACTCTGTTCTTAATCATTCCATTTATTTCCATCTCAGTGTCCTATTTTCACTCCAGAATAAAACTTCATTTGAGTCAGTCTGCACAGACATTAATCTTATGTTTATTAAATATCCCTCTGAAGCTTGGCTATGCATGACGTGTCTTTTACAGCTCCGCGCTGGGGTTAGTTTCCACTCGGGACATCAGCTGAATTTTAATATGCTTGGCAGACAGAGCTTCCAGATGCAACGGAAGACTGAGCCTGCATGGCTGGGCTCAAAGCCGCGCTGGTCCAGGCAGGAGGGAGAAGGCACAGCCACAGCCCAAAGGAGCGTTTCTCAGGCCCCACGTTCCAAACCCCTCCTTAACCTTTCAGCCCGGACCCCGACTTTTAATCCAAAACAGAGTTGGCCGCTCAGCCTGTGGATCCTCAGCGAACAGAGAACGGCCTGCAGGCAGATGACCAAGTCGCCAGGGGAGGCCCAGGGTGGTGTCCAGGGCCCAGATGTCTCGGTACCTGAGCAGCATCTGGCGGGACTTGAACTCAGACTCCAGGATGACCAACCCTACAGAAAGCACCTCCTGAACTTGGAGGGGGGCTGAGGGCCCTGTCAGCGGACGCCCCTGAAATCAGAGGGGGCTGGAGTCCCCGTCAGCGGACAGCAAAGACGGCCCAGTGTCCCGCCGGCTGGTGAAGCCTCGGCCCCGGGCTGTGCAGGAAAGAGATAAGAGGGCATCGTTGCTTCAGGTGCTGCTGGGAGGGTCCTGTCTCGGTGCCCCTGTCTGTCCAGCCTTCCCCGGACACCTTGGACCCTGAGGAATGCTACTCCCTTTCCCACTGACCTGAGAGAGGCCGCGTGGAGTCTTCGTGATGAATACAGCTGCCCCTGGGGGCTTCCGCCACACTGACCCTGGCCCCTGGCAGACCCCCCCCTCTGAACAGCGCCCCCTGACCACGCAGACCTCCCGCACTCCCTGCAGAAACCAAGAGGAGGGACAGTGATCCACTGGCCAAGCAACTGCTCCCCAATCACCATCAGCACTGGCACTCAGAGTGACAAAGTGATAACGTGAGCGAGGGCCCGAGAGGCCAGGTGGGCTGCACGCCGGGGCTTTCTGCACCTGAGGGCACATGGGGACACAGAGGGAACGTGCAGGAAAAGCTCTTTTCATTTTCCTCCAGCGCTGTGCAAAACTAGCACCGTCCAGGACAGGACACGCGGGGAGGTGTCAGGCAGGACAGGCCGAGCTGGCTCGCTCCCCGTGACAGGCGTCCACCCCTCAACTCAGACACCCACTGACCAGGGACAGAAGCCCAGGACCTTGAGTTTCACATTTAGGTCTATGATCCAGTTTGCAATCCCCTTTTTGTGTGGTACAGGGTGTAGACGGAAGTCTGTTTTCTGCATCGTGGAAATCCAGCTGCTGCACCAACGTCTGCTGCAAGGACTGTTCTTTCGCCACTGAACTGCCTTTGCACTTTGACGTGTCAGGTGCAATTGCTATACACGTGGAGTTAGTTCCGAACTTGAAGAACAGATTTGCACACCCACTGATTTACACATTCGTCCTCACACCAGCACCAGCCTGATTTATCTTTAGAGCGACTCTTTAAACCAGGAGCTGGAAGTCTCCAACTCTGTGCTTTCTTTTCAAAGAGGCTTGGGCTGTTCGAGAACCTCTGCATTTTCACAAGGATTTTAGAAACAGGCAGTCCCGAGTTGACTGGAATTCTTTTCCTGACCTAAGCTAGTGCGTATGAGCCCTGCCTTTCGCTCGGTCTGCAGGTCCACTGACTGCTGGGACGTTGGCATTGGCTGCTCAGATGCTGTCACGAGTTATGACAAGGAGCTGACCAACTCCGAGGCCACGTGCCACGATTCAAGATGCCGCAAGCACAGTATCTTTTGAATGCCTTGTATTCAAAAGCCAACTCGCCAGGCCTGCACTGGGTATCGATTCTATGCCGGACATTTTGCATATATTTTATCTCCTCAATCCTCAGAATAACCTTGAGCGGCCAGCTCGACGGACTGTTGTTCAGAGGTTATGCCACAAATCCACCCGCAGCGTGGCCTTGGAAGTGACTTATTCAGAGCCAGCGTCCACAGTTGTCGTGTGTTCACGGCAGAGCCGGCTTGCGCTGGACTCAACCCCACGTCTCTTCATGTGCCCCTGAGCCTGCTGCCAACACGACCAGCCAGGAAATTTAAAACAAAACAAAACAAACCCCACGACTTCGTAGGTCTCAGGCCAATTCTACTAAATCTGCTTTTCTGAAGATGGGGTCTGGGACTCTTATTTTTCAAAGCCCACAAAGTCCTCCAGGAATGACGGCTCTAATCACAAGGCCAGGGGCAATCCCGCCTGGTGCTCTTCTCAACACCTGCAAGCTTGTTTTCTCGTACTCTCACCCCTTTCTAGGCCAAGACAGCACCCTTCAGAGAGGACTCACTGCCCCCAAACTGATTATCAAGGATTCAATTTTTACTTTTATTTATTTTTATTTTTTGTCTTTTCGTCCTTTTAGGGCTGCACCATGGCATACAGAGGTTCCCAGGCTAGGTTGGAGCTGCACCTGCCAGCCTACACCACTGCCGCTCGGGATCCAAGACACCTCTGGGAACTACACTTCAGCTCAGGGCAGCACCGGATCCTTAACCCCCTGAGCAAGGCTAGGGATCAAAACCGCGTCCTCATAGATACTCGTCAGATCCGTAACCTGCGGAGCCACAATGGGAACTCCCTAAACATTCGTAAAAGAAAGTAGAATCTTAAGGGTAAGACTGGTTCTGCATTATTCCAAAAGCAGATCTTGGCCCTGCTATTGAAAATAACTAGAAAGTGATACTGGCTCAAAGCAAGACAACACTAACTACAGCTGTTTGCAGTAGGACAGGTAGCCAGTCACTGGCATAAACTAAGAGGCAGTCTGTCGACCACACTGCATAAAATAATCACATATAATAATTAAATCTGTTCTCAGTCCTTCCTAATTTCACTTCTCACAACTTGAAACATCAGACATTTGAACGGACAGACTCCACAGTCCTCCCAAGCTCCCTGCTATGTCCTTTCTTCCTTCGAGGGTGAAGAGACAAAAGCACGAACAGTTACTGGGCATCTTAGATCCAGTCCTCCTTCCATCACACAAGTGTTTCTTCCACTTCCGTTCTTCTTTCGGAAGAGTAATCAGCACTCGCCCTCTTTTAAGAACTGAAAGGGGATGAGGCCTCAGTGTCAGACTTGCACCAATGTTGAAGTCACATATTTGCAGCTCAGTCTTCTTTGCAACCAACTTTTCCACTCGAATCTCGCTCAGAGAGTTAGAGGAGCCGTATTTTTAACCAGAACAGAACATTCTATACAGCAAAGTGAGGGAGAAATTTCTAACTTAAAAGTGACTTCATCACAAGGTTCAGGTTTAGAAAGTAACTTTGACACCTACTAACTTCAATGGTTTCAAATTTTAGTCTCGAATATTCTCTACTTTCAAAGGCAAAGACAGCAATTAGCAAATGAATCCAAAGCATCAAAGATTCGACAGCAAGAAGGTACAAAATTATTTAAATTTTAACTATATTAAAAAACTAACCTCAGTTACTCTGATGTGGCTAAACACGGAGTAAGGTTTTTTTTTTCCAATGGGCTATATATTCTACAAATCTGGTACCTGTTAGTGGCCAGGTGCAATGTGTGGCAACAAGCTTTACCTGCCAGTGGGAAAACCCTGTTCACACACCTTTTAAAATATGAGGGTCAACAGACTCAAAAGTTTCCCAAAAAGCAAAATATGACTTCATTCTCCCTTTAATGTGAATGAATGCATGTGCCATCCCATATTGAAAATCAGAATTTGGTGGATTTGGTTTGTTTTTGTAAAATTACTGTGCATGCCAACTCAGGTTAATCTGATTACAAGTGATGAACAGATATTTTAGAAATCGGTTTGTTCAGTTAGGTTTTCTGTCAAACTTTGTAGAACCTATTGTTCCCTCAACAAGAAAACCGATGAAACAACACCTAAATTCTACCTCAAGTTTTTTTCTAATATATTCGAACTTTTAGTGAAATTACTTCTGATAAATTGAGAACAGACTGGATGTCAAAGTTTTTTAAAAGAAATAGATAAAAGTACAGAGAAAAAGAGGAAGTTATTCAGCCCTATAATGCTGATTTTGTGTAAACTGTGTTTATGTGGGTGCAGTGGCAGATTTTGTAGTCATTGTGCTCTTTGTTTAGGCTATTTTTTAAGACGCTTAAAATGTTTGACAGGATTTGTTCTACTAAATGCACGCTTGATTATATTTAAAAGTGTTCACTTAGGAGTTCCCGTCGTGGCTCAGTGGTTAACGAATCCGACTAGGAACCATGAGGTTGCGGGTTTGATCCCTGGCCTTGCTCAGTGGGTTAACAATCCGGCGTTGCCGTGAGCTGTGGTGTAGGCTGCAGACGCAGCTCGGATCCTGCGTTGCTGTGGCTGTGGTGACGGCCGGCAGCTACAGCTCCTGTTAGACCCCTAGCCTGGGAACCTCCATATGCCGCGGGTGCAGCCCCAGATAAAGCAAAAAGACACAAAAAAATAAAAATAAAAAAATAAGTGTTCACTTAGAATTTGTCAGATTTATAAGTTTACTCTGAGAGTGTCAATGTGGTACCCGTATTAACAAACTGAGGAATAAGAATCCTGTGATCATATCAACAGATGTAAAAAAAGCTTTTGACAAAATTTAGCATCCATTTACAATTAACAGCACTCAATAAGGCAGGCATGGAGGGAACATACCTCAACAAAATAGGGCCACATAGCACGTGTCCAGAGTCAACACCATGCTCAGTGGTGAAAAGCTGAAAGCATTTCCTCTACGGTCAGGAGCAAGACAAGGATGCCCATTCTCACCACTTTCATTCAACACAGTATTAGAAGTCCTTGCCAGAGCAATCAGACAAGAAAAAGGAATGAGAAATTCAAATTGGAAATAAAACTGTCACTGTTTGCAGGTGACATGATCCTATATATAGAAAATTCTGAAGACCTCAAACATTGATGAATTTGGTAAAGTTTCAGGACACAAAGTTAATACACATAAATCTGTTACACTGCCATCCACTAACAATGAACTATCAGAAAGAGAACTTAAGAAAACAATCTCATTTATAATTGCATCAAAAAGAATACCTAGAAATAAATCTAATTTTTAACTAACTTTTCCCACAGGGCCTCTATACCGAAAATGATACAATCTTTGATTCTTAGGCAGGTGATGGACCCTACAAGTGTCTTTCTATAGAAGAAAATCTTATCAAATAAGTTGCTTATTGGCTTTACCACCTTTACTCAACAACTTGACACTTGGGAACTGCTAAGACTGAAAAGTGAAAATAAAAAAGTGAATGAAAATGAGACTCAGATCAGGCAACGAGGGTAAAAAAAAAAATGCTCGGATCTGAAGGTGGGGTGTGAACCCACCTGCCATGAAGGCCTCGCTGAAGGCCCAGTTCCGGGATAAAGGGAGGGAAAGGAAACGCAGTAGCTACTGGCAGCAGTTAAACCAAAACCTGTTAAAAGAAAACAGACTTGAGGTGTTAAAAATCCAGTGGAAATAATCTAAAGCTAAATTTCTTCATTGTGCTCCAGAAGCAAATCTTCTGGGCAACAGGATCACATGAAAGGTCATTTAACAATTTAAAGTTCTCTAAATACTAGCAGGAGAAAGCTGCAATGCATATGTGTGGATGGATGGATGGATGGAAGACAGATAAAGATATAAATAATTTCAAAACATTTATTTACCATTCGCTACCTTGCAAATACAATTCTCCCAATTTGTTGGGGATAACAGGTATTTTTGACAAGGTTCAAGTAAGAAACAAGGAAACAGAAAAATGTATTGGGAGTGAGAATCCTTTTAACTCTATATTCATTCCGAGAGAACAATAAATAAGAAATTACAAGCAGCATATGTAACAGTATTATTTTCCTTAATAGGGAAAGCATCTACTTTAATACAACTTAATGGACACACACGTGTATGGGAAATCAGTACTGGGAAAAGCTACACAACAGAAGAAAACGACACGTAACGTGAGAAGTCGTTTATTCGTGACCCCAGCTGCTGAGATTCACACTGCAGGTTTTCAGCCCAGGGAGGGGAGGCCTGGGGGGCGCTCAGCTCCGGGCAGCTGCCGTCTGCGGTTGCTCGGATTGGAGCTGTTTACCGAGATATTCCCTAAAAAACAGGAATGCAATAGCAGCGGGAGTTAGAATTTAACTGACAAAGAATCGCTTTCAAAACTGAAGCACAATATAGTCATTTATACTTACTTTCCTACCTACAATCTAGTGAGATGGCCCCAGAAGAGTCATCTTGTCCAAATTTGCAAAGTACCTGTACTGCATGAATTTTAAACACTCCACTGACCTCGTACAAACAAGGCATGCTGGACGCGAACAAGCACCTCTGCATCTGATCACCAGCCAGGTCCGCTTCCCCGTTCAGGTAAAAGTCTTTGCTGCGGCTGCACATCTGCAACCTAAGAAGTTCAAAACCAACCTAGTACGATTCCCAGGAAGTGGACGTGTAAGTGGTGCTGGGGAAACCAAGTCCATGACCTTCCTGAGATGGACTGTCTATAGCCCTAGGAGTGAACGCGGGCGCACGAAAACTACCCCTGACACGAACATGACGACACTGAGCCAGGGTCACTTGTTAACGTGGCACCTGCTCTGGCTGCACTGGTTCAGAGTCTGAAGCCATCACCAAGATGCTCCTACCAAATCCAGAGAATCACAAGAGCCGCGTAGCAGTGTTCTCATCCTACAGAGGCGGCAACTGTGGCCTAGAGCCGTTGTCGCCGAGGGTTTTGGATGATGCGCTCCTTCAGAGAGTTTCCTGAACGGACCCAGGTCCACGTATACTTGGCTCCAGACTGACTGCAGGGACCACTTCTGATTCCAGGGCAGAAAACAATCTTCTCCCTATTTTCCTAGGAAGGATGTGCCTAAGCTTTTTTTTTCCATTGCTTAATGACTTACGATTATAGGTGTACAGAAATCATCACAACTCAATTTGATAGCACTTCCGTCCCAAACCCTCAGTGATCCCCCCGCCCCAGATTGTCTTATTTGGAAACCATAGGTTTTCCAAAGTCTGTGAGTCATTGTCTGTTCTGCAAAGAAGTTCATTGTGTCATTTTAGTTTCCACATGTAAGCGGTAGCACTAGATGTTGCTGTCTAATTGTCTGACTGGTTTCACTTCGCATGATAATTTCTAGGTCCATGCATGTTGCTATAAATGTTGTTATTTTGTTCTTTCTAATGGCTGAGTAGTATTCCATTGTGTGTATGTACCACATCTTCCCTACCCACTCCTCTGTCGATGGGCATTTAGGTTGTTTCCATGACTTGGCTATTGCATAGAGTGCTGCAATGAACACTGGAGTACATGTGTCTTTTCGAGTCATGGATTTCTCTGGATAGATGCCCAGAAGTGGGATTGCTGGATCAAATGGTAATTCTATTTTGAGTTTTCTGAGGAATCTCCATACTGTTTTTCACAGTGGTTGCACCAATTTGCATTCCCACCAACAGTGTAATGGGGATCCTTTTTCTCCATTCCCTCTCCAGCACTTATCGTTTGTAGACTTTTTGATGATGGCCATTCTGGCCAGTGTAAGGTGGTACCTCAGTGGTTTTGATTTGCATTTTTCTAATAATGAGTGATGTTGAACATCTTTTCATGTGCTTTTTTGCCATCTCTATATCTTCTTTGGAGAATTGCCTGTTTAGATCTTCTGCCCATTTTTTGATGGGGTTGTTTGTTTTTTTGGTATTGAGCTGTAGGAGGTGCTTGTAAATTTTGGAGATTAATCCCTTGTCAATCGATTCATTTGCAAATATTTTCTCCCATTCTGTGGGCTGTCTTTTTGTTTTGTTTAGGGTTTCCTTTGCTGTGCAGAAACTTTGAAGTTTAATTAAGTCCCATTTGTTTATTTTTCTTTTTATTGTCATTACTCTGACAGATGGATCTGAGAAAATGTTGCTATCATTTATGTCAGAGAGTATTTGGCCTACATTTTCCTCTAAGACTTTTATAGTATCTGGTCTTATATCTAGATCTTTAATCCATTTTGAGTTTATTTTTGTGCATGGTGTTAGGAAGTGTTCTAGTTTCATATTTTTACATATGGCTAGCCAGTATTCGCCTGAACTTTTGTTTTTGAACTCCCTAGTAAGGACAAGAAAAAGAGACTTCTAAAGAAAATTTAAAAGATTGCCTCCAATAAAAAGGGAAAAGCCTGAGTTTTGGAACAGGCTTGGGTTCACATTTCCGCTCCATCACATGGTGGCTGTGTCAGTTCATGATGTTGACTCAAGGGCTGCCGGGGACCGAGCGGGGAGGCGCCTGGCTGGGCGGAGGGGCGGGGGCACCTCGGGAAAGGGCGGCAAGCATGCCCTGCCTTTCTGCACCCACAGAAGCCAGGGCAGAGGGACGAGCTGAGGGCTTCACCACCCCGCTCTCCGCCACCATCACAGCCTCGGCCCAAAGCCACCACGCTTGTGAAGAAGCCTGAGAAACAACGCAGCATCTGGAAGAGCAAAGTGTGGGAGTCCCGGGAACCAGTCGGTGAGCCATGGTTTAAACACCGTGAGACGACTGAGCTCCCTGTGGCATGAGAAACTTACCCTGAAAGTTCTTGCCACTGACTCATTTGTCCTGGGTGTCACATTAAAGCGTATGACATATTCCTGCGTCAAAGAGGAACTATTCTGGGGTCTTATTTTCAATTTTCAGTAAGTGAGTAGTTCTGATGTATGCAAAGGTCAAAACAGAAGCCTACAAATTTTACTAGACAGAAAAAGAGAGTTCGTGGCCACTGTCAAGGCCACCACTCTGGGGAGGCCGCCGACTAGGGGGCATTTACGACTGCGCAGCTGTGCTTCATTAGGATGGAAGGGGGTTGAGGAGAATGATGTCTGTCACCAAATTTCCATCCTCATCTGCACAGTCCACCACCCATGAAGGAAAACGCCACCGCTCAACAATCCACGGCTGCCTGAATCCCGGATGCAGGCTGCATGGAAGCACCGGGATTTTTTATCCACTGTGGGTCCTACAGCCGACACCCTGAGACACAGAGCGGCCACTGTGTGTGTGTGTATTTCCTACACATGGAAGAAATCAAGCCTGAAGTGAGACGTGCTTCTGTTCAACGGGGCCTTGTGATGCCCCCAGTGCAAGCGCCGGGCTGTTTAGCGTCAAGGGCAGCAGAATATGCCACCTCAGCTAAAGTCCCTTTGGCGTGTTTCTCTGAGCTGCAGGCACTGGAGGAACAGCAAACGCAGGGGGGGTTTCTCTGAAGTCCCCTTATTTACCTAAGGACAGACCCTCCGCAAAGAGCTCAGCGGTCATACACCCTGCCGTCCCCTCGCCGGCGTCCAGGTGGGCACTCTTGCTCCAGTAAAAAGCCGTGTGCCCGAAGTCCCCCCAGCTCCTACGGACCCCAGAAGAGTCATCTATTCTTCAGGCTGCTCGGCTCTTTATTGCTGTTTGGACGGAGTGGCAACTTCCAAGCTCCTCACGTGCGGAACAGGAACAAGAGGACCCCTGCTCCTTTTAAATCCCGGCTCCGGATCAGAGGTGGCGGCAACCGCAGCCCTCCGCACAGGGCAGAGCGCGCCCCGCATGCCCACAGCACCAGGCTGGTCCGCAACCCGCCGTGCGGGAGAGACGTCCGTGCTGTTACGAGAACTCTTAAGAAGAAGGTTTACTGGCTGCTGTTACAAAGACAGCATGTAAGCGGAGCCCACATTTAAGGCTACTATACATTGTTCTTCCTTGAATTCTATTTGGAACGTAAGATTTTTACACGAGACTTCCTCCACTAAAAATGTCGTAAGAATAATGTGGAAAACTCCAGGCACCCAAAGAGAGACCATAATCTTCTAATTTCAGAAAACGTTATGTGTTTAAGTCACATGGAATGTTTTAGAAACATGATAATGCTAAAAAGTTAAAATTACATACGAGTTTTTTTCCTTCAACCCTGTTTATAAGTAACTGTTTTAATCACTAGGTTTACGGCTATGTACTTACAGAAGAGCTACACCACCTAGGCAGACATAAACATCAGAGCGTAAGGCAGTGAAACTACTAGCCTTGGCTTGGGGAGCTCCTCTCTGTAACATTATGACCTCCACATAAAAGATCTAGACAAAAAGATCCAGACAGGGTAACACCCATAACTTATTATTCTGCTGGAAAATAGGCTGAAAAAGAATCTAGAAACAAAGACAAAATTCTACATGAGACCCCCTACCCACAAAATTCGGCGTCTCTCCCCTGAAGCCTGAGCTGTCCGTGGGCACACATTGCTGCTTCTCAATTAGAGGCCGATTACATTTAAGATCATTCTGCAGGAGAAAAACGATGACATTTTACGACATTAAATTACAAACCGAGGGTCTGTATAAAAGTTCTCTAGAGTAAGTTGTCACTGTTTATATATTTTGCCAAATTAATGCGTATAAAAGTCCAGCCCTGCTCAAGAGAACGAGGGACACAGCAGAATGGCCCAGAGGGTCTGGGGAGGTCAGAGGCTGCACAGGCTGTCAGGAGGCTGTGTGTGTGTGTGTGTGGGGGGGGTCCCAACAGCTAGAAGCCCCCAAACTGCAGAGACCCCAGTGTGTCCCCACCCCCGATAACAGCAACTCCAACCTGCTCCCCCCCCATATCAGTCAGGGTTCCAGGTACACACAGGTGTCAAGAAGAGCGAGAAATACCAGCTAATCTAAGTCCTGTAATTCGCAGAAATAATTCTGAAATCCGTCACAAAATCATGATAAAGAATGAATATCTGCACATGATACGTAACTCCACACTCCATGTTCCTTAAACCAGGGATCAAGCCATCTCTGCGTGATTATCGGGCAATGCAATGTTCAAGTCCTTGGAGCAGACTCTAAATCAAGACCTGCAGACAACCCAGTTCCCTGATTTTGCGAGCATCCAATTTACACTGAAAATGTAATTTTAAACTTAAACAAACCCCCATTCCCTGCACCTTTACTACAGGAAACTTTTCTTTTTATGGTTTAGGTAAAGATATTCTCTTTCCTAAATAATCCAAAATTAAGATTTAGTCTAATCAAGAGAAACTGTGGGATTAATGCAGCACCAAAAAACTAAAAATCATTTATGGTGGAAAAGGAAAAGAAAACCAAGAGTGTGCTGGAAATCTGGCAGCAGGGCCTCGGAGCAAAACAGCGACAGAGAAGACGTACAAACTGCCAGGAAAGGCGCTGCTGCCGCTCAGACTGCTGTTCTACTTTCACCCAGGGTTGTATTTTAATTATTTTCAACCGATTTGTTTCACTGGGTAGGAATAAAATACACCATTTCTAAAAACTCATTTTAATGAAATCAAAACAGACAAAATGCTGAAAGGAAACCAAGTTAACCGCGTTCGCAGGTTTTCTCCTGTATGAAACGTCTTCTGGAACCAGTACCATGGTTTAGGTTAAAAAGCCTCTCTTTTAAGGAAGCAGAAAGGCGAAGTCTGCCAGCGTTACTTGCTAAGGGCGACCTGGCTACAGCTGCTTAAGACACCGACTGCAAATCCTTTACATTTGGGGATAACTCTGCTGAAGACTCACTTCCCAAACGGCATTCTAGCTGGCCTCACACTAATCTGACAGAGAAGGAAACTGCTACTACTCGAGCAGTTTTCATTCTCTGGCACAAAGAGCTGCAGAAATGTATGTCTCAACAGAAGATATGGTCACACAGGAATTCTAACCTCTCTTCATACGAAAACTCCTCTATAAAGACAGGTTAGGAAAAGACGGACAGCACGCTTCTCCATCGAAGGGGCTTCTCACACCCAGACATTAAAGCTGAAACGGCACATGATTAGGCCGAGGGGAAAGACACTCGGGCTGGCCGGTGGTGAAGAGCGAATAAGCCCGCTTCTGGCGACACAGGCCTTTGTGTTTCCTTCTGTAGCCACACATCCAGACATTTACTCTGAGACTAAATTCAAGGGACATTTTTCAAATTTTAAATGTTTCATTCTTAATGCATGATCATCTGAATAACAGAAATTCTTAGCCAAAAAATTTTCTCCACTGACAAAGGGAAAATTCCAGGTCAGCATCCTATTCCATACCCAGCTTTTTTTTGTCCACATGAAAACTACACGTTAAAAAAAAAGCTACACCCAACAATAAATTCTTCAAGAGAAAGAATTTTCAATATGAAATTGTTTTCTATTAACAAAACAAAAATTACATTTCAGTAACCCGACTTTTAACAAAAGGAGAAAATGAAACAGTTTAATAGAAACTTTAGAGAAACATCTGTCAGAGAGAAGCTCACTGATTGCAACAGCTTCCAGCTCTATTAAATGCCAGATTCTATAAACTAATTTCATGAAAGAGAAACAAACCAGGAGACATAAAATGACTAAATAATTCATTTTTGCTGAAAAGCATGGCTGGGGGTACAGTGGAGCGCGGGTTCCCTGCGGGAGTGGAGACCCCCTCCCTGCTGAGGGGAGAACCACCCCGGGGCCCCCGCCCGGCCCCACTCTTCTCGCCCCGACCGCAGGAACACGGGACACCACGTTCGGCGCAGCACGGGCCGTGAGCACCGCTCTGGCGTCTGCCCAAGCCCGTCTGCTTCCGGCATCCCCACTGTTACCTTTCCGGGCTGAGCCACGAGCCCGGCCTCCTGGAGGCCGCAACTGCGGGCATGGCCTCCTGCCCCTCGCCCTGACCGGCCACTCTCCAGAGTCGCCCACGAGACCTTCTCTGACTGAGTCCGACCCGGCCGCCCCTCACCTGCAAGGCTCTCGACTCCTGGAAGCGGAGCCAAACGAGAGCCTCAGGGCCGCGGTGACCAGAGGCCGCCAACCTCGCCTCGCCATCTCCTCAGGCCGCCCTAGCGTTACCCTCCAACCCTGGCACTGCCGACACGTCGGGCAGACGCTCCTTGGCTGTGGGGACCGTCCGCGCCCTGTGGGGTGTCAGCAGCACCCCGACCTCGACCCACTGGGGCCCAGTAACATCTCCCGCAGCCGCCACAGACGCTGGTTTTGCAGACGCCAGGCTCACTCCAGCCTCCTGGGCCTTTGCCGCCTCGCGCCCTCCACCTGAGACGCCAACCCGGATGCTGCAGCTGCAGGACTGGCTCCTGGCCGGGCGCCTGCTCAGAGAGGCCACCTCCCGTCACCCACTGCCGTCACGGCTGCCGCCCGCACCTACTGTAACAGGGCACAACGCGAGCGCTGCAAGCGCGGCCGCTGACAGAATGCACAGGTGTCAGCATCGATGAGAAAAGTGCGGACGCGGCAGCAAGACCCTAACATTCAGCGGAGGCCAGAGGCGCCCCAGGGGATGCAGCCCCTGAGGCGAGCGTGCCCCGTGAACCGCTCCCTCTGGGGCCCCGCTCCAGCATGACCGCAGGCTCCAGGCCAAGCGCCTTAAGAGAAACGGTCCAGCAGCGGGGCGTCCTTCCCGAGGGGGGGAGGGAGGCACCTGAGCCGCTCAGAAGAGCACTCAACACCGCCACCCCGCCGCTGAACCGCCTCGGCGCAGGGATCCAGGGCTGCCCAGGCGGGTGCACAGACGGGTCACCACCACTTCTAAGGGATCACTTTAGCTTCTCTTGTTTTAAGTGAGTACAAAAAGGTCAATAATTTTCATTTAAAAAATAAAAGCAAGAGAAAAACCTTTGGTTGCTATTTCAAAAGGAAAAGGCTATCATGAGTGAAATATGAGAGTTAAATCCTTTTTGGGGCAGGGGCGGGGGGACCTCACCTGAGGCATGCAGAAGTTTCAGGGCCGGGGATCCAACCCAAGCCACAGTAGTGACAGAGCCGGATCCTTAACCCCCTGCACCAACGGGGAACTCCCTGAGAGCCAAATCTTAATTGCTCAATCAGCTTCTAGTGTTTTTGGGTGAACTGGTAAAAATCCATTCAGGTTAACCAGATGCTGAATAGTTAAACCCTGCAAAACTGTAGCATCCAGCTGAATTCCATCCAACTCTCAAAAACCAGATTTATCTATGATACAGCGGTCCCTGTGGTTATTTCTGGAGTTGTTTTTGATACTCGTACTTTGAATATACATTTCTTCAGAACATTCACACAGCTGTTTTTTTCTAAATTATCGTGTCGCCGCTCTGAACTGATAAAATCTATTTCTAGGTATTAATCAAAACCAGCACTTTTAAAAACTACCACTCACGGGAGCATCTCCATAGGAGCCTTTAAACAGGACAGGAAGCCTGCGGGCGTGAGGGCGTGGGCGGCGTGCGCGGGGTGCGGGCACCTACCAGTTGTGCACCATGAGCTTCTGCACGGCCAGGAGGGCATTGTAGCGCACCTGCTGGTCCTCGTGGTGCATGTGGTTCATCACCAGCTGCTTCCCGCCCAGCTGCTCAATGACCCTGCAGAGAGAGGAGAAGCCCCGTGATGAAGACACGGCGGTCACGTTCAAACGCATGCTGTTCCCACCGAAAGCCCCAGCTCCGGTGTCAAGGGGCTTTAAGTGGGAGTCACCACTCAGGTAAGGAAATCGACTCACATGTCTTTTTTTAATACCATTTTCTCCAAATCACAGATTTAAAGTATTCACATATTTTCTCTTGAACTCCTAATGGTAAGTCCAACTGTTGGTGTCACTTCCTAACCCAGGAAGTGTCCCCCGCCTGGACTGCTGCAGTAATCTAGATCACGGTGTTCCACGTAGCTAAGTATTAACGTTTTTATGACCAGTATTTGCAGCTTGCTGGAAATCAGTGGACTGAACACCATCTAACGTCTGAAATACTATCAGATCAGTGTCAAGCCCAGCAGTTGCCAGGCTATGAGACAGACGGGGGCTCAGAGGCAGACAGTAGGGAACACAGGTTAAAAAGCAGCTAGCAGGAGTCATGTTAATTTCCCAAAACAGACCTATTTTTTAAGATACC
>PVHT021183584.1:1861759-1873324 GCA_004024745.2 Catagonus wagneri
TTTTATCGCTATTTTACCAAAAGGAAAACTGAGACTTTTTTGTTTCTTTTTATGGCTGCACCCGCGGCATATGGAGGTTCCCAGGACAGGGGTCGAATGGAGTTGTAGCTGTCAGCCTACACCACAGCCACAGCAATGCAGGATTTGAACTGCATCTGCGACCTACCCTACAGCTCACGACAACACCACACCCTTAACCCACCAAGTGAGGCCAGAGATCAGAACCCACATCATCATGGATACTAGCTGGGTTCATTACCACTGAGCTACAATGGGAAGTCCCATAAAACTGAGCCTTTAAAATATTAAGAAGATTGTCCATGGCCACATGTGGAGGAAGTGGCCAGACAATTCCCACTGGAATGAGCCTGGCTCCCAGACCCAGTCCATCCAAGAGAACAAGGTCCGGAAGAGCACGCAGAAGCCCATTTGTGCGTGTCCGTGAGTATCAGCGTGTGTGTGTGCATACGGGGGGGGGGGGAGGCAGAGAAGACAGGGTGGCCTGGGGTCCCTTTCGCACTGCAGAAGGGATGTTTTTCTTTATTGCGTGTACATCATTTGCATAACTTTTAATATGAAAAATAAATAAAGCCAACAGAAACTTGAAAAAAAGCAGGAAAAAAATACTCTTTCTGAATATGGGCAAACCTTCTCCACCAATTAACGACTCCTGCCTAAAAATATTCTAAAGCAGGGAGACCCTCTAAGGCATCCACAACCTGCAGTAGAACAGGGGTCGGATTTCAGACAACACTGAATGGGGGGGGCTCCTCCCAAAAGAGAGCTAGCGCACAGCCCTAGGCAACTGTTGCCATGGTGATGAGCCAATTTTTTTTTTTTCCCGTATCTCCTAATTGTCAATGGAAGACAGCATGTTTCAGTACAGTCCTTTGAGTGGACAGTTAATAACACAGATTTCCCTAAAGCATGAGGCAAGTCAAACAAGGCCCGCTGTATCCAGCCTATGAGAACCAAGAAGAACAACTTACCTAAGATCCTGGACACTCTCACCAAGCTTTTCCAAAAGAAACTTTATATCCTCGCTGATATCTTCATCGTCGTACTTCTGCTGCTCCAAGTTCTCCAGCTGTTTGAGGACTTTGCACTGAATCATGGCCAGCGCATACTCCTGGCGGGTTTCTCTCTCGGTTGACTTTTCTAGGAAGTTCTGGGTTAGACGAAGGCACGATGAGGAATCACGTGACTTTCTCTGTGACGTTCCCGGAGTCTGCCCTCACACCCTCTCCCCTCCTGGTCCCAGGCTGCCTACCACGTGTAAGCGGAGGCCTGTGTCAATCGTGAGCTCTTCCCGAGCACTGGCCCCACATCAGAAGCGGCCTTCTGATTCCTTGCTAACTAATCTGCTAGACATTTTAAATTACTGAGCCAGACAAGCCTCAAAACATTGAGCACGCTTACAACCACAGTCCCTCCTCAGAGCCCTGCTCCACCCGAATGCCCCTCCGGCTGGCCAGGCAGGGCACCTAGGATGCTAGGCGAGGCTATTTCTGCAAGTCTCTCTCTAGTTCCCACTCGATGACCCCTTTCCCTCCAATCAACCTATCAGTGCACAAAGGAGAGAGAGCAATTAAAAAAACTTTTGCTTCAACAATTATCACGGGGAAAAAAGTAAAAATAAAAAAAAATTATCAGAAAAGTTGTGTGACATTCAAGTAAATTCCTTAGTTTTCTTCTGTGATTTTTCTATTTTTAAGAGTACTTATGAAAATAGCGAAAGAGGGAGTTCCTGTGGCAGCGCAGTGGAAACAAAGCCGAATAGTATCCATAAGGACGTGGGTTCGATTCCTGGCCTCACTCAGTGTGTTAAGGATAACCGCGTTGCTTTGAGCTGTGGTGTAGGTCACAGATGCAGCTCAAATCCCACATTGCTGTGGCCGCAGTGTAGGCTGGCAGCTATAGCTCTGATGGGACCCCTAGCCTGGGAACCTCCATATGCTATAGGAGCAGCCCTATAAAGTACAACAAAAAAAAAAAAGGGCAAAAGAATGTAAGTATTTCTAAAGATAAACTGTTCACTGAATTAACCAGTATTTCTGAGCAGTGCTCAGAATGCTCACATTCGGGTTCAGAACAAGAACAATCAAGGCCTCGAGAAAGCCACCCTCACGAAGCTGGTGAAAAAGGCCTGTCAACACCCGCCCCCTCCCCAAATCCTGAAATATTTGGAATAAGAATTCCAAGTCACTTCTTTACTTTTACAAGCAAGTTATATTTCTTATAATTCCACTAAATAAATGCATAAAGACACTTAGCTTAGCATATGGAAATTAATGAGTTCCATCTCCATGAAAATTCCAGTGACATTTTTCATAGAAATAAAAAAGCAATCCTAACATATGCACAGAAATACAAAGGACCCCAAATGTCCAAAGCAGTCTTGAGAAAGAAGAACAAAGCTGGAGACATCCCGCTTCCTGGTTTCAAACTAAACTACAAAGCTATAGTGATCAAAACAGTATGGTAACGGCATAAAACTGACACAAAGACCAATAAAAGAACTGAGAGCCCAGAAATAAGCCCACACATTCACGGTCACCTAGTGTTTGACCAGGGAGCCAAAAACACTCAGTGGGGAAGGAGAGTCTCTCCCATAATGCCATTAGGGAAACTGGATAACCATGTGCAGAAAAATGAAAGTGGATCCCTATCTTGTACCACTCCCAAAAACTATCAAAACTATCGAAACGGATTAGACACTTAAACCTAAGACCTGAAAGTGTCCCTGATTTCACTGACATTTATAGAACATGAAATCAACTGCAGCACTCACGTTCCTTCCAAACACACATGGTACATTCACCACGCAGGACCATAAGATAAACATGAGGCAAATCTCTAATTTCAAAGAGCGGGAACTGCACAGTACATGTTCTCTGACCATAACGGATTCCACTAAAGACCTTAAACTCTGGGAGCCCTGAATTCTGACAACATCTCCCTTGATGAACTCCTCCCTTCGCCTCACTTGGTGAGATCTGACTTATAATTTTACTCAGTTTTCTCTGTTACCTTTCCCAGTTACTTTTCTTACTTTGTCTCTTCTAGTTTAAGGAACATATCAAGTCTCCTCTGTTCACGTGGTCCTTTGCCACTGTTAGTTTTACTACACAGCTGTCGACTGGAGAGTGACACTTCATATTTAAGATGCTATCATAGCTAATTGTCAACAAACCCCAACCCAGTCAACAGAGCGGGTAAAGAACAGCTCGAGCGTGGTCCGAAACCACCCCTCCTCTCGATTCTCTAAGGCAACAGCACTTCCGAACCCAGTCACACCTGATTCTCCCCCTCCTTCAACCGTGTGTCAACTCAATCGATACGCTTTATCCATTTTTCCCACAAAACATGTTTTAATTTTCTCTCTCCTTCTCATTATAAAAACTAAAAAGGTTATGAAAAGTCCTTGAGAAAATGGATTTGCCAGAAGCAAACCTAGATAATCTGGTGGCAGCACACTCTTTAAAGACAGTAAGACTCAGGGGCACCTTCACCTCCAAGAAATGAAAAGCGTAAATGTAATTCTGGCCTTTGTCCAAGGAACGGTGCAGAGCCATCCTGACTTCCCGAGAATGAGGTGGAACCAAGGCGACAATTCAGACCTGCCCTTCACCATGACCGCCAGCCTCGTACAACGTGTGTTAAAGGAGCGCTTCTCTAGCCGTCTGTGGTAGAGACCAGCTCTGCTAGATTTTTAATTTCCAATTAGTCACGAGCACATACTTTTAATAAAATATAATAAAGAGAATTTTTAGAAAAGTGAATTTTAAACAACATGAAAAATGTAGGCTCAACTTCTATATTATTAAATTTGAGAGACATGTCGAGTTACTGTAAGTTCTAGACGCTAACGCTCACTCCGGGTACTTCTCCACTGCAGGCTGCTGGCCTGCAGCTGATAGCACTGCCCTGACACACGGACCACAACGGAAGTGGCACTGTGTCACAGGACTCGCCCTGAGAGTAAAAACGTCTCCGTCTTACCTGACCTCCTCCAACCCTAGTACCTAATGAGCAAGAATGAAATTCCTGGAACAAGGACTGAAGGACAGACTTAGAAATAAAACTCCTCCATGGCAAGACTGCTCTGTCACAGCAGAGGGCAAAACGGTCCCCACACACCCAAACCAGAGTCAGCCTCTGTGCAGGGTTATGCCTGAACTGCTTGCACCGGAAGATGCAGGTCTACGCACATCTGTGTCTGCGTGTGCAAATGTGTGCACGCGTGCGCTAAACAGCATGATCAGTACAGCCAAATTCAGCTTGGTGGTTATTTCCTAAGCCTTTCTGCTGAAAACCATGCAACTGTAAAATATAATGTATCTTATTATCTGACATATTATGTAGCCTCCTGACTAAGCAGAGCCAAAAACAGAAGTAAAAGTCACAACAGACGTAAGACTCTAGACAACAAATATGGTCTTGAATGTCTCTCTCAGTCACAGCCTCCTAACACCCTAATTTATTTTAGAAACTAAAGACTGACACATCAAGTTAACCAACAGAATAACATTTATGGAGACCTGGGGTCCAGCACCTGCTATGAATAAGTGAGACTGACATTTTCAAAAATAAAATCCCCCAGCCAAATGGAAAGAAAAGAATTAACAGCTGCTAGATTTCTTCAGCTCACAGCAGCTCAGCAAGTTTCCTAAAGCCTTCAGCACAAAAAATTTCCTTCTGAATTTCAAGATGTGGAAAAAGATGCATAACTAGATGATCCTCAAACAGCCACATTGGTGAAATCTTTATGAAAGGTTCCAGGAACTCAAGAATGATAAAGGAGGAAAAAGAAGATGTTATTTTTTCATCTATTGGTTTGTCTAAACCAAATGGCTGTACCAGGTCCTTACTAATGGCACGACTTGAACTCAGCCGTGGACATCAAAGCCGCGGGTGTCTAGAGATGCTCTCCTGATATTATTCATGCAATGACGATACTGTCCCAGCCTAGCAAAACAGGAGTCCAAAAAGCAAATACACCTGTCAATAGATGGGGTCCATTCTGAATAATCCAAAATCCAAATCAGACAATGGAAGTCTAGAAATTAGCCTAAGTTCCATGCCTTGTGGATAAAAATTTGAACCTGCAAATAAAGTTTAAACAAGATTTTTAAACCTTGAAGAACATCAGTGAAATGTTCATGGCAAAGAGAACAGCCCTCGGCCTCTGCTGGCTTCCACCGACAAGAATACCGTTGACAGAGGTGGTGGGTTAAGAGGCAAGGGCTGTACTGTGCGATGTGCTTTTACAAAATAAACAAGACTGTGTTGACCACTGCCGGACGCTTCGTCGGCCGCCTGGCAGAACCCTTACCCAGTCCCGCAGCGACTTAAGTCTCACTGACCACCTTCTACAGATGGAGAAACAGGCTGAGAGTTCAAGACACCCTCCCGGGCACCCAGGGCCAGGACTCTCCCCAGGTCTGTCCACTTTGTACTTCTGAGTGTTCCACAAACAGCAAATAACCAGTCTGCAGGGCTCCCCAACCAGGTCAAAGGAAAACTAAGATTCTAAGTTTGGCTTTATACATCTTGTGCCTTTTTAAACTTTGCATATTGTAAACACTCTTCATGGTGACGTCATGGAGTCACTCCATCCAGGACAAAGATCCAAACAAAATACAAGTTCCTGAGAAAAAGAATTCTGTCGTATTCATCCTTCCATGCCCTCAGCGACTAGTAACACGTTGCCTGCCACATGACTGGTCTTCGGCAAACGTCCCATGCCTCCAGAGGTGATCAGACAATCCACGAATGGGGGTGGGGGGAGGAACAGGAAGAAGAAAGGACGGGACGGGACGGGGAAGAGAGGAGGAAGAGCTCGAAGGAGGATTCAACAGCATCAGCGAACACCCCTCATCTACTATACACTGATATCAGAGAGCCCTGCTTTTATTTCACAAATAATGATCTGAAATGAAAACCAGTGGGCGTTCACGGCAGAGACAACATGCTAAGCAAGGTCTGGGGGATGTTCAGTTAGAACAGCTCCACATACATCATGTTCGAAGCAGCTTATGCTGTGGGGGCAGGGCAACAAAAGGTCAGGGGGCTAACAGATGCAAGCTACGACATACAGAACGGACGAGCAACAAAGGAACCCTGCACAGCACAGGAAAATACAGCCACTGTCCTGTAGTAACCTTAAATGGAGCCTATAAACACACTGAATCAATACGTTGTACACCTGAAACTAAAGTAAGTCAATTTTACTGCAACAGTAAATTAATTGTTTTGATAAAAGAAACATCCTAAATTTCCAAAAAATAAAATAAAGCAGCTTATGCTGAGCTTTAGATTAAATCTCAATTCATTACCATAAATTATTAGTATTATTTCTTCCTAAAATTCACAGCACTTACTATATTATCTAAATAACACTTCGAAAAGTCCATGTAGGTCTATCAAAGCTGAAGGAGAAAAAGTGTGGGGATACAGTCTTTGAGACACAGAACAAGTGAAATAAAACCCTGCCGTTAGTAGCATCTCTCTCCCACACCTATAATTTATCTAGACAAGTTGCCTTATTAACAAGTTATCCAAAGAAATAACTTCTTGACAAATGACTATGATCTTCGACATTTGGAAAGATCGATATTTTAATGTAAAAAAAAAAAATATCCTGAGTTCCCTTTGTGGCTCAGTGGTTAGCGAATCCAACTAAGGACCATGAGGTTGCAGGTTTGATCCCTGGCCTTGTTCAGTGGGTTAGGGATCCGGCGTTGCCGTGAGCTGTGGTGAAGGTTGCAGACGCGGCTCGGATCCTGCGTTGCTGTGGCTGTGCCGAAGGCCGGCGGCTGCAGCTCCTGTTAGACCCCTAGCCTGGGAACCTCCACATGCCACGGGTGCGGCTCTACATAAAAGGCAAAAAGACAAAAAAAATAAATAAATAAAAATAAAAAATAAATAAAAAACAATATCCGTCACACACCAAGACAGGTGGACATAAGCGGAAAACACCTCCTCACCTCCACCTTCATCGCTCTGGCAGCTGCTGACCATCCTATTACCCAGAAGTGACAGGCATACCGAGGGAAAAATGGTAACACTCCAAGGTATCTTCCTAGGATAATCTAACTGCAAGACGGAATGAAGGCCGACCGCATGGAAATCAGTTAATAAATGACAGCATTTTCATTCTCAGCGTCAAAGGCAGGTCAGCACGGGCCGTAAGAACCTGAGTCACCAGGCCGGTTGGAGGCCCTCTTCCGTCGCTTCCTGGCTCCTTGGGCAAATTACTTAACCTCTCGTGGCCTAACACCCACTGCATGGAGTTCTTGGGACATTTAATGCATAACACATTTAAAACAGTTAGGACAGTGCCTGACACAGAATAAGCTCTCAATAAACATTAGTCATTATCACTAACTACAAACATCAAGAAGAGTTCCTTCATGTCAAATTTCAAAATTTAAAAGGTGACAAATAGTATGAATAAGCAATTTATGGAAGGAATATAAATGGATGATAAAATATTAAAAGATGCTCAGCTTCATTCATTATTAACAAAAATTTTTAATAATGAGTTCACTTTTCACCTAATTTCCTGTAATGATGAAAAGATAATAAGTGTAAGAGAAAGAGTGGGAAAACAGGCACTCCCAACATATGATTAATGGAAGTGCACATCTGCACACTTTTGAAAGGTCGTTTGATACCATCAAAACTGTGAAAAAGGAGCTCCCGTCGTGGCTCAGTGGTTAACGAATCCGACTAGGAACCATGAGGTTGCGGGTTCGATCCCTGGCCTTGCTCAGTGGGTTGAGGATCCGGCGTTGCCGTGAGCTGTGGTGTAGGTTGCAGACGCGGCTCGGATCCCGCGTTGCTGTGGCGCAGGCCGGCAGCTACAGCTCCTGTTAGACCCCCAGCCTGGGAACCTCCACATGCCGCAGGTGCGGCTCTAGATAAAAAAAGGCAAAAAGACAAAAAAAAAAAAAAACCTGTAAAAAACTGTATTCCTTGACTCACCAACTTCGTCTCAAGAACCTATCCAACAGAAATACTCATCCAAGAGGGCAAACGTATGTAAAAGAAACAGGAAGGGCCTCACATTTCCATCAACAGGACCGCCTCACAACCAACAGCAGGGCAGAGACATTAAACAGAACACTGAAGAGCTTCTGCGTGAAAATGAAACTGTATTCATTACATATCAAAAGTAAAGTTACAGAACAGAATTTGTATATGATACCACTTTTATTTTTAAATACAAAACAAAACTATACACCTCGTGAGATATTTACCTCTATTTGCTTAAAAAATCTGAAAGATGTTAGTGACTCTATTTGGCCAATGTGATGTCTATGCTATTTACATTTTTGCAACCCATCTGCAGTACTTCTCATTTTTGATTTGTCATTGCTATTTATTTAAAGAAAGCCTAAGAACAAACACAGTGAGAAGGACAAATTCCAAAGCCAGGAACTTGGATTTGTGTGTCAGCCATCTACCAGCAGCGTGCCACCTGCCCCAGTGCCCTGTTCCTAAAACAAGGGACGCCCAGCACTAACACTGAGGGTGCCCACAGGCCGGCACCAGCCACGTGACCGCCCGGCACCGTGGGGGTGGCGGGCGCAGGGAGCCCTGAGCCCAGAGCAAGGAGTGGGGCCCACCATCGCTGCTGCCCCGCCTGTGACCCTGCGGCACACAGACGCCACCCAGCAGGCCTGCAGAGGCCCGTTCGGATGCTAAGGCACCCCAGATTATGAGCAGACAGTTATGACAGCGAATACCCTGGCTCTGGGGAACCACATGTCAATAATCTGGGCTTTGACTGCCTGGCAACCAGAAGGCTGGGGTTCAGAGTCCCGCTTGCCGACCCCCCCCACCCCCAGTCCTCAACCTCCTCTGTTCAAGGGAAGGCAATGACTTAAGTAATCGCCAAGGTCTAATGCCCTACCAGGACCACTTTCCTGCTCAAAATAACTACACGCCTTTTAAAGTCCACTGCTCGGAGGTACGCTGCTGGTCAGCAGCCCAGGATCTCGACTACAAGCCCAAACTAAAATAAGGGCCCTGGGAGGAAAAACCTCAGCAACAGCCTCTTGGAACACAGGCAATAAAAAGGGCTCCTCCACGTGAACGTGATACAGTCACACCCCCTAGAAGAGCCTGAAGCGTTCACATGGCATCGTCCAAATGCCCCCTCCCCGCCATCAACACAAACTGGGGGGTTTAAGTTCACCAAGACCCACAGCATCAGAACTACATGGCGAACAAGGAACTTTTGCCTACTTCCCATCTGCTACAAGCCCTCAATGGCAAAAATGCCTCACACTCACCCACTCACACACACACACATTCACCCACTCACATACACACACCCACAGTCACACACACGCCCACTCACACACACACGCTCACTCTCACACCCACCCCGCAGAAAGGCAGCACGAGCGCTTACCCGGAACGCTGCGAGAATGATCCTGGTCACCTTCTCCTTGACGGACTCCTGCAGGATGTCGGACAGAACGGGAACGATGTTGTAGCGCCGCAGGTGCTCACACATCTGGGGGCTGAAGGCCAGGAGCCACACGGAGAAAATCATCTGATACTGGAGCTGAAAGCCGCACTTGTTGCTCAGAACGCCCATTATGCTGGAAAGGGGCACAGGTCGGGAGGACACTGAGCAGGACAACAAGAAAGGAAAACAACCTGCTGCCCTTCTTGTGCTAATGGCACAGGCTCTGAGTCCCACCGTCCGCCTGCAGGACCCCCGCTCAGAGGCCAGGCCTGCACAGCTGCCCTGGGCCTCTCCCCAGACCTCCGGACACAGCCCCTGCTGCGGGGAGCGGGCCTGCAGAGGGTGCGGCAGCAGCCTGACTTCACCTGCAGGGGCCCTGGGCACAGGACACAGCCGGCGGAGCCCGATGCTCCCAGGGCCTGAGCTTCACTCCCAAGGCCTGAGCCCTCCTGCCATCTGTCAGTCTCCTACCCCCGCTCCCAGCTGCTGGGGCAGCACCTCAGACACTTGAGAGCCTTTTGCTTTCAGAAACCTAGTTAGCAAATGTATGGCTGCCACACTGTGGGCTGAAACAAGATAGAAAGGTTTCCAGGGAGGCGGGTTCAGCAGCGAGATGAGGATGCTGCAGAGAAGCTAACGAGTTTGACCCTGTTCACGGCACAAGGATTCCAGCGCAGCAGTCTTTAAACCCAAACACAGACCCAAAAACAGGCCTGAAGGAAAGCCAAGCCAAGTAAGGCCCCTGTGGAGGGGAACAGGCAGGGACCTCCTTAAGGACAAAGGCTGATCCAGCAGGGCGGGAAGCGCATGCTCAGGGCAAAGGGACAGAGAGGCCCACCACAGACCCCAGCGTCCTCATGTAACAGTATCTGCTGGGGGCTATGCATGGCAGGTACGGCGCAAGGCACGGGGACATCATGGGCAAAAACAGCCACTGTGCACGCTCTCAAGGACACAGAGCAAATCCGAGCTGCGTCTGCGACCTACACCACAGCTCACAGCAACGCCAGATCCTTAACCTGAGCGAGGCCAGGGATCACACCCACATCCTCATGGATACTAGTCAGGTTCTTAACTCTCTGAGCCACAAGAGGAACTCCAACTGTTACTTTTAAAGTCACTGGAAAAGATACTGAAAGATGCTGTGAGATCCTAAGTGCTACTTTTGTTAGGTATTTAATATTTTCCAATTAGGCTGTACATTCCTTAAAGGAAAGGACCATTTGTGTTTCTTTTACTCCCCATAACATACAGTACAGGAGTTCGCGCTGTGGCACAGTAGGTTAGGAATCCTGACTGCCGCGGATCAGGTCACTGAGGAGGCATAGGTTCAATGCCTGGCCCCAGAATTTCCACATGCCACAGGTACAATCACAAACATATACACATATACACACAGACACACACACACACATACACAACGTCACACAAAGAACACGACCAATACAAACACTGCCAAATCCAAGATGAGAAAGGAGGTTAAGGTCCATGGCACCAAAGTAATTACTGAACATTCAGTTTTTTAACCATGACTTTGTCTTAAACATCAAGCCAATGCAGGGAAGTAAGGAGACAGACAGCCGGTCACTGGCTAACGCGCACACTTCTGGCTCCTCGTCAGACCTGCGAGTCCCAGATGCTTGTCAGACCCACAAGCCCTTCATACTTCATCATGCAATGTTTTCTTACAAAACAATTTTACCTTTCATATATATGCTACTTTATACTTTTTGAAAATACTTCAAATATCAGTAGAAATGTTCACAAACGGCAGTTGAGCTTGAGGCTATCGCCCCAGCAAAACCCCTCCATCTGCAGTATTTTTAAAATCAGTGCCCATCTCCCAAGTCTCTAGTGAGGTCAAAGTACACAGCATCTGTACAAACTGCTGTTGCATGACTTTTACTCTTTCTTCTAGGTCTTCCAAGAACAAAAGAAAATCTACTTTTTGTTTAACAGGGTAAAATTAAATTTCTCGTGCAATCACAACACAGATCTATAGGACCATTTATAAACTCAAGCTTTATTATGGAAGCTTGGTGATTTTGCTAACTATAATTTGAAGAATCGCGCTCTTGCAT
>PVHT021183584.1:1874324-1908417 GCA_004024745.2 Catagonus wagneri
AAACTGCTGTTGCATGACTTTTACTCTTTCTTCTAGGTCTTCCAAGAACAAAAGAAAATCTACTTTTTGTTTAACAGGGTAAAATTAAATTTCTCGTGCAATCACAACACAGATCTATAGGACCATTTATAAACTCAAGCTTTATTATGGAAGCTTGGTGATTTTGCTAACTATAATTTGAAGAATCGCGCTCTTGCATCATCACAGATCTTCTTTCATTATTCATTCATTATTCTCAACCATGCTAAAAAATACTAAGATGAAGATTATAAGAAAATTAGAGAATGATGGAGCCACCTAGGAGGATGACAGAATAGCAAGATAAATCTTCCTTTCTTATTGCACTGCCCAAAACACTGCATCACACTTAAGAAGGTGAAAAGCCTGGAAACACCGTCTGTGCAGTCAGAAAAGAGTGACCCACCTGGTCCTGAGACGCCTGTCCCGAGAAGGGCTGCTCGCAAAGCTGGCCCTCGGCTGACTTCTGGTAACATGACCGGTGAACGGTTCGCTCGTGGAAACAAGTTTCCCTGAACGACAGTGTAGCTTACGGGCCCCGAGCGTGTGCACAGAGCACATGCCCGTGTGTATGTGGGTCCCCTGCTCCCTGGGGCCTGGGATGTGCTGCTGGCCAGGCAGAGGGGCCCACCTGCCACGCCGTCAGTGAAAACAGGGGTCTCTAGGGAGTTTCCTACGCAGGAACCCCACACATCTTTTTTTTTCCTAAAAAAAAAACCTTCCTCTGGATCATGAAGTGTACTGACTTCTTTGAGGATGTCAAGGAGGCCTTTCAAATGCTACTCCGCGTCCCAGGGCAAGGCTCACCAGTTGACTCCGTCTGCTTCCACCCAGGCAAAGCGGTACTCGTTGACCCGGAGCATCAGCTGCAGACACCCGGCCACACACTGCACGTACTGGGAGCTCTGCGGGGAGAAGCACAGGCTGACACCGGAAGCACTTCACGCCACGCGGTCATGCCTACACTAAACTCCGGGTTTTCTTTACTGGAGTTTCTTACCATCTGAACATCCAACAGTCTCGATTATTTTTTCAAAACTCAATCCTCCGATTTGCTTTTCTCTCCTCCTCTTAGAAATAAAGCTGACTTCTTCTGCCCAATTAGAACAACACAGTTCAAGCCTACCAGACATGCCTGGTCAGGGAAATCAAGGAACAAAGTAATTCTGACTTCGATATGGTTTGATAAATAGCTTATTATCTTGCAATGTTTCACTTACCCTTGAACAGAGGCACTACACAGAGAATACTGCTCTCGTGATTACACAGACATCAAAGAACAACGATAAGTGAAAACAACACAGGTGTATGCTTTGAGATAGGCCCATGTTGGAATGACCTTGAGCACGTTTCTGAATGTTTTCAGTACTCACTTCGTCCTTAATGAGGATGATCCCTCCCCAGCGCCCTGCAAGGGGGTCGTTAGGATTAACTATGACAATTCATTTGGCACAGAGCTAGACAGTTCACAGAAACTCGATAAATAAGAACTTAAAAAAAAACTATACAGCATATAAAAAGTCTCATTAAACTCTTGAGAAAGATGATGATTTTCTGATCAGTTCAACAGTACTGTCTCAGAGAAGTTGAGGTTAAATCTCAAGGTTGAAATAAACAGGAATAACAACTGCCAGGATGTTGCAGGCACCTCCGTGTCGGCAGAGCTGGTGAGCACAGCTGGCCTGGACTCCTCCCTAAATATCCACCATGAGCCTCTCATCTCTAAGAAATGCAGGGACAAGAGGAAATTTCACACTCCAGCCTTAAAGAACACATTAACACAAAGAGGAAAGATAAGACCATGGATGCTACATAAATTCACCAAACCGAATACACACGATGCTACTTAAGCTCTGTTTTAATTTAACTAAGTTTGCTAAATTCCCAGCCTCAAATATAGAAGCACAATGATATAAGTATATGTGGTATAATAATAAAAAGTTATCCTGAAAAGGTTATCTTAGTAAACTTTAACTAGAAAGTAGTGAACACAGTTGCCCAAAAGTACAATATAACCAGTAATATAATCTGCCAGAAAATGCAAAACATTAGCAGAAATTAATGACCAAAAAAAGGTGAGCTTTCAGGTCTAAAACAAACTTCCATAACGGGAGATATGTATATATGGACTTTTCCAATTAGGTCAGCAGGTAAGCATCTTCTGCGAAAGAAACAGCTGTAAGTGTAAAAGAAAATCCTGAACGCTCTCGAGATCTCCAACAAAGGCAAAGTGAGCGAGAACTGAAAGGCAGAGGAATGGTCCCCCTAGAAGACGAGGCTGAGAACCACCACACCAACGCAGTGACATCCGTGGAAAGCAAGCACTGCTCCTTCCAAACAGAAAAGCCATGAGAGGACGCACGGAAGGAAGGGCACCTCGGGGCGCCTCCCCCCGTGTCCCCCAGCCCCCCGACCCCTCTGCTCAGAGCACCCCGCAAGGGTGCCGACATGATCAGCATCGGGTGTTAAGAACAATTACAAACTGGAAGTATGATTGTGAGTAGGAAAGGGGCCTTTACCCTAACAGCTGTGAGCATGGCTTCTGTCAACCTGAGTTCCGCATGAGATGCTCTGTACATGTTTATGATAAAACAGCCAGTCGGTGCAGGATGGCACAAAAACAGTCACTCTTCCCAGCCCCTGTACCCCTCCTAAGATTACTCACTATTAATAGATCCGTGTTACACTGCTGAAATTTTCTGTGTGTTCTATGTGTATCTTTAAACAAAACAAACTTTGATTTGCAGCTTTCTTTTTTCATTTAATAAATATTATAGAGGTCTACTGCACTTTTAACAACTCAGTCTATACAAAGGTTTTAAGTCCACAATGCTCTTTGTTTTAAAGAAGTATTCCTTAATTCTACCCCACTCACTGGGCTGGTTACACTGCCGGGGACGCAGAAGAAACTCCACCTTACTTTCAAATCCACTGCACCTGTGATCCAACCCAGGCCTCAGAAGCCATCTGCCCTCGCAGTGCCGGGAAGCAGCCTGACAGCACTACGCTGGACCGCCCGTGCTGTCGGAAAGGAACCTCAGCTCTCACCCGTCCCCTAAAGGCTCCACAAATATGTGCTCAAAATTCATTCCACAGGGTTCACCAGGTGCCCACTACATGCAGGAAATGTGCTTGCACTCGAGCTCCCACAAGGCAGACCTCGGTCCCGCCACCAGGGCCGCTGCGCACGTGCATGCGGGCATGCGTGACGCTGGACCGAGGAAAGAGAATTCCCAGATTCTCCTGCATCCTCCAAGGTTTGGGAGGGAGCACCACGTTCCTGCTGAGGTCAGCGCAGCAGCACAACAATCACCTTCCAAGGCTGCATGGCTCCCGCGGAAGAACAAGACGGTAACTCCCACTCGAGCCAGCAAAGCACTGACCGGTCAGAGGAGCGGCAGGGTCAGGACACGCACTCTGTGTTGTTCATTATTTTTAGGTTTAGGTAAAAACAACACAATGAGTTTTAAGGAAATTTCATTTGCGTGATATCCTCTAAAGCGGGATGACTGTAATGACCCACTCGTGATCAAGACTGGCACGATGGCTGATATCTCAATTTGCAGCCTCTAACTTTTTCATCTGTTTTATGGTGACATCAAGTGGCGACAACACGGAATGCAGTTTACCAACTGCTCGGCTGTGCTCTGGAAACCTGCAGGGATCTGAAAACACAGTGTTGGTCCATTAACAGTCCGGGCAGGCCAGGCGTTGCGGAGGGCCGCTGAGGGTGCAGGTCCCAGCCGGGCGCCTTGCCGTGCGCCGGGGCGGGGAGGCTTGGCCGCTCACGAGCCGGTGAGCCTCTCCCATGGCCTCTGCTCAACCCTGAAGCGTGGCTTCTGGTAAGACCTACGTCAAAGAGGGAGTGTGGCTACTCCAGGAGAGGTGACAAAGTGAGTAAACAGGGCCCGCACATAGCGAGGCCCCCAAAACTGCCCGGTACCAATTCAGAGCCCCGCTGAAAGACAAGCATCAAAGGAAGGGCTAACAGCCCCTCGCAACATGGTCAAGTCTGCTGCCCACGTTGCAGCCTTCTGGAAATGTAGGAATCTTCCGGAAGGGACAGACTGTGTTCAGGTTTCAGGGGCACTAAAAGACCCTTCAAAGGTCGAAGACCAAACTACCTGATGCTGATTCCGGCAGAGGTGCGGGGCTCTGCGCGAACCCCGGCCAGGCCGACAGGTCAGCTCTGCTCTCCCACACCCCGGACAGCAAAGAGCGAAAGAAGGACGTCACGTGACCAGGGCCTGGCCCTCAGGACTGAGCTTTAATAACCTACAAGCGCCTTACCAACTGCTTACATTTCCAAGACATTTGATGCTGAAAACACCTTTTTAAAAATTTACAAATAAGTCTAGACAACTTTTCAAATAAACGATTTTTCAAAATCCAAACCGGGAGTAATAAACTCACGTCATACAAAGATTCCCAGTGAAACACCTGCTATGGCTGACCGTCTAGACCCCCGGCCCACCACTTCCGTCCCCGCCCTGACCCCAAGACCACCTGTTCTGCACCTCGTGCTGTCCCATCTCAGAAGGCCAATGGCCATCTTCTGGCCTAACACACTGCTTGAAAATCCTTCACCCCATGTCCCACAAGAAGCCCCCCTATCCGCTTTGAAGTGGATTCTGCAGCCATCTATATTGTAGACGAAGGCGGACACTGAATGGCTTCGACAGAGCTCCACTCAGGTGCACTACAGGCAGGTGGGAGACACCGTCCCCTAAAGGTGCTTCCAGGTTCCCAGAGATATCCCAGCCAAGGAAGCCAGACAGACCTCACCAACATTTTGAGCTTTCAATCCTCCCTCCCTCTCAGCTGGCACCAGTCACGCCAACCCCTGCACGCCCAAATTTACTGCCAATCCCTGCACTATTCTGAATGCAGCAACGTTAAACCATTCCCAAGTCGGGGAGGTAACTAACCAGGAAAGGGACTTGGGCAGGGGACACGGTTAGTTTTAACCGTTAATCTTCTGCCTCTACACAAACACGCGGCAAGACTGGCCCCCAAAGCGGCTGGGGGATGCGGTGGTTCCGGCTACCACTAAGGCCTGAGCAACACAGCAGGCAACAGGTTTTAGGGCTGCAGGGAACTGGACCGCATGCAGCTGCCAGGCCCAGCGCTTACGCTCCTGGCAGACAGGGTCAGAGAGCTGACCAGACGGCCGAGGTCCGAGGCAGGTAACTGACCATTAACTGCCTTGTGCATCCGGGTTCAGACACTCGCCCTGGGTCTCAGGCTGAGATTCAGCCACTTGAAGAGAAGAGCAGAAGGAAGAGGAGGCCCCGCGTCATCGAGAGCAGGGAAGGACCACACAGCCCGGAAGCGCTTCCACACCATGAACCGGCCGGAGGGGACCCTGGATCCAAGCACGTACACCCGGGGTGGGGTGGGGGGGACCAGCGAACATCCTCAAAATGTTAAACGTCTATGACTCAAAATCACTTCTAGTCAGCGTGTGAGAGGCCAGTGAATGAAGAAGGAATGTACTTACGTCGCTTGAAGAGACTGTTCCTGTTTCAACAGCGACACCGCTACCACGCAGTTTCTATTACGAAATAAATAACTTATTACTTAGTTTGGTTTTTAATTTTTATCTTAATTTATCAGCTTACGAAAGGGTGCTAAACAAATTTTATAACTGTTCTAATCCTACTTAATGTCATAACATCAAGTAATAAACAGCATGGGGATGACATGAAATATTCGACACACCGTTACACTCTTCCTGATAATATCACAGTCAATAAATTCTTTAAAATGGAACAATAATAATCTGAATACTAAGTTCCAACTAAATTTCATAAGTGAAGCTACTGCAAGTCTCCAGGCCCCAGGATTTACTTCCTGGGCTTTTTATCCGATAAGATGACTGTCTTAAGCTGAACTACTTATTCTGCACGATACGCGGGGGCAAGGCCGCACAACAGGTGCCTGATGGAGGAGGTACCACAAGGAACTTAGAAATTGGGTTGTTCACGGCAATGCTAACAGGCTATGATGACAACCAAATCCTCACATGTTATACAGAAATGGCCAAACAAAATTTAAGGTAGAAAGTCAGACGCTGAATATGCCAGAGAAGAGATGATGAATTTCTAAAAGGAGATTTTTGTTTTGTTCTATTCAGTAACTATTACCTACTGAGCGCCAGGCATGAGCCCCTATAACCCAGGTATAATGCTTACACTACCCAAAAAAGGCTCCCAAATGTCACTATAAGGTCAAAGAACAAAATAACGCAATTTGCAACTAATTTGGACTTTTGAAAGTTTATTTCTACTAGAATCATGAAAATGTGAGAGCGAAAAAGAGCTAAAGCGCTATCGCGTGACATTTCAGCAAAGCAGAAGATAAACTCCCCGAACCCAAACTGCCGTTCATTCCTTAAACAGGATCCAGTCCTGACCAAAGGCTGGGACCAAGTGGCTGCCGCAGCGAGAGAGGCGACGAGAGACACGGCACGAGCAGAGACAGGCTGAGGCGGGCCGAGGCCCGGGCGGCCGAGGAGCGGGACCGTGGAGCCGTACCGACACGGCCACAGACTCAGTGATAAAAAGAACGTGCAGGAAGATTCAGAATGGCCTTTAAGAGCACTGATCTCACACCAAGAAGTTCAATCCCAAGGAAAACTGTTCTGGACACTGAAAGATCTGCTTCCACCAGTGACTGGAGAAACAGCCCAACTGCCGGACACGGTCACACGGCAGCTCCCATCAGCTCCTCTTCCAAAAGGGACCCGTCACCCGTGAGGCCCCGCCTGACCTTACTGCTACGAGGAAGAGCCTAAGATGAAGCAGCCCACGGTGTCAGCGGCACACACTGCAGCGTGCACTTTCCTGCCAGCTCCGGTTTTACGACTCCAGCTGCCACACAGCCTCAGCTCCTCTAGACCCTAAAGCTGACACTAGAGCAAAGCGACGTCTGGGCAAAGGGAGAGCTAATCTCAAAAAGGAAAAAAAAGGGGGGGATGACCTATTTAACTAAAGCATTCTGATCCCAAATGACACACATTTAGAAATTGAAAATCTCATCTCCACATACCTATTTTCGTGTTCTAAATACCTTATTTTTTAAATAACCCACAAGCTCAGTAAAATCTGCAAACTAGTGGCTCTTGTAAAAATAACTAAAATCCAAGCCAACGCAGGGGAAAGCGGCACAACACTGTGACTCAACTACACTTCCGTTTTGTTTTTCAGTTTACGGGGTCCCCGCCGTGCACGGGACCGGGCGGCGCCTTGGCAGCCTGAGGGCACAGACCTGACCCAGGCCCGGCCCAGCGGGTTAAGGAGCCAGCACTGCCTCAGCTGGGGCTTAGGCTGCAACTGTGGCTCGGATCAGACCCCTGGCCACGTGCCTCAGGCGGGCAAAAAAAATAAATAAAATAAAATAAAACTGTACATTAAAATGTAAGCAGCTGACAGAAAAAATAATTAGGTTTGTTCACGACACTTCAAAACCTCCCTGTCTAAATATAAAAGGCTGTTAGGCTCCCCTCAAAGGCAGGCAACGGTAAGACAAAAAATAAACCTAAATAAAATGTCATGCTGTCGATCTCACACTTCAAATTGAAATCTATTAAAAAATAAAGTCACCTGAAATCTAAATTATAACTTCCTATAAATGTACTTCCAATTAACACTCATCTGTAACCTAACACAGCACCCCCACCCGGTCCTGCAAGGCACCCACCCCCAGGCCAAAGCCGCTCCCTCCTGCCTTTGTTCCGCCAGCTCCCCTCAGCCTCTGCAGAGGCTCCCTCCTTTCAAGTCCCCTCTTGGTTACTAGGAGCCTAAAAGAAAGACCCCGGCTGGGCCAGGCCTAGCTTCGGCTAGGTCATCAGAAGCTTCGTCTGGCCTGTCAGGGGGAACCTGGCACCTGGCAGCCATCACCGCCCCCACCCCCCATGGAGAGGTCTGATGGATGGACCGCTGGCTTCGTGTCCCTCAAGGACGCGGTGACACAAGGTGGGGACACAGGGTAAGACATCACCCTGCAGCTGCAATGGCAGCCCCAGGCCTGGCACAGAGCCCCAGCCAGGACTGGACAAAGCAAGCTGGTTAACAGTCCAGAATGTACTGTTTGAAGCTCTCCAGGCGCAGCCAGAAAGGACCAGTCTGTTCACTGGCACAACTGGCTATGCGAGCATCAGGCATGAGGGCCCCACTGGAAAAACTCCCCACCCCCGTCCCCAGAAGATTCTGGCCCAGATCTGGGAGGCGCAGGGGCCCAGGAGGCCGGGAGCTGCACCCAGAGGCCGGTGGCCCAAGGCCGCCTAGGTGCTGGTCCCCAGCACTGGCCCTCCTCCCCATCGAGGGTGCTCTTTGGAAGCATGGGTGCCCCTCCAATCCTCCAACACGCGGGCTCTGGGCAGCGCCCTCCTGGAAGGAAATGCGGAGGGAAAAGCGAGTGGCAGCAGAGACAAGGAGGCCAGCTGCAGTGGCAGAGGAAGGGCGAGCCCCGCCCAGCAGCCCGGCTGGCTTCCCAAGTGCAAAAGTGCCGCCGCTGGCCCTCAGCAGCTTCGAAATTTCACACGATTACCATAAACAGCTCCAGAGAACATGGGTGTTAGCTGCCTTTCAAAGATACTAAAAAGAATGTCTTACCTGTGAACTCAGCTGAGTTTTTATCCAGTTGAAATAGTAATTTAAGTCACTGCCTTCCATCAGTTCTTTTCCCCAAGCGGCTAACTTGGCAATAATTCTTGCAGCCTGAAAAATAAGAAACACCGCTGACTATGACCCTGATCCTAAAAATCATATCGCATGCTTTAAAACCCAGGACCCGTAACCATTTTCTTACATGATTTTTTTCAACACTCAACTCCTCCAAAGATAATAGATCGTTTCATTTTTTAAAAGATTTTAATATGTCAACACTTAGTTTTAAATATTTCCATTAAAGTGAATCAAAATTAGCTGTGCTTTTAAGAATTTCAGGACATTCCCTGCATTATTCTGAGTTTCAAAAGCCAGGGATTCGTTAGAAGATCAGCAAAAATCACCTGCTAGAGTCTGAACAATCTCTACAACAAACTGCCAGCTCTGACTCGCTCATCCAAGGCCTGAGTCCTCACACCTAACGCCTAGATCTCAGTATGAAATACAGCCTGGGGATTAAATAGCCATTTCTCTAGAGAGAAACAAATATTCATGGTTTCTCATTCAAAAACTTCTCAATTTTCTTCAAGCTATAAAACAAATCACGAACTTTTCTATGAAATAGGCAGTATATGTTTATCAAATCATCATGTCATACATTTTAAATATCTTACAAGTTTGTTAATTATAATGCAACAAATCTGAGTGTGTATAAGTGTGTGAGTGCCTGTGACTGTGTATATGTGTGTGAGAGTGAGTGTATGAGTGTGACTGTTAAGTGTGTGTGAGTGAGTGTGTGTGTGTGTGAGTGTGTAGAGACAGACACGTGGGGAAAAGGCAGTATAAAATACTGATTCTCCACATACAACGCAATTTACTAACTACTCTTTCAGTACTCTGTTAGCAAGTGAGTGTTTCAAATCTGCAATCATTCAGCACAAGTTAATCGTAGCAGAGACGGAAGACTGAGGTTAGCTAAGCCCACAGACATGGACACAGCTGAGCCAATGACAGAGGTGGCACCTGTCATGGCACATTTGGGATCCTGCCCGAGGGAGGCACAGCCCAGCACCTCGATCACACGCTGCGCAGCGGCTGGCAGAGGTTTCCACGTGCCCGGCTGAGGGAGCTCACAGCCTCCTCGTCTAGCTTCCACTGACCTCGCTCTCCCAGCATACGCATAAATGACATGAAAGGCTTCCCGGAAGGAAACCAGGCATTGGAAAGCCGGCCGGCAGTGCAGGCACACGCAAAGGGGCAGGACAGGCAAACACAGGCCTGGCGTCGCCTCTCCCAGCACGCGCTCTTCATCAGCACAGGGCACACCACTGACAGTCTGGCCCTCCAAATCTCAAAGGTCAGCCAAAAGTAACTGAAATCACGCAGAAATTAAAACATGGATTTGGCAACACGATGAATAACGATGAATCTTATCTTAAATGTATATGTGTCAACTGTCTCATGAACCATCAAAATTAGGAAGATACTTAAACCATGTTTCCAGACAATGAAAATAAACCTGTACAATTTGAAAGGAGGAAATACATTATCGGCTTTTTTTTAAGTATTCTTTAAAATATTATTTCTTTCATAAGACCTCCTTTCTTATTTCCTTTTACAAATGTTTTATAATAGATACAACATACAAATGCACTGGTGCGAAATGCAGACAGATAGATCTACATGGAAAGAAAGAGAGCACACACTCAGCACTGTCATCAGGTGGCTCCTGATGTGAAAATGCAGCCTCGGGGGCTCCCCCGAAAGCCCCCAACCGCTGGGGACAGAAAAGGCCTGGACTAAGATTTTTCTTTCTCTAAGCCGTCCTCTCATACTTTCTCCAAACTCCATCAAAGACTCTACTCAGTCTTAAAGCTTCCAAAGACAGTCTTTCCAGCCAAGTTTAAAACAGGAGTGTATTTAGGATAAAAAGAAGCAATTAATTACTTCATTAAAAGTTAAACACAACAATAGCTTCAAAGCAAAATGTGACTTCCATCATAAAATGCCGTTAACCCTGTCACAGGCCATCCAAAGCTGTCTGCTCATGTGAATTTATCAAAGGTTTTTCTGCTGAAGTCCCTGAGTCCTCTATAAAACTTTACCTGTATCGAAGTGACCCTAACTTCCTCTGACCTCCCAACTCCCCACGTGACTAAAGGCCAATAAGGAAACACTGCTGTGAAAAGTCAACATGGAGCAGGGGCCGCTCTGGGAACTGGGAGGCTAGCGCTTCGCCGATGGCCCAGGGGCGGTTCTTCCCTAAATCAGAAACGTAATCAAATCAAAACTTACCATATGAACAGTGAAGAGATCCTGGCGATTCAGCATTGGCAGGAAGTAGGACCAGGCGGTGTTCTTGCTACGTTTTGCATAGTCAAAGAAAATGCTAACTCGCTGGTGATTTTCCTAAAAAGAACAAAAAGAAGAAAAAACGTCACTCATCAGAATGCATTCTCCTGTCCCACTATACAGCACAAGAAACTACATATTCACAGTCCTGTGAAAACCGTAATAGAAGAGAATATAAAAGGAAGGTAAAAACAACCCTTTTGCTGTAGAATAGAAATCAACTCAACATTATAAATCAACTGTAGTCCAATAAAATGTGTTTTTTTTAAAAGAGTGCATTTACCTATTTTTGCAATAAGAAAGACAGAAAGAACAAACCAGAAATCCATGACACTGTGACCTTTAAGGGTAGGTGGGAGCGGGTGGAAGGGGTGGGGTGAGGGCTGGGGACATTTCTCAGCGTGTAGCCTGAACTTCTGGAAGCATGTTAATGCTTTACACAATCAAAAATAAAAAATGAAATCAAAACGGATGAGAAAAAACTAAATATTACAAACAAAAATAAATAAGTCTAGCTATATTTCAGGAAAGGTAATATAACCACACCAAAAGAACCTTGAACACAACGCGGTGACTACATAGCCCTGCTGAAAGCCAAAGTTCTGCAGACAAATCCTCAACTCCAGACAAAGGGCTTTTCTTCAGGCCCGTGGGTCAGCAATTCTGAAACAAGTTCCTGGGAGTTAAGGGTGGAAGAAGTGAGTTACCAGGCAGAAGCTGAGAGGACACGCCACCTTGCTGTCCCAGCACAGAGAGTGGGCTCCAGTGAACTGTGGGGCGGGACGGAAGCAAACCCGAGACCTGCGTGTGAACCCCTGGTTTTTAATACACGAGTTTGTACATATGTATGAAATCTGAGCGTATCTGTGCGTGTGCGAGCATTGCGTGTGTATCGGGGTGGGGTCTGCAGCAGGCTCACAGCTCCTCGCTGCAGTAATGGCCATGACCGAGGCCGCCCCACGTTCCTAGGTTCCTCCTCAGGGAAAAGGAAGGCCCAGGCCAGGCTGGACAGCGACCCTCAAGTCATAAAAGCACGATATCCAGTAAATGACACACTGGCCCCCAGACAGCACCCTTCCCCCAGCCCCGGATCCTCCACACGGGCTCGGGCGGTGCCTGCGCGCAGCGGGCCGCCCGTAAGTGCGCCTCCTTGTAAACTGACAGGACGCCCTCCAGGCAGCCACACTGGCTCTTTTCCCCGAGACGTGAGGACAGGCCCTGGATTTAGCAGCCACAGGGCCTGTGTCAAGAGAATGCTCTTACACCAACAACTGAAACCCAGATGGCACTGGGGTGTGAAACACAAAACTGTGAACTGGGGGGTGGAGGGGGAGCCCCTCCATGTTTAGGGACAATAAAGTAGTAAATAGAAACTTGACACCACTTGGAGTTCTCTTGTGGCGCAGGTTCAATCCCTGGCCCGGGAACTTCTGCATGCCGCCCAAAAGAAATTTTAAAAAAAGGAACCTTATGCTATTGCAAGTCTCAGCTGGTGAGTAAAATGTTCTCAAAAGACATCACGCTTTTGCAGGCAAGCGCCTCGCCCACAGTCAGCGCTGGGCCTCCAGTGCTCAGAGATCCGCTCAAAGACTGAAAAAGAAGGCGTCGCATGGTCTGAGTACGCAGGGCACCCGGAACCCCTCGGGGACGCACCACGCACGGCTGGTGGCAGTGCAGGACACACGCCGAGTCCTTGCCATCCTGAGAGCAACCACGGCCAGTACGGCAGCGTTCCTGTCTGTATCATGTGAGCAAAGGACACCTCACGCGATGGAGGAAGGTGGACTGTCACCCTCTGGCAGAGACCCGCTGCCCCATGTTAAACCACACACAAGTGTTACGGTGCGAAACCAAAGCGATGAGGTCGCCTAGCGTGTGACCCTGAGGCGGAGGACACCCACCTGCAGCGTGTCATCCACCATGGTCAGGATGTACTGAACGGTCTGCTCCTTGGAGATGTGAGTCATCAGATTTATAAACGTCTTAGCACACTAGGAAAATGAAATCAACGTTACTCACTGCCTTCAACTGCAAACACAACACTAATGAAATCGCAGTAAAATGTGACTTCTCTCGCCTATGTTAGGATGCAATTATAGGAAATGCTTGTCTTTCACAAACACTGTGATGAAGTCTGGGAGGGCAGTACTACAACTTGGATCAGATTTTTTTTAATCATTCCTAGTAATAAATGTCAAAACGTTTTCCTTTCTTCCGGCTGCACCTGCGGCGTGTGGAAGGTCCCGAGCAGGGATCAAACCTGCACCACAGCAGTGACCCCAGCCACTGCGATGGCAAAGCCAGATCCTTAACCCACTGTGCCACAAGGAAATTCCAGTGTTTACTATTTATTTTTAAACAGACAGATCTAGACAGACCTATGCAACTCTCGATTACCCACGATAACATAAAGACTAAATTACATGGGAGTTCCTGTTGTGGCGCAGCAGAAACGAATCTGACTAGTATCTATGAGGATGTGGGTACGATCCCTGGCCTCACTCAGTGGGTTAAGGATCCGGCGTTGCCATAAGCTATGATATAGGGCACAGATCTGGCTCAGATCCTGTGTTGCTATGGCTGTGACACAGGCTGGCAGCTGCAGCTCCAATTTGACCCCTAGCCTGGAAATTTCCATATGCCACACGTGTGGCCCTGAAAAAGCAAAAAAAGAAAAAAAGACTACATTTCATGGACAATCAAATGTAACCATTGTTGAAGTTCCCACCGTGGCTCAGTGGTTAACAAATCCGACTAGGAACCATGAGGTTGAGGGTTCAATCCCTGGCCTTGCTCAGTGGGTTAAGGATTCAGCATTGCCATGAGCTGTGATGTAGGTTGCAGACACGGCTCAGATCCGGCATTGCTGTGGCTGTGGTGCAAGCCGGCGGCTACAGCTCCGATGAGACCCTTAGCCTAGGAACCTCCATATGCCACGGTTGCAGCCCTAAAAAAGACAAAAAGGCAAAAAAAAAAAAATATATATATATATACATATATATATACATATATATATAGAACCATCGCTTTGTTTTTGCGTCTTCTTTCACTCGGCAGCAGAACACCAGAGCAGTGAAAGCGCAGGGTGGGTACAGACACTGCAGCCAGAGGCTCTGAGTGGCGCCGCTCCCGCACGTGAACACCTATGTCACATGCTCTACGGCACGTTCAGCAGAACAGGCGCCCACAACACATTTCGTCCCATATTTCCCAGGACTGTTGGGAGACGCAAGCTGAGTTTGCACATGGCACCTTCAGCCCCTTGGGGCCTCAAGTCAAGAAATCTGAGGGTGTAACGAACCCATATATGTATGTGTAACCGGGTCCCACGCTGTGCAGCTGGAAAATTGACAATCTGTAAACCAGCTATAATGGAAAAAAAAAAAAATCCTAAAAAAAAAAGAACGAAATCTGAGGGGCAGCAGAACTGCATGCTACTCTAGAGAGAATACAAAGCAGAAAATTTTTGCTTAAAAAAAAAAAGTTAAGCCACTTTGGAAATATACTTTGAAACATGCTACAAATCTGTTCTAGGTCAAAAAAGCTTTGCAGAAACACAGACAAGGATGAGCAATAAACATCAACACGACATCTTTTCTAAAATCAACAAAGAAAACTAGAAATCGTTCAAATGTCTTCCAAGAAAAAAAGAATTTTGTATAAAGTATGACATCCACCTACACGGAACAGCACGGTCACTGAGAAATTTCTAGAACATCTAATGACTCAGGGCTCCAGATCTAATATCTGAACAAATCACCTGACTGCCTTCAGTCTGAAGCACCTCCTGCTTCTCCTCAGGACTTCTCTTCGTCTCAAACCGCTGAATGAACTCGCAGTCTTCAGAGGAGATCATCTGCCCCCTGGAGAGGAAGAATGAGGTTTCTGTTCATTAAGAGCCGAACACGCACTGTGAGCGAGCGAGGCAGAGGGCCCCTCTCCTCCCTCTGCAGCAGAAAACCCCCAGGGGGTACACTCGGGCCCTGGCATCACGCCACCGCACCTACTGCTCAGGGCCTCCCTGGACCTGGTCTAACTGACCTGCAAAAGGGACAATAACCACCTGGACTTCAGGGGCTGGACTGAGGAGGACATTCCAGAGCTCGCACGGGGTGGTCAGCGCCGTGCCCGGTCCGCAGTAAACAGCCAAATGCCACCTCTGGGCACCGTCCACGTCTCAGCCCCTCCCCTCCCAGGACAAACTATTTCCCCGGTCAGTGAATTCAGCACGGTAAGGACTTTCTACAATCACTTTCTCCAGCACATTCTTTCCCTTCAGACCAGAAACATGTGGAGATACCACCTCCCCACCCCGAGCCCCACCCGCCAGCAGGCACCTACTCATTCGTGATTGAATCACCAGCACTCACGGGCAGCCTACTGCATGCCAGACACCTTATGAACAGGTGACAGAGGAGTTCCCTTGTGGTGCAGGAGGTTAAGGCTGCGGCATTGTCACTGCAGCAGCTTGGGTCACTGCTATGGTTCGGGTTCAGTCCCTGGCCCAGGAACTTCCTCACATGCCATGGGGGAAAATAAAAAACACAAACACAGAAATAAACATTTCTAATACACACGTGCATACGTAATACCAGGGTTCTAAAACAAGAAACTAAAGCAGGCAGGGAGACAGGAGTTATTTAATTGAATGAGAGACGGCCTCCTGCGGCCACCTGCACAGACACCTGAATAAGCTGAGCGACGGACGGGCAGGAACCTCTAAAGCAAGACGAGGGCAGGGACCCGGCGCAGCAGTGGCCGGCTGCGCAGGAAGAGCCAGAGGCCAGAGCAGCTGGGGCTGCGAGCTGTGCGGCGTGGTCTGCTCTGTGTTTTGCAATGACTCTCTCAGCCTGCAAAGAGCTGCTTCTGCAGAGGGACAGTGACAACAGAGCTGTCAGGCCAGAGGCCAGAACCGAGCGCATGTGAGACCCTGGTGGCCTGCCCAGCACAGTGGCGTCCGCCCGCGACACACCCCGTGTGCGGCTGAGAGGACCCGTGAATGGGCTGGTGGTGGGCTGCGAGGGACAGGAAGAGCCCAGGCCCCGAGTGCGGCCGGCCACAGCCTGGAGGGGCCGCCACCCGGCGGGGCTCCCGCGGCCCCGCAGGTTCTCCCAGCTCTCGGTTCCGCCCGGGGGCGCCTTCCTGGAGGTCCCCCGGCAGCCCCGAGTCCTCCGCCCCGACTGCTGCTCCCATCTTCCCAAAGGAGTCCCTGTGCTCCTGGGAAATTATTTATTATCTGGGAAAACTTCAAGTCTATCTCTACTTTAACGCGTACCACGCTTTGTCGTTTAATTTTTTACTTACAGGTCTGTTCCTTCACTAAACTTTAAACGCAGGCGGCGGGGCGCTCCTTCATGACCCCGGCTGTCCTCAGGCACTTCTACTGGATTCCAGCTTGACCGGCACGGCCACACCCAGTCATTTATGGCCGGTCTAGCTGAATTACTGAACACAGCTTTAAGCAAACGTAAACAGGCCTGGGCGCCCAGCAGTCCCACGATACATGGAGGGGTACTGGCCTCGGGCCTCGGGCCCCAGCCACTTGCCCATAGGTCCTACCCTCTCAGGTCACGATGTGCCATCAGACCCACTGACGACTCACCGTCCCGGTCCAGCCCCAACAACCTGTGAGCCCTTTGTGGGGAGGGGTCATCTCTCGCCCACCCGCATCCCCACAACCACCGGCTCAGCAACAGGCGCATCGCTAACAGGTGGGGAATATCTGTGCGTGGACTCACAGAGTAAAAGTAATCCATGAGCTGGACAACAGCATAAAGGGCAGAAATAGGCAAGAAAGGGAAAGCATGACTTCAGTTGTGTGGGGGCCTGGGAACAGGAGGAAGAGAAGAGAAAGCAATGAAAAATCTCCATGTAACTACAAGCGTTCCAAACGCCAGTGCTGGGGAGTGCCTGCCAGTCAGCTAGCACAGTGGGTGACCAATTTCAAAATTATCCCATTTAGGTTATAAAGAAGCAGGCTCATAATCATGAAACTCCCTGTCTTCTAGACTAAATGCACTGTGGACTAAAATCAGGAAACAGGGCTCAGAACCCTAATTTTGCAGAGGAGCTAAGCAATGACACAGACTTGGACCACCAGAAAAGGCGTCAGGAAGTCCCTCCTCCTCTGCCCTCGCCTCAGGGCCCCACCACCACCCCGACCCTCAATCTGGGAACCAGAAGTCATGCCAGACACTTTTCACCCTCGCAATCAAATCAATCACTACAACTTCCTCAAACCTCTCCGGTTCTACCGATGCCAGCAAGCTGAATGCGGCTGTAACTGTCCCAGTTCTGGGCTCATCAGCCATGTGTCCGCCCACTACACTGAGGGAGGAACAATGAGGCAAATTAGATCCAACTCCCACACAGAAATGTCAGTCATTTCCGATTCCTACAAAAGTCATTTTAAGACTGACCCAGAAACGGACCTACGTAGAAGACGGTCCACTGATCTTCAAATGATGTGTTTATATATTTGCCTTCCTACTAGATTATGAATTACCTGTCTGTAGCCTCAAAGCCTGGGGAAACGCCTCAGACTTGGCAAGTGCTCATTAAACGTCTGGTGAGTAACAAAGGTAACTAAAATAAATGGCACCATTTTTGTACACTGCAGATCGCTCTTTGACCAAAGCAAACTGCAAACTAGAGATACCTCAATTTGTTTTTCAAAATATGTATGCAAATCCCACCTCAATTTCCTGAATAACTCACTGTTATAAGCATACACGTTATATACATGTCATGTTAGAAAGAGACATGATGTTAAGTCAACACGGTCAAGTGTGGTCAAGAATAAATGAACACTCGCTTTATACAGATAAACACACAACACCTACATGCTAAATCTTCATACACACAAGGAGAGGGAAAGAACTAAAATTTATTGAGATTGTATTCAACATGCTAGTGCTTTTTGTTTTCTTTTTACAGCTGCACCTACAGCATAATGGAACTTCCCGGGCTTGGGTTCAAATCAGAGCTGCAGGAAGGCCTACACCACAGCCATGACAACACAGGATCCGAGCCACATCTGCAACCTAGGCCTGAGCCTTTCAAAACCAGATCCTTAACCCACTGAGTGAGGCCAGGGACTGATGCTAGCCGGGTTCTTAAGCCACTGAGCCACAACGGGAACTCCCAACATAGTGCTTTTATTCAACTGTGCTAATGCTTAAAATACACAGTTTCAGCAAGGACCCTGTGGGATATGTATAACCACTTTATGTTTACTTGAATGAACTCAGAGAACTTAAGGGATTTGCTAAGATCTGCAAACTAGCAGAAAGAGAATTCAAACCCAGGTCTTGAAACTCAAACGCCCATGCTCTTTCCTAGTTGTCTGAGCCCTTCTGCAACAGCACCGGGGCCCACACTGATGGCCCGGCACCCTAAACAGGCCTGGCAGTCTCCACCACTACCCCTTTCCCCCCTCCGTGGTGCATGAACACTCTTCCTGCGTTGCCCACTCATCCAACTTTCCGGACAGAGACTGTCACAAGTACTGCGAGCAGTGCCACCTCCCCATGAGAGCCCTAAGCTGTTTCCACAGCAGGACACAGTCCCCCTAGAACCGTAATTATTCTGAGGAGGAAGTGTCTTCTTCCACATGTTAGTATTTTTCCAGTATCTTTCTCACAGAAGCATGACCATGAAACAGCCTGATGCAAAGGCACATGATTACCCATGATTCACAGCAAAGCCGTACTCACTGAAGGTAGGACTGCCAGTTCACTTTGTTCGCCCGAACCTCCGCGGCCTTGGCAGCGATGATGTTGGTTGGAACGGCAGCGTCCACGGCACCCCGGATATCCATTTTGGTCATCTAAGTGTTATGATCTTGAATGCTTGCTTTTCTACAGATCTTCAATTATGATGCAGGGTAAAACCAGAATACCAAGTATTACTGTTTTAACTATTACTCTTATTATTGTTATCAACCTGTCCAGGCATTCAACTCAAATATTAAATACCCTAAATATTAAATACTAACAGCATCATGTTTTCAAATCTTGCCCACGTATACCCTGCTCCATAAAGAGTTCTCCCTAAGTTTTCACTTTTCCAGGAAAGGGTTTTTAATTATTGGCACTAATACTGCAGCAAGATTTTTAAAGTAACTAATTTAGGTACCGACATCAGAAGTCATGCTTACATAGAACAGGCATACAAAATAGGAAAATACTTTAAATATATACAATTGAAATCAACTTTCCTCTTCTGACAGAGAAAACAAATAAGAACCCATATAATGCAGAGAGGACCAATTATTTTGTTTACATTTACCAAGCACCGTCTTCAAGTGACATATGAAAAACCTACATGTCCTTTCTAATATTATTCATTCAAATTAAAACATTCCAAGTGGGAATGTAGTATCTTACAAGACGGAGCTTTTTTTTTTTTCAATCAAAATTCACGGTATTTTCAAAATCAATATTTGGAGAATGTTTTGGAACAAACAGGTAATTCATACTCAGCCAACAATGAGAGTCTGGTGAGATGATAATGAACCTACCATAATAGACTTTAAATAATGCTCACTGATTTTATCACGTGATAAGCTTAAGCCTGATTTTATCACGACAAAAAAAACACAGGTTATGGTTTACAAACTGTAATAAGGTCATAGTTTTGACCCCAAAGAAGCTAAAACCACGTCTCCGATTCTATTCCAGGATCCCAGTGACCTTAGTTTGGAACGTAATCGCCACATCTGAGGATCTGTTGCCTAACCAAACAAAGGCAAGGCGGACCGGCTGGGCCCAGGTAGCGACTGACTCGGTCCGGGCCAAGCTGGAACCTGGAATCAAGCGGGCAGCCCCAGCGGCCCCTCCTGCGTCAGCTGAAGGGGCCTCGGGGCGGGGGGTCACCTAGGTCCCTGAACAACTCGAGCCCCAAAGGCCAGGGCCGTGGCCCAGTCCCGGGAAAGCACGCTTTTCGCGCGTCCACCCTCCCTCCCCTGCCCTTCCCGGCGGGGAAGGCTCCGCAGTATCGCGAACCCGGCTGCGGCCCGGAAAGAATGAATCTGGGAAGCCCGGGCCGGAGTGGGGGCAGGAGGCGCCTGGGCGGCGAGAATCGGGCAACCGCAGGGTCGCCTCGCTGGAGCCGGGGCCGGGGTCCGGGCGGGAACGACCCGGGAACAAGGGCGGCCTCACCCCGGGAACCCGCCGGGCCCTCCAACGCACCCAAGGCGGCCGGGGCTGCGGCGGTGCGGACGGCGGGGCCGCGCCGCGCGGGGGCGCCGAGTCGGAGCCGAGTCCGTCTCCCGCCGGGTTCGGAGGCCGGTGCGACGGCGAGGAGGCGGCGCCGGAGAGCGAGCGGGACTCGGCCTGGAGCAGTCGTCGAGGGCGGCGCCGGCGTGAGGAAGCCGGGGCCGCCGCAGTGGAACGACAGACGCGCCGGTCACGTGAGCCAAGGCACGTGACCGCCCGGAAGGCGGAAGCCGCGAGGGTCCAAAAACAGTCAGCGGAGCGCCTGCGCCCTGCGCCCGCGAAAGTCGGTCGGGACCCAGCTGCGCGCGCGGCGTCCGCGCCTGGAGAACCCCGGCGGCGCTCCCCGTCTCCGCGTCCTCCTCAATCACGTCTGCAAGCTCAGTTCGTTTTCACCCTTTTAGTTCACAGGACATGGGCCTTTTGGAGGGACTGTTATTCTGCCCATCACATATAGAGAGGGAAAGGCACCCCATAATTTAAGGTAAGCGGTGCAGTAGAAATACAAACAGGTCCTACACAGTATCTCATGTTTCTGTCCTAAGGTCAAAATTTTGCAAGAATTCCCCCTAATGTTGCAAATGTTAACCTTTTAAAATCTGAGTCATGGGTACAGAGGTGTTCTTATATTCTGTCTCTCCAGAGTCTTAAGTACGCAACTGTTGCCATCAGCGGTCCATCAGGGGGTCTGAGGTTGGAGGGAACAGAAACAGGCTGAACAATGAGATGCACAGCAGAAACTCATCCAGGAACCTGATATCATAGCCACAGAGCTTCGCAGGGAAGCAAAAGCAACTTCACCCCGTGGTGACAGAGACGGGCACTCCTACCAATTTCTGGTCAGTCTCTGGCATTTGAGAATTGTTAGTAACAGGAGAGAAAGTGGGGACTGTTAGTGACTAAGCCTTTAGTGGCTTTGATGCCTGGGTAGCCAGTGGAACCTGGAGTCAGTTCCTGCAAATGCACTTGCACCCCAGAGGATGAAATTAAGGAGTTCCCTTGTGGCACAGGGGGTTAAGGACCCTCGTCACTGCTCGGGTCACTGCTGTGACTTGGGCTCGATCCTTGGCCTGGAACTTCTATATGCCATGGGTGAGGCCGAAAAAAATTAATGAAGATGGAGTTCCTGTTGTGGCTCAGCAGGTTAAAGGACCTGACGTAGTGTCCATGAGGATGCAGCTTCAATCCTTGGCCTCACTCAGTCCCTGGCCTCGATCCGGTGTTGCTGAAAACTGCGGCGTAGATCACAGATGCGGCTTGATCTGGCTTTGCTGCAGCTGTGGCTTAGGCCGGCAGCTCTGATTGGACTCCTAACCGGGGAACTTCCATATGCTGCAGGTGCGACCGTAAAAAGAGAAAAAAACAGAAGAGACACCAGGGAAAGAAAGTGCTCTCCCTGGACACGCAGACCATACAAGGACACAGCAAGAAGGTGGCATGTGCAAGCCAGGAAGAAGGCTCTCAGCAGAGTCCTACCATGCTGCACTTGGATTTCTAGACGCCAGAACTGTGAGAAATAAATTTCTGGTTCAGCCACCCAGTCCACGGTGTTTTGTTATGGCGGCCCGAGCAGATGAATACACAAGGCAAATGAAGCCGCTTCAGTCACAGCACCAGTGCAAAGTATGAACAAACATCACTGACAACAGAGAGAGACTCAAGCCCCTGTGAGCAGTTACAAAATGCAAGGCATGTTTATTGAGGGTCCCAGCTTTGCCAGGCACCCCAGTTTTTTTCGTGGTTTCTTTGGGCTTGTTCAGAGTCAAGCTCAGGAGCGCAGTTATGGTCATGTGACTTCGGCAAGTGCATCTGAGACTACTCTGCGTACCTGGAAGAGGAAGCCGAGACCGTCCGTCACAGGAGGCGAGGTGGGGGGCCATTTAAGGCCAGCACGGGCACTAATCCCAAAGAAGACAGGCATGTCGTCTGCCCCTCGAGTGTGTAGCCCAAGACTGTCAGGCATCGCACACTGTGAATACAGAATTTTGCCCCAAAACCGATTTCCTTTGTCATTATACGCTACGCAATGTATCACTTGAATCATTTCTAATCGTTTCTCGATCATTTTGGTTTAGGATTAAATTTGAATGAAGAAGACGTTGCTGCCTGTAGAGGGCAGTCATAACCTGCCTGGACACTCAGAGTCGAAGGCTCTTCCTGGATGAGAGCACTGAGGGTCTGTGTATAAACTGGCCGTCCGCAACCCGGATAATCCTTTGGCTTTGACTGGTGTGACTCTGCAGGAAGCACTGATCTGATCGAGGACCCAGCACCCGCCAAAGAAGGAGAAATAGAGTGGACCCAAGACTGGTGTTAAAATCAGGCTACTGGACTCATTTGGAGCCTTTCTTGTAAAAACATGGCCAGGCTTTCCCAAGACAGTCAGGAGTGCCCGCGGAAACACCTCTCCAGACCTTCTTTGTGGATGCGCTTTCTGCGCCTGCCCGGGGCTGAGGAACATAATGCAGGCATTCACCAAACGGTGAAAAATGAGGGCGGCACCAGGGCCATGCACGATGTCAAGGTAAGACCTGACTTTTGTTTTATTTTGGCCCTGCCCGCAGCATGTGGAAGTTCTTGGGCCAGGGATTGAACCCAAGCTGCTACAGTGACAGTGCTGGATCCTTTTTTTTTTTTTTTAAGTTTTATTGAAGTATAGTTGATTTACAAGCTTGTGATAATTGCTGCTGTATGACAGAGCGATTCAATTGTACATATACACACATCCATTCTCGTTCAGATTCTTTTCCCACATAGATGATCACAGAATATGGGTGGAGTTCCCTGTGCTGGACAGCAGGTCCCTGTTGGCCAGGATTCCTTATACCTGAGTGTGTGGGTGCCAGTCCCAACCCCCAGTTGACAATGCCAGATCCTTAACCCGCTGCACCACACACAAACTCCCTTTTTGGTTGTTTTTTGGTTTTGCTGTTTGCTTTTTGTTTGTTTGGTTTTTTTCTGCGACCTTTCTTAACAAGGAGAGGCTTTATCCAGAATATAAAACCACAAGCAAATTTTAGTGCTATTGCTCACTTTATCTTATTGATGATTTATTGACAGACGCTCGCATTGTGGCTCAGTGGGTTACGAACCCAGCTAGTATGCATGAGGATGCAGGTTCAATCAGTGGCCTGGCTCAGTGGGTTAAGGATCCGGCATTGCCTCAAGCTGTGGTGTAGGTCACAGACTCGGCTCAGATCCCAATTTGCTGTGGCTGTGGTGTAGGCCGGCAGGTGCAGCTATGATTAGAACCCTAGCCTGGGAACCTCCATATGCCAAGGGTGTGGCTGGTAAGCAAGCAAGCAAGGAAGAAAGCAAAAGAAGGAAGGGAGGAAGAGAGGAAGGAAATGCTTTCGAATCAAACCCAAAAGAAAGCTAGAACCATCCAGTTTTCTCCAAGTTAAAACGGCTTCCCCTTTATCATGGCAAATGATTGCATTTTGTTTTGTTTGTATGTTTCAGGAGGTAAAATTTTAAAAGCAGAAAACCTCGACGTAGACTTTTGTGGCTATTGATATTAACCCTTAGGTATCTTTCTCTGACATGAAACTTAAAGTTATAAAAAAGATTATAGATTGCTTTCTACAAAATTGCTTGAGAAAAAAGTTAATAAACTAACGGGCACAGACATTAGGAGCCATGAGCTGTTTTTCCTCAATTCCCGGCTTCCTGGGTGGAGTTCTAGCCCCCGGATAACATTATTTCCCCAGAGTGACCACTTGTTTCCTCAGTGTTGTGTGGCTCTTTGCAGAAAGTACAGCTTATGTCTCCAAATCCTCTTAACTATTAATAGAACCACCTCTTAAAAGGTTATGTGGTGTGGCGGGGGCGCTGGGTAGGTGTTCGTGCTGACAAGTGATGATCAGAGCTCAGACCTCAGTGCTGCAAAATCCCGCAACAGCAAACCTGGCGGAGACCGTAGCGCTAGAAAATGGGTCTGCCCCAGGGCTCGGGTCCTCGCAGGAATCACTGTCTATTTGCAGACTCTGTTTAACTCTCTGAATCCGTCCCTTCCCTGATGTCGTTTTAACCGGTTGGCTCAAGGAGAAGAAAAGTTGTTTAAGTCATTAGGAAGCTTCTTCTGTCAGAATTCACTGATCTTTCCTTCTGAGTCCTCAGACAATATGGAGCCAAACTGTACAGGCGTCCATACCCCATCTTAGCACCCAAGCACTAGGTCTTTAGGAAACTAGAAGAAAATGGGGTAGAATGGCCCCAAGTCCTTAATTAATGGGCATCTAAATATAGGCAACACACAAAAGAGATTGCTAAAGGAAGAAATTTGAAGAATGTTCTGAGGAAACAGAAAGGAACAATGAACTACATGTGTTGTATGTGTGCGTATGTAACATGTACGTAATATGTGTACATATATATAATACGTGCATACACACATATGACATCAGTGGTTACAGACACCTGCAGGTGTGATTGACTGCATAGAACCCCACTCGCCAACACACACACACACACACACACACACACGCCTGTAGAGTTATGAAATCTAAATAAGCTCTTAGAATTGTCCCAGTGTTTGGAGTTCCCTGGTGGCCCAGTGGGTTAAGGATCCGGCATTGTCGCTGCTGTGCCTCGGGTTTGATCCCTGGCCCAGGAACTTACACATGCTATGGGCAAGACCAAGAAGAAAAAAGAAAAAACAACTGTGCCGATGTCAGCCTCCTGGTTTTGCTGTCATGGAACAGAGGAAGTTTCTATTGGGGAAAACCGGGTGGAGAATGCATGGGACAGCTCGGTGCATTCTTTTTTGGAACTTCCTATGAATCTGCAATTTTTTCAAAATTAAAAATTAGAAGAAACCTCCGAAAATAGCTTGGACTGATAACGATAAGGCAGCATTGCCCATACCTGGAGGTTCTGCCCTCAGAGCCGGCAGCCTTCCGCTGCCACAGAGCTCTGTGGGAGGTTGCTGTTGACTGAGCCCCCGAGACACATCCTGGAGGAAACAGAGGCGTGTTCAAGGAACTCTGGTCTGTGTTACAGGCATTGTGTTATCCGGCAGATGTTGCATCTCTGAAATAGTGAGGTGTTGTCCCCCCAAATGAAAAACTCTAAAAAAGGAAGTTTTATATGGAAATAAGACATTCTGTTATCAATTTTAAAGGGGGGGAAGAGACTTTTAATGGCAGGTTGATTGGACAGCATGAAAATTAAAATTATCAAAATAGAAAAATATGTTTGATGGGAGTACCTGTTGTGGCTCAGTGGGTTAAGAACCTGACTAGTATCCCTGAGGATGTGGGTTCAGTCCCTGGTCTCACTCAGTGAGTTAAGGATCCTGTGTTGCTGTGAGCTGCGGTGTAGGTCACACATGTGGCTGGGATCTGGCGTTGCTGTGGCTGTGGTGTAGACCAGCAGCTGCAGCTCCGATTTGACCCCCAGCCTGGGAACTTCCATATGCCACAGATGCGGCCACAAAAAGACAGCAAAGAAAAAAAGAAGAAAAGAAAAAATGTGTTTGAGGAAGTCTGCCAGAACACAGAGGAGAAAGATAAAGAAATTTAAATCAGAGAGACGATGAAGTAAGAGATATGGAGGGCAGAGCTTGAAAATTGACCTTAGGGACGGATAAAAGGACTAGGTAAAAAGGGGGATCTGACCACGTGAAATAGAAATAGTTATTCTTTGGAAAAACCCAACTTTATATTCCTGTTACAAAAAGATTTCAGGTAGTAATTCAAGAATACATGTTGTGTTCCATGAAAATGGTAAAAATAGAACTAAACCTAGGAATACCTTCATAGAATGTTCAAACCTCAAAAATTAAGATGCGCTTTCTATAAATATCCCCAAAGGGAAAAATGAAATTACCTACAAGGAAACAAAAAAAAAAGGACCTTTGGGAGTTCCCGCTGTGGCACGTCGGGTTAAGGATCCGGCATTGCTGCATTTGTGGTGTCACGTATGTCACAGCTTTAGCTCAGATTTGATCCCTGGCCTGAGAATTGCCATATGCCACAAGCGCAGCCAAAAAAGAAAGAAAAAGTAAATAACAAATTAAATACCTCCATAAAGAAAACTTTCCATGTTCTATTTATATACCACAGTGGGAGCGGCTCCTGTCTGCTTTAGACCTTGATTGGATAGCGTGATTGGACTTGACCTTTCAGAAAAGCATTTTTAAATGGCAGAAGATCCTGCCTGAAAGTCTAAAAAGTATACTGTAAAAATCCTGGTTGGCTTCAGTGTACTGTTTGGATATTTGTTCAGAAAAGTTATCACTCTCAGATTTTAAATTTATGGTTAAGAAGAAATATACCCAAGCCTCACTTCCATTGGGCAGAAGATCTCATAAACTCACCTTGACTTTCCAGCCTTCACAAAACCGTAAAGCCACGGCAGACACTTAGAACACTGACGTTTTCCTTCTTGCAGGACAGAGCTGTAGATGAACTGGGATCCTTAGATAGGAAACCTGGGTTACGGGTTTAGTATGACCATTTATTTCCGTTCTGGGCATAAAGCAGTTCTGTTCAGGCTTGTATCATTTGAGCGTTTATTTTAGAAACTTCTAGGAGTTCCCCTCGTGGCGCAGCAGAAACGAATCCGACTAGGAACCATGAGGTTGCGGGTTTGATCCCTGGCCTCGCTCAGTGGTCAAGGATCAGGTGTTGCTGTGAGCTGTGGTGTAGATCGCAGTCGCAACTCAGATCCCACATTGCCGTGGCTGTGACGTAGGCCAGCAACTGCAGCTCCAATTAGACCCGAGAACCTCCATGTTCCACAGGTGTGGCCCTAAAAAGCAAAAAAGAAAAGAAAAGAAACTTCTACAGAATGGTTTTGTAGGTACTGCATCTAAAATAACTGAAAAACGCAATTTTAAAATATGTTGAAAGATAACAGTGTAAGCCATGTGCTGACAACTGGAATTGTCAAGTATTCAAGAATAAAACCCAAATTGCAGACTACCTGAGTAATTGACTTTGAATCGATGGTGTTACCAAATATGCTTTTCCATAAGAATACATTTTGCTTCTGTGATTTTGAGTGCTCAGCACTAACAATTTTAAGGACTCCTTTTCAAGTGAGAGACCACTCCAAGGACTGATATTCACGGCCAGACTGAGGAGGAATGAAGTATCATAAGCAGAGTCTCAAGAGTTTTGTAGCTGCCTGTTCGGATTGCGTCTGAGGACAGATAACAGGAGACCGCAGGGGAGGAGCCCGGCAGCCCAGAACCGGAGCCCGGGGTCTACGGAAGGTGCTGGAAAGGGTTCAGAACCACGAGTCTGCCCTCACTGCCTCTCCACGTCTTGCCAGCCAGTTCCCGGGAGAGAGCCCGGCCCACTGGGGCTGGTACCTCCCTCTGGTCACGCAGCCCCGGCCACTCTGTGAGACGACCTTGGGCGGTGTCCAGGGTGCATTCGGAGCAACCGCAACTCCGAACCAGCGTGTGAACCTCCCAAATGGCCGCATGCCTGAAGGACACAGCTCTGATGGCCACGTTTGAGTTCTGGCGTCTTGCCGTCGATCACTCAGGAGCCTTATACCCGCAGCCCCGATAAATCCACCTGTCTGCTCTGTGTCCCCCCCATTTAGCAAAGCTGGGCGGGTGGGCCCCCCAGCAACTGAAGTACAGCCCCAACACCCCCTCTCCCCAGGGACATGGGCGGACGGTGACGTTTTTGTGTGATCCTCTCTGCTCTCTGAGTCAGACCAGGTTAATCCCCAGCGCTTCACCTGATAATCCAGACCCACGGCGACATGACTGGTTTTGCCTGGAAGTTGTCAGCGAGGGTTGCTCGAGGCTGCGGGTCGGGTAGTACGAATGGAGCGACTGAAGCGTCGCTGGAAAGCGGGGATCAGAGCCCCTGAGACCCCCAGTGTCACCCACATTTCCCAGTTCTGTAATGGCTGCTCCTCCCTCTGCTTCTGCAAGTTGGGTTCGGCCCCGTTTGCTTACGTCTTTCATCTGAGGCCCTTTGCCCAGGAGGTCGCAGGTCCTGAAGGAGGCACTGGAGGAGGTTTTCAGCTGAGGAGCGAGCTCGGTGGCCGTCGCCACCGTCCTGGGGCCACAGGTCCTTGATCACGTGGACGCTTGTGTGGCACAAGTTTGCTGGGTTGAAAAATAAGCATGTGATGAGCTAATAAAAGCCAGGTCTCACTGCCTTTTTTTCTGTTTTTGTCTAAAATGGCTGCAAACTGACTGTTTTTGACAACCGGCTGGCCCCAGGTCTGCAGGCTTCCCCCTTCCCAGAGCTGCTTCTCAGAGAAGGAAGCCAGGTGTCTCCATCATTTGACGGTCACTGGGGGAGCCCAGGCTCTGGGGGGCGACATCGGCCCGCGTGATTCTGACCACACTGAGAGAGGCACGGTGCAGATGGAGCACGTGAGGGTGGGAAGCACGTGGTCGCCCCCAACCTGGGCCCCGCGGGGGATGAGAACTGCCTGCCTCCCCCTCCGCCTCCGCAGAGCCTTCCCCAGCATCCCCTGGGCACCCCATCCTCTTATTCTGGCCTGGTTTCTCCCGTTAGGAAAAAAAGTAAGTTCAACTTAATTCGCACTTAGATGTAAATGAGCTAATACACTGTTCTGACTCTTGAAATCTACCAGCAATGCTAGTATTAGATCCGTGCCCACGAACTCTCAGTACCGTAATCTGGGGCACAACAAGTGTGAACAGGGGAGAGCCCTGGCGTTGAGTCCGGGTTCGGCTCTGGGCTGCCTTCCTGGCACGCAGTCCTCATCTCCAGCTCAGACGCAGTAGCCCTGCTGAGGACTGGCTTTTTAAAAGACTGCAGGGAGTGCCATCTGGTGGAAACTCAAGCACTGCAGGACTTCAAACTGAAGCCCTGCTTGAAGATGTCCTTTGTCCCAGCTGCTGGAGCTCGGTTATGCGCATCCTTCTGGGGACCCCAGGTGCGAAGTGACACCAGGCACTGTGATGACATAAAGCAGTCTTTGGGATGGCGAGAATGGGTTTTGAATTCAGATCTAAGTTGAATTCAGATCTAAGCTGAGTCTTGGATTTATCATCTGTAACATCAGGACAGTAATACCTGTCACATATAATTTCATATGGATTTTTTTTTTCAAAAAACATACTTTTTTTTTTCTTTCTGGCCATGCCCATGGCATACAGAAGTTCCTGGATCGGGGATCGGACCTGCGCTGTGGCAGTGACCTGAGCCACAGCAGTGACAATGCCGGATCCTTAATTCACCGAGCCACACGGGAACTCCTAAATCAGACACTTTGAATTTTAAAAAACAGTCTGCACCCAAGGATCTGGGCTACCCGTTAGCCCTGCACTGGGAAACCCCCGGGCCCACAAGCTTGATTTGTAGCCAGTTTCCCCCAGCACAGTTGCTAACGGAGTTATCTCTCTGCATGAGTGGAGGCCTCACAGCCACGGGGCACGTGGCAAGAGCCCAGTCACACCGATTGGCTGGTTGATTAGTAGGTAGAAATGCGTTATTGCTTTGATTCCTTCCCGCCGCATGGGGGAAACCCTAGTCAGAGGTATTAAGTTTTCTCTTGACCTCTTTAGGCCAAGGTCACGGTTAAAATCCTTCTTCAGCCAAATGTCTCACGTCCCAAAGGAAAATAATGGTAGTTATGAATCCTGAATGGCCCCCAAAATGTTTCGTTTCAAATCGGTGCCAACCTCCAGCTTCCTCAAAAAACCACTCCTCTTGGAGTTCCCGTCGTGGCTCAGCAGATTAAGAACCCGACTAGTATCCATGAGGATGAGGGTTCGATCCCTGTCCTTGTTCAGTGGGTTAAGGATCCGGCATTGCCATGAGTGTGGTGTAGGTCGCAGACGCGGCTCGAGCCCATGTTGCTGTGGCTGTGGTGTAGGCCGGCAGCTGCGATTTGACCGCTAGCCTGGGAACCTCTGTATGCCGTAGGTGCAGCCCTAAAAAAATTAAAGTTTTAAAAAAAGTAAAACAAACAAAACAAAGCTAAACAAACAAAAAAGCCCCACGCCTCTTAACATACTGAGCAAAGCAATCCATTTCATTCGAGTCCAACTCAAAGAAATCAGTGACCGCGGACAAGTTCTCAGGCAGCCGGGGGAAAGGGAGAACGTGCCATGCACCCTGTGTGAGGCTCGCACAAAGCCGGGCTCCACGGAATCACTGAGGAGTATGAAGCCCACACAGCCTCCCAGGCCCGGCGCAGACCGCCCACTTTGGAGGAAACAGTGGCTTTCCTTGTTCTTGCCATCCTGAGTGCGGATTTTCTGTGCCCCTCCGGTGTGACATTGGTGGGTCCCGCCCGACGATGGGGGCGGTGGGACCCCAGGCTCCTGCTCCTGTTCCTTCTGCATCAGGCCTTCCAAAAACACCCAGTTTGGTTTGGTTGGTTTGGTTTGGGGGTTTTTTGGCCAAACCTGTGGCATACAGAAGTTCCCTGGCCAGGGATCACATCCGTGTCACAGCAGCAACGGGAGCCCCAGCAGTGACAAGGATCCTAAGCCACTGCACCACCAGGGAACTACTGCAAACACCCATTTTATTAAACCCATACCCTCGGGGCAAGTATGGAATCGGGCAGCTCCTAGCGCACCGTTGCTTGTCTTTTTTGTGATTTAAGAAGAGATGAGACACATGATCTAGAAGTTAAAAACCACTTCCTTTGAAAAATCTTTTTAATGTTAGAGAAAATGTCAAATATACATAAAAGCAAAGGAAGACAGCACGATAAACCCGCATCTAGCCCTCATGGTATTTTACAGTCATCACCGCCAGGTCGTGTCATTGCTAAGTTCATTGAATACCCAGTCCCCTCCAGGACTGCTTTAGGCTTCTGAGGCCCGGGTCTGAATAAGGCCACGCTGGGCTTGGAGTCTCCCTGGCGATAGACTGTCCCAGCATGGGGCAGAAGCGCCGCAGGAGAGAGCGGGCAGGCGGCTGGTCCAGCCTGCAGGCTCCCGAGGGCAGTGACATCCGAGCTGAGACTGAAGGCCAAGTGGGAGGTTGTCCTGGGAGAGAAGTGGAGGCCGGTCTGGGAAAGGGGCGTGATTCCCGCAGACGGAGCCGTTTATACGAAGAGCAGGGAAGAAAACGAACACGGGGATGTCAGGAACTGGAGAAACCCTAATGCGACTGCAGATACGTGTACCGAGGAGCAGGGAGGAAGAAAGCGGGCTGAGACAACAGAGCATCAGCGAATCTCGAGAGGCCTTTTGTGCCACGTTAAGTCTCCTGGGGATGCAAGGAGCCCCGGGATGGCTGGAAGGAGGGAGGTAACAGGTGTACAGTGGCCTCTTAGAGGATCAGCCGCTCTGCAGGGTGGGGACCCAATTAGCCTGCAGAGGAGCAGGGCAGGCTCCGAGGTGAGCCCCTTTGGGGAGGCGGCCTGATTGAATTAACAAGCCAGGCGGTCCAGCGGGGTTGCTGCTAAGTGCACGCCGGGGAGGCCACCGGCTCTGGAGCTCTCTCTGGGTCCTGCCGCTTCTGCTCTAAGGCAAGGCCAGAGTCAGGTGTACCTGTGCGTGTTTAGGATTCAAACGACAGCGGCGTTGGAAACGTTTATATGCACATGCGCAGCTTAAGAAAGAGAAGACTTTGATTACTCTGAGCCGCTCTGTCCCCTGCGGTTTCAACCTCACGCTTGCTTCCACAGCGCTGAGGACCTTGATGAGAAGGTTTCTCATTTCTCGTACGTACCGACATCAAGCCTTGAAAAGCCGTGGGATGAAATATCACAATATGAAGCCTTGTTGACCTGTTCCTTTATCTTCCTAAGAGAAACTGAATAGGAAATGAAAAATAGATGCATGAAAAAAAATAGATGCATGATTTATAATGATGTTAGATGACGGCTGTCAATCATTTTGGAAAGCTTTGCTGCACTGCGATGGCAAGCTTTCTGCAAAAGATGGTAATCATTTAATAGAAACTTTGAACATTACACAGATGTTCGGGTGTATTGCATTTCATTTCAGAATATGGAAATGACTCTACGGATTTAATTTACCAAAGGTGACTGACGTATGAGGCAGATCCTTGTAAAGCTTTCTTCTACTTGGCTGTGTATCCCACTGCATCTGAAATGCCGGGGGCTACTCTGTTGGCTCCTGAAATACTATTCCTTAGGTTTAGGTAAGTCAGGCTATTCTGGAAGCTGAATCAATTCTTTTAGACCTCAGAAAACGAACCAGTTTACTAAGGAAATGGAGAATTAACAGCCATGTGAATCACTGACCTCGTACCTACGGAATTGAACTCTGTAACTAGTTCTGGAATTCTCCTTACTCGCTGCGTGTGAGAAGAGTGAGAAGCTGGAATTTTGGCCTGAGAATCTGTGTGGTCACAGGTACCGAATTACAACTGGAAACTATTCCGAGCATATAAATTGACACTGTCACTGTCTGAGCTCCCACGTGGTTCAGGGGGTTAAGAACCTGACGTGATATCCATGACATGGTTTTTTTTAATTTTATTTATCCATGGTTTAAAAAAAACTGTACTGGCATAGTCAAATGTAATTTTTGTAGAGCTGAAGTTCCCAGGAAAACATCACTAGAGCTTCAAAATGGGTTTTGGGGAGTTCCCTGGTGGCCTAGTGGCTAAGGACCCAGCGTTGTCACTGCGGTGGCTCAGACCACTGCGCGGCCTGGGTTCAGTCCCTGACCTGGAAATTTTCACATGCCACGGACACAGCTGAAAGCAATATTTGGAAGTTTTTAATTTTCTGATATTTTATGTAATAAAAATTCCCTTCCTGATCTCTGGAGATATAGAATTTCAAGTAGAAAGAGCATAGGTTTTAGTTTAATTTTCCTTTCCTTTCTTTGTCTTTAACGAACTAGCAAATAGGAAAAGTGGGGGAGAAAAAGCCTAGGTAAATTTTGAAATCTTAGGACTTTGGTACATGGACCTTTTTTATTCTTTCTGTTTAAAAATGTTTTTGGAGGTCCCACTGTGGCTTAGCAGGTTATGAGCCCGACTAGTATCTGTTCCATCCCTGTCCTTGCTCAGTGGGTTAAGGATCTGGTGTTGCTGAGACTGTGGTGTAGGTTGCTGATGTGGCTTGGATATGGCGTTGCTGTGGCTGTGGTGTAGGCCGGCAGCTGCAACTCTGATTCAACCCCTAGCCTGGAACCTCCATCTGCTGCAGGTACGGCCCTGAAAGGAAAGAAAAAAAAACGCTGCAGTTCGGACTCCTCTTGTAACTCACAGCATAACCACTTGGCCTTGCTTCTGCAGTGGCTCTGGTTCGATCCCTGGCCCGGGAACTTCCATATGCTAGGCTGGGCCACATGTTTTTTTACAAAAAAAGTAAAGGTTTTAGTTAATTTACATTTTCAATTAGAATATTTGAAATCAGAATTGCCCAGCCCTACAGCTATGACTTAATGTGATTGTTGTAGTCCCCCCACACAGGTGGGCTGGACCCCACCCAGAATGTGGTCCTGATGTCCAGACCAGTGAGGCCACACACAGGACAGTGGCCAAGAAAGGTTGTCGCTCACCCTGCAGCCTCTGGGGAGGGCAGGGCCGGGTGTGAGCAAACCCAGGAAGGGCTCAGGAGACCGAGAAGGAGCGACTGTTCGAGGTTGCCAGGGTGGGGCCAGCTGGAGGATTTTCCCTGGCGAAGGCCAGGGCCTACGTGGTTTGACCTTCCCGCAAGGACCGAGGCAGAGGGCACCTGGGCTTTTGAATCAGCTGCCCAGCGGTGGGGCAGAAGCAGGGGAGAGAGCTGGAGCCTGGAAGCTAGTGGCAGTCGAGCGTTAGATGGAGTCACACTCTTTATTACAGAGGCTTTATTACAATAATAGCATAAGAGCACATACCACACGCAGTCTTCGTGCGGCCATTGGCCAAGACACCTAAGGCAACAGTCTGCACGCTTAGGTGCTTCTGTGCATCCTGCAGAGATGGTCTTATGCCTACACACACACACACACACACACACACACCCCTCATTCCC
>PVHT021183584.1:1909417-2040251 GCA_004024745.2 Catagonus wagneri
ACACACACACCTCATTCCCTTTACTAGAGGATGGGAGCCGAACACACACACACACACACACACACACACTCCCTTTACTAGAGGATGGGAGCCGAAATTCCTCCCACCGCGTTCTGTTACTGTCCAGAGAAGAGTCTGCGAGGCCGTCCGCCATTCTGAGTCTCAGTGTGGCCTCTGCTGCCGGGAGAGAAGCCTGACTCCTGCTCCCTGGGTTGCTGGAAGGAGTAGTCACACGACATGGGACCAGTGCCGGGAAGGGGACAGACAACGTTCCTCTTGCCCGCTCTCCTCCTGCTCCTCCAGCTGCTCCTCTTCAGCCTCTCTCACCAATTCCCCTCCCTCCCCCACCTCTGAGGTGCTGGAAACTCCCTAGGTTTTTATCCTGGGCCTTTTCCAGGATTAGCCAGGCTGTGCGGCCAGCTTGGGGTCAGCCTGGGGGCGATGGCTCGGTGCCCTCCTCCACAGTCCGCACGCGCGTGTACACGTCTCCTTACCCTCTAGACTGGAATGTCCAGGCACTTGTCGGAATTCCTGTCATCCCTCAGCAGAAGCGAATCCGCCTAGAAGCCATGAGGACGCAGGTTCGATCCCAGGCCTCGCTCGGTGGGTTAGGGATCCAGCCTTGCCATGAGCTGTGGTGTAGGTCACAGACATGGCTCGGATCCCGAGTTGCTGGGAGCTGTAGCTCCGAGTCATCCCCTAGCCTGGAAGCCTCCAAATGCTAGGGGTGCAGCCCTAGAGAAAAAAAAAAAAAAAAGATTAGCAACGTCTTCACTGTTCCCCAAACTCTTCCATGATGGCAAAACGGTACCATCATCTGCTTGGTTTTGAACAGAGATTTAGAGGCCTCACCCTCGAGTTTGCTGTAGACCTCATCTCACACCTACTCAGTCTTCGGGTTTTGTCCACACTATTCAGCATTATCTCTTGGTCTGTTTCTTTAGCTCTCTCCATCCCTTTCAACGCTTCCCTAGATCACATTGCCATCATCTCCCCCAAAACTATTGCAGCGCCTCTTCCCTGGTCCCCTCTTTTGGGTCATGCCTGCCTCTAAGTGACACCAGAAGTCATTCTCCCTAAAACACAAGCCTGTCCCACCCCGAGTTAACTCCCTAACGCAGCCTTGCCCGTGCGCCCCATTTCCATCTGATGTGGGTCCAGCTTCTTAAGTGGATGCAGTCTTGTTCCATCTTTTCATCTTTCTAGGGATCTTCTCCAGTCCCAGTGGCATGAAGTATCTTATGCTACAGATTCCTAAACTTACGTCTCCTAGACTCCACTGAGATGTCGGCCCTGGGCTTCAGGCTGTTTCACAACAGCCTTCTTGACCCCTCCATCCGAGTGACTCACAGGCATCTGACACGGGTTTACCAGGAGTCTTGATTTCCCTCCCCACCTGCCTCATTTCAGCAAAAAAATCACCCAACGGCTCAAGGCAGACACTGAGGGATTACCCTGATGCTTTTCCTCAGCGAGTACATCCAGCCCACCTAAAGTCCCATTAATTTGCTCAGATCTGTCCACCTCCCTGTATTTAATTCCCATCACCTGCCTCTTTCACCTGGACCAGTGCCAAGCCCCCTGTTTCTCAGTTCCCACGCTGCCCCCCTTCTAGGTCACTCCTACACGAAGCAGCCAGATGAGTCTTTACAAAAAAATAAATCAGTTGATGTTGATCTCCTGCTTAAAACTTTTCAGAGATTCCCATTGATTTTTAAATAAAATCTGGAATTCCTGTTGTTACTTAGCAGGTTAAGAACCTGGCTGGTATCCATGAAGACGCAGGTTCGATCCCTGACCTCGCTCAGTGGGTTAAGGATCTGCCATTGCCACAAGTTGAGGTGTAAGTCACAGACACGGCTCGGATCCGGCGTTGCTGAGGCTGTGGTGTAGGCTGGCGGCTGCAGCTCCAATCAGACCACTAGACCGGCAACTTCTGTATGCCACAGGTGTGGTCCTAAGAAACCAAAACAAAAAATAAAATGAAATCCAAAACCGTTGCTATGCCGTGCTTGCCCGTCAGTCTACCCAGACTCTTAAACCCCCTCGCTCAGCGCGTAGGAAAGCAGGTCATTTTCTTCCCCACTCACCTGGAATCCGGAGCATCTAGGACGTTGCCTGGTACCTAAGAGATAGGTAATACATGTCTGTTGAGAGAATGAATAAATGAGTGGTTTACAAAACCCTTCCTGGTCTGCCCTGCTTCCGCTGTTCCCCTTCTACTCCCCAAATCCGTCTGAGTCCCACCAAATGCTGGGAGTGGGATGAGCAGTGGAAGTATCTGTCCCGCACACACTTTTATTTACAGTGGCAGAAATCAAAGTGAAGGAACGCCGAGAGGTGGGTGAAAATTCTATGGCAGAAGCAGGAGAGATGAAGCTCCTCCATCGTGCTCCTTCTCAGCTCTTCTCAGCTCACACCTTGCAAGTTTTGATTATTCCTTCACCATCGTTTGGGAAGCGTTGTTAAGTGCTTAATTCAGTAGCACTACGTACACTCATCACTGCCTTCTATTTCCAAAGCTTTTCATTAACCCAAGCACTCCGCACCCATAAACAATAACCCCATCAGCCTCTACCTCCAGCCCCGGGGAAGGGCTGTTCTGCTTTGTATCTGCGCATTTGCCTGGTTTTGGCTCCTCATATCAGTAGAATCCTTCTCTTGTCCTTTTGTGTCCAGCTTCTTCCACTTGAGCATGTTTTCAGGGTTCATCCAAGTTGCATCATGTGTCAGAATTCCATTTCTGTTTATGGCTGAATAATATTCGAGTTTGCTTTTCCATGTATTTGTCCTATAGATATTTATCAAGGACTTTGTTAAGGGCCAGGAACTGTTCTGGTCACTATTGATACAGCAAAGAACAAAAGGGGAAAGTTACTACCTACGTCGTCGTACTAACAAACAAGTGAAGACGTAGTGTGTCAGGCGGCAGCGGTGCTGTGGAGAACCGGTATTGCAGGGAGAGCTGTCCGGGAAGAGGGGGTCCGAGCGGTAGGGCGGACCAGCCACGTGGAGCCTTGAGAGGGAGTTCAGGGGCTTTGCATTTACTCTGCAAAGAGCAGCCGGTGGAAAGTTTGGTGTTCCGGAGTGACATAATCTGACCTACATTTTAAAGGATAACTGGTTTCAGAATTGAGACTAGACAATGAGGAAAAATGCGGCAAACTGGAAGTAAAAGTACCAGTTAGGGGCTATCCCAGTAGTCCAAGTGAAAGATGCTAAGACCTGTACTGGGGCGTATTCATCAAAGTTCTCCAGAGACTCAGAACCAGCAGGGTATATAAGTGATAGATAGGTAGATAGATAGATAGATAGATAGATAGATAGATAGATAGACAGACAGACAGACAGACAGACAGACAGGGATTCTAAAGAACTGACTCATGTGGTTATGGAGGTTGGAAAGTCTGAAATCTGTAGGGCAAGCCAGCCCTACAGACTGGAAATTAGTTAAGAGTTGATGCTTCGGTCTTGATCTGAAATCCACATGGCAGTCCAAGCAGGCTGGCAAAGCAGGGAGTTTTCTGTCTTTCAGTCTTCTGGCCAAACCCGTTTGCAGGAAACTGTTGCATGCCTTGTCCTAGATCCTGGCTTGCTGGCAATCTTTGGCATTCCCTTGCCTGTAAATGCATCACCCCGATCTCTGCCCTCATTTCCACATGGTTTCCTCCCCTACGTACGTGTCTGGGTCCAAACTTTCCCCTTTTATAAGGACACCGGTCAGACTGGGTTAGGGGCCCACCCTACTCCAGCAAGACCTCATCTTGGCTGAAGTGCATCTGCAGCAACTCCCTTTCCAAATAAGGCCATATTCTGAAGTCCTGAGGGCTGGGACTTCAACATACAAATTTTGGGGAGACCCAGTTTAGCCTGTAACACAGTGATAGTTGTGTTATAAGAATATGGGAAGTAGCTGGATTTCTTTTTTTCTTTTTTGGGGCGGGCTCATCTGTAATGTGTGGAAGTTCCTGGGCCAGGGATCAAATCTTCCCCACAGCAATGACAATGCACATCCTTAACTGCTAGGCCTCCAGGGAGCTCAGGAACTTTTTTTAAATAAAGTTGAGGAAAAACAGGTTATCTCATAAAATTAAATCTAATTTCAAATTCTGTGATTTTAATTCTAAAGGCTCTCAGATTTTTTTTTTTTGTAAGAAGGTAGGTTAATTCTGCCATGAATGTTTCCTTTATGAAACAGTACTATTTAGGGATGAATGAGAATTTTCGGTTTGCCTTTTAAGGGGTGAGACTCTTTATATAGGTTAGGGACGCGGTGCTGCTCAGTAAAGCAGGACTGGGGAAACGACTGCTCATCAGAGCGGGGTGCTCCCCGTGTCTGCGGCACACGGACCCCACCGTGATTTTACTTGGCGGCTAATGTCTTTGAAACCCTCAGAATGTCATCTAGAATCCGGCCTAAAAGGAAGACGGCTTCTGGTATGATCAGCACCAACAGCAGCTTAAGTTCTCTCCTCAGATAACTTTTCTCAGATTGAATTTTGTGGCTACGCGGGTACTCCGCGCTCTGTCCTAGCCAGGACGACCAGAGCAAGTGGCCGGATTTCGGGGCCTTCCCGTGTCACGCCTCGCAGCCCCGCTGGATAGAGCTGCGGGGGTCCCTGGGCAGAAAGAAGCCAGAACTAGGGAGGAGGCCTCCGATCCGGAGGGAAAAAGACCCCCCTAGGGAAGCGAGAAAGAGCAAAGTCTCCAGAGGCCCAAAGGAGCCAGGCTTTGCGTTTCTGCGGCTGAGGCTGGGACTTTTATTCTGCCTGAACATTCCTTCGCTCACAGGCGTCTCTGTCTGCAAGCACAGGAGCGGAGCGGAAAGCCTAATGAAGCGTGCGGAGGAGGGGGCGGCCGGCGACTGGGGAAGGAGGGCTGGGGCTGGAGGAGAAGAGAAGAGTCTGGTTACAGGATCACACGTTCTCAAAAAACCGTTTGAAAACTTGACCCGCAGACCCAAGTCCTAGGACCTACGAAAGGCCGGTGGAGCGGCCTCCGGGCCCCCAGCAGCCGGCGTGCGCCAAAGTGCGCCTACCGCAGGCTCTCCGCGTCCCAGCTGGTTCCAGCCCCGCCTGAAGCCCGGCGGGAAGGCCGCGGGTGGGCTCGTCGAGCTCCGGGACTCAGCCGGTTCTCTCTTGACGTTCTCAGCATGGGGTCCTTCCGGCCCGCTGCCTGCGTCCCCTGGGGTGCCTGCCGTCCCCCGGGCCCCGCTAGAGCAGACTTGGCCGCAGGCCCGCCCTTCCCCGCAGGTGCGCGCCGGATTAGCGGCGACCCGCCCGGGTCCGGAGCCCCCCGCCCCCGCCCAGGGCTGGGCCCCTGCCGCGCTTGCCCCCAGACCCGCGCGGGGCGCCCAGGCGGGCTCAGAGCTTTTTCTGAATTGCTCATTGCCCACGTCGAGTGAGCTGCTGGCGCTTCTCCAGAAGCCTCCCGGGCTCCCAGCTCCAAACCCTAAAATAAACGAGGCGCAGCTCCAGAAAGCGGGGGAGGAGGGAGAAGCATCCACACGCGGGGGATGGAAATACTAGGAGAACGAGCCGGTGCTCTAGGAAAAGGTAATGAAGGGAAGTGAGACGGTGAGAATTTACTCCGAAATGCAAACCGCGCTCCATCCCGGCGGGGCGCAGACAAACGACCGGACGACGAATCAGCCCGCGCTCTCGGCGGCTTCCCAGAGAGGGCCTCATGAATGAGAATGGGTTGCTAGGCTTCCTCGCTCCCTCCCAACACCCGCTTCCCACAAGACTTCCTCCGGGGAAAGAAAACAGGCCGGGACTGGCAACTGCACAGAGCGGGAGCCGCGCCAAGCCCCAAGCTGCCGCCTTCAGGACCCTGGAGAGCGGCCGTCGCGCCCTGGGGACCGGCGCCTCGCCCCGTCCAGCACCTCGCCGCCCCGTCCCGTGTATTCGCTGCTTCCCGCCTCCACCTTCATTTTTCTTGGCAATCACCACTCCTGTTTTTCACAAACAGATTAAATTCTCTTTGTTTTGCTTGAGGGGACTGTTTGGTCAAGTTCCAGTTGGTAACTTCACTAAATGTTAGTGGACCAAGAAGCCCCGAGACGTCCAAAATGAGAGCCTGAACAAGGCAGAAGACTTAAAAAGCCACTGAGTTCCATCCCTTTACCTCACAAGCGAATCAGATAATCTCAATAAAGAGCATGTACCGTTTCTTTCACTGCAAGACTAGAACCCTGGGTCTAGAGCCCTGGGCCTCTGCCTTATAAATGTATGCTTTCCTATGCTTTCTAAGATAAAAATAATTTCATTTTCACCTTGGCTGCTTAGGTCTCTCAAGCGACAAGGGCAGGGTGGAAAGGCCTGTGTTCAGGGGAGTGAGGTGGACACGCGGGGTGTGGAAGGAGGGCCTGCAGGACGTGCATGCAAGTCCTAGTCTACCAGTACAGTCAAAGCCAAATCGCCGGTGCCGTTTTCCATAGCCTGAGGGGCCCTCCAAGCCTGCCCTGGACGCCCAGTGACCTCATCCGGCCTCTGTGCCTCTGGCGGTGGAGCCCTCGGCGCCTCTGGCAGGGAAAGGGCTGAGGGAAAGAGACTGGACGAGAAGAGCTGGAGGCAGAGCGAGAATTGCCAACGGGAACCAGGAGATGTTCGTCCAAAGTCTAAAGAACCGAGAGAGGTGAACACAGACCTCGGTTTAACAACGTGCCTGCGAGTTCCCTGAGAATGTTAACATTCCCATTGCGGTGCAGTGGTTTCGGACAGGGTCGGAGATTCTGCATTTCCAACAGGCTTCTGGGTACCACCCATGCTGCGGTCCGAGGACCACACTTTGAATAGCAGGGAATTAGAAAGGGGCGGGAGGGAGAGAAGGTGGGAGGGTCAAAGCAGAGGCCTCTCTTTTGCTCCCACTCACCTTCTCTTGCGCCCCAAGATAAGGCCTCAAAGCGCCGCAGTAAGCGGCTCTCTGCACGTTTTCTTCAGTCTGTAGCCGGACCCAACAGTGACGGTGTGCTGGTTGTTTCTCTCCTCCGCCTCTCGCCCTTCCCCGCCGCCCGCCCTGCACAGCTCCCAGGCTCGCCCGCTGCCCCGAAGCTGCTCAGCATCCTTTCCGGCACGCTCTCCGGCCTCGCGCGCTTCTTCTCTCACCTTCTCCGGCGATCCCCGCCTGAGGCTTCCCAGAGGCGCCCGGACTTCTCTCTTCTTCTTCCCGCCCTGCCAGCTGCTGGACCCACGCCGAGGCACGAGGAGCGGCTGGGCCGCCTCTCGCTTCTGCTCAGGGCAGCTCTGACACTGCCCGGCCGACCCCCAGGGAGACGCCTGCCCCGGGAAGAGGACGCCAGCGCTGGGCAGAGCTCGCCCGTGCCCGTGAGTACTGTGGGCTCCGCCACCCCATCCGCGGCCTCGCCCGGCGCCAGCATCTCTAGTTTGTCCCTTTCCCAGACTGACCCAGTCCACGTGCGGCCGCGAGGGCTCCGGCCAGCAAGGAGTGGGGGAGGGGGGCGGATGGAAAGATCGCGGCCGGGCTGAGCACAAAGAAAAGGCGCCAGCCTGCCACTCCCTGCCCCCAAGAGACCCTCGAAGCTACTTTTCCCGGGCCATTTCCTTCCAGGGTCAACGGAAGAGGGAGGGAGCCCGCGCCCTCCCCAGAGCGCTTCTCGAAGTCGCCTCACCAGCGGCTCTCCTCCCCTCACCCAGGGCGGCCCCGCCCCCTCCTCGCGCCCCCGGTCCCCGGCCCGGCTCCGGCCGGGGGGCCGGGGAGGAAATGACGTGACGTTCTTTTAGCGTCCGGTCAGCTTCCAGCCTGTTCGGCCCTCCGAGCTCGGGGGCACGGTCCCGGCGCTCCGACTGCCTCGCCCCCGAGGGCACGCGGGTGGCTGTCGCGACACGTGGCTCCGCGCCCGCAGAGCTGGGCGCCCGGGTTCCCGCCACCCTCCACGTCTTCCCCTTCCCCGACGACTCCGGAGTCGGGAGTTAGCCACCTCCTTGCCGCCCGGCCCGCGGGGCCCTGGGCTCAGGCCGGCAGGGAGGGCCGAGGAGCCCCATTCCAGGGCGGGACCGCGGGCAGCAGAGGCTGCGCCGGGCGTGCCGGGGGCAGAGCGGGGAGGACCGCCCTGGGCAAAGGGAGATGGTGGGGGCTTCCCCCCACCCCAGGCGGACAGTCCACGGCCAGGCTCCCCGCGAACCAGCACCGGGCGCACACACCGGCCCCTCCCACCACCCGCTTCATTCACTGGGTCCGAGCACGCTTTCCCGCAAGCTGGAGGCTCGCTCCGCCCCCAGCGCGCCCGAGCGCTGGGACAGCAAAAGGGGGACCTGCGGCGCCCACACTCTCGGCATGTCCCAGCCCCGGGCTGGAGGAAAGAACCGCGGTCCGGGCGTGGATCGCCCCCCACCCCCCACCCCGCCCCGCCGCCGACGAGCTCGCGGCCGCGGGAGGGAGGCGAGCCCTGGGAATGCCCGGCCGGCGGGGCGGAGGTGAGGGGCGGGGAGACGCGGCGCGGAGGGAGGGAGGGAGAGGGCAGAGGAGAGGGCGACGGGAAGACCGGAGTGTGGGGAAGAGGAAAGCCTGGGAAAGCGGTCGCGGGCGTAGCGAGGGCAGCACTTAGAATAAAAATAAGGCGCTCGCGGGACGCATGCGCACGGCCGACGGAGGCGAGCCGGCCGCAGCTGCCCCTCGGGCTCGCGGGGCGGACGGACCAACCGTGAGTACCCGGCTCGCTCAACCGCGCGCCCCTCCCGGACTCGCCCCAGGCCTCGGGGCGGGGGAGGGAGGTGGCCGGCGCCAGGCGGGGCGCGCACGCTGGCGGGGCCCGGCGGTCGGGTAGTGGCCGGGGTGGCGGGAGCGCGTCCGGCCCCTACATCAGGCGGCGCGTGGAGGGTGCGGGGCTTGGGGTGTGGCCGCGTCTCCCGGGCGCTCGGTCCCGGCGTCCGCACGGCTGGAGCTCTGTGGCCGGGCGTCCGGGAGTCACTGGTATTGTCACTCTAGCAGCTTTGGGAAACTCCCGGCGCGGAGGCGGGCAGTCCGGGCGCAGGCGGGAGGGAAGCGGGGACACTCGCCGAATCGCAGAACCTCCCTTTAGAGACGCGCCGCTCAGGTGGGGACCGGAGGCGGGAAGCGGGCGCCCGCCGCGGACCCCGGAGGGTCTGACCCAGTGTCCGCACCGACGCTCTGGGCACCGAATGGACGGAAGTGCCCTTCCTGCTGCCGGCGCCAAGGAGGTGGAGGCGGGCGCCGCGGGCGTTTTGCTTTTGCGGGAACCCGGCGACTGAGGCTTCCGTGCGCTCGGCGCTGCGCTCGAAAGTTAGAAGGCGTGTGGCGCCGGGGCCGCCGAGACACGAGGGGCGGTGGCGGGGACCTGGGGGCGGCGGCGCGGCAGGGGGCTGGGCTGCTCCCCTCCCCCCCCGCGGGGGAGGGGCACGGAGGCGGCGGGGGCAGGGCCGGGGTCGTGGTGCTGCCGGAGCCGGAGCGGGAAGGGCCTGGGAGAGGCAGGGCCCCGGGATCAGACCGGCTGGCAAGTCTCCGGGACTCCCCCGCCTCCGAGGAAAGCCTGGGCGGGCGGGGGGCGGCCCGGAGCGAGCCCCCCGGCGGCGAAGGCGGCGGCTGGCGCCGGGAGCAGAGTGAGCGCGGCGGCAGTGTCTGTCCCGGAGACCTCCCCCACCTCGCTGCCGCGCGACGGTCCGGCGGAGGCCGGGCGCTCTTTGTCCACCCACCCCCCCGACGCGGATTAGCCGCAGGGCGCGGGTGGCCCCAACAGCAGCGGGTGCCGGCGGCGCGGACGAGACTGCTTGCGCGCCGGGAGCAGATGCAGTCACTCGTCCGCAGCTGCTCGCCTGGCTCCGCGGAGCGGGGAGCTCCTGCGCCGGCTCGTTACCCTCCGGGGTCAGCCCCCTCCGCTGGAGCGCGGGTTTCAGGGCCCCGGCTTGGCTTGGCTTCATTTCACTTCTGGCGGTTCCCGATTGTGGAACTGATCAAACAAGGGTCCGAGTTCACGAAACGGTCTGACTTCCTCCCCCGACTTGGCACTGGCACTTTGTAATGAAAAGACTCCATCTTGTGAACTCTTAGTTTTTGCTTACAACCTAATTTTCTAGTGGGCCTTGTATTGTTTATCTTCTGTTAAGTGGCATCTTTTGTATTATATCAGTAACCCATATGAGAGGCAATATTGCCTAGTGGGTTCCCGGATTCTGTAACTGTCTGGATTCACATTCCAGCCTAGCTGTGTGGCCTCAGGCAAGTTACTTAATCTCTTGGTGCCTTAGCTTTCTCATCTGTAAAATGGGGACCAGGAAAGTACCGGCCTCACAGGTTGGCTGCCAGCATTCAGGAGGGTAATACAGGGGAGCTCTGGCACACGCCTAACATAAAGCTGTTATTACTGTTGTTATTATGTTGATGCTAAATTAGCTAAGGAGAATATAAAAAGGTCAGGAACAAAATACATATTTTGTTATAAAGAGTAAATATAATGAAATAGAGGATGTCCATCACAATTAGAAAAACAGAAAATGCTTGCAATATCTTTATTTTTCTTTTTTGGCCACCATGGGGCACATGGAGTTCCTCGGCCAGGGCTCAGATCCGAGCCCAGGGATCCACTAACCCGCTGTGCCAGGTCAGAATCGAACCCGCGTCCCAGTGCTCCAGAGAGGCCACTGATCCGGTTGCAACACAGTGGGAACTCCCTATGTCAGTATCTCAACTTCAATACATTTCTACATCATCTGGACCCTTTCACTTCAAGTAATTATGAAATATGTATATACAGACTTCAAACAGCATTTTAAGAAAATTACCCCAACCTTCAAAATATTTCACGTTGTCAAATGGATATACATTAAAAATATATTAGGCCATGGTATACACAGAAAACCCAAAGTCTTCATTAGGATATTGCAGAGTCAACTTTGTTTAAAAGAATCCGGGAGTTCCCGTTCTGGTGCAGTGGAAACGAATCCAACTAGGATCCATGAGGTTTCAGGTTTAATTCCCTGCTCAGCGGGTTAAGGATCCGGCGTTGCCTTGAGCTGCGGTGTAGGTCACAGATGCGGCTTGTATCTGCCGTGGCTGTAGCTGTGGTGTAGACCTGCAGCTGTAGCTCCGATTAGACCCCTAGTCTGGGAACCTCCATATGCCCCTGGTGCGGCCAAAAAAAATTAATTGATTAATTAATTAAAAAAATAAAAGAATCCAGGGATTTATCTTAGGAGCTAGAAGTGATAAAAGATAGAATGATAAAAGGCAAGTTACTTGTTTACCTCTTTCACTTTATAGTTGAGGAAATACTCAGAGAGGCTAAGGGCCTGGGTCAGACCTGTCCAGCTGTAGAGGCCAGAATGGGATTAGAATTAGGTCCCTGACTCCCTGCTCAGGGCTCTTGCACACCACGCAGGTGACTTCCTCTTTGCTATACATTTATGGACCTTCAACAAACGTGAAACCAGAATGCATTATATAAAGAAAAATATACAAGCATGTGTTATCTCTAACAGAGAAAAGGCTGGGCAGTGATGTGGCTGCTGCTCTCTGACCGCTTTGTCACGGCCCTCACAGCAGAAGGCATGGCCACGGGCTTACCTGAGGTAAGGGAGCTCACACAGCCGGAGTTAGAGTTCAAGGTCCAGCTTGGGGCTGCGTATTCTAGTCATCCCCTCTAATGCTTGCTTTTACATTAGACATCATTTTGGAGAAGTTCCGTTGTTGCTCGCCAGGTTATGACCCCAATGCGTATCCATGAAGATGCAGGCTCCAGCCGTGGCCCCGCTCAGTGGGTTCAGAATCTGGCGTTGCCATGAGCTGTGGTGTAGGTCATGTCGGTCGCAGATGCAGCTCAGATCCCATTTGGCTGTGGCTGTGCTGCAGGCTGGCTGCTGCAGCTCCGAGTCATCCCCTGGCCTGGGAACTTCATATGCCGCACATGCAGCCCTCAAAAGCAAAAATAAAAACTAAAAAAAATTTTAAAAGAAATCATTTTTGAGCTTTTCTTAAATTTTCAAAAATCTCCTTCCTGCTTACTTTGAATGTCTTTCCTGTAAGAGACCTTCTTTTTACGAAAGTCTTTCAAGATTACATGCAAAGGAGTTCCCATCATGGCTCCGCGGAAACGAATCTGACTAGCATCCGTTAGGATGCAGGTTCGATTCCTGGCCTCACTTAGTGGGTTAAGGATCCGGCATTGCCGTGAACTCTCGTGTCGGTTGCAGACGGGACTCAGATCCTGTGTTGCAGTACCTGTGGCGTAGGCTGGCGGATACAGCTCCAATTCAGCCCCTAACCTGGGACCCTCCATATGCCATAAGTGTGGTCCTAAAAAGAGAAAAAAAAGATTACATATAAGGAGATTTTTATTATTCCAGATTTTGTAGAAAAGCAGGGGTGAAAGAAGAAAAAAACTTTCTTATTTTAATGCGATTGCCAGGACACTGGTTTCATCGCAGTCACTTCAGCATCACTTCCTAAGGCCCTTCTGTTCTTTCATTTCTGCACACGGCCTTCTAAGGACAATCACCTTCCGGGGACAGAAGCAGCTGGTGGCTTAAAGGTCCAAACCTCACATAAGCGGTTTAGAAATTACATGGCAAAGCTTTTCAGGTGAGTGTCTGGCCTTGCAATTATTTACGGGGATGGTGTGTCTTCCAGGGAAAGCATTTCTAGGAACTGTTGCCTGCATCCTTGATCTTTTTTTTTTGCCTTTTTCTAGGGCCACACCCGCGGCATATGGAGGTTCCCAGGCTAGGGGTCTAACAGGAGCTGTAGCTGCCGGCCTACACCACAGCCATAGCAACATGGTATCCGAGCCGCGTCTGCAACCTTCACCACAGCTCACGGCAACGCCGGATCCTTAACCCACTGAGCAAGGCCAGGGATTGAACCCACAACCTCATGGTTCTTCGTCGGATTCGTTAACCACTGAGACACGATGGGAATCCCTGCATCCTTGAAAAAGAAGACCGTGACTCCCAATGCATGGCGTGAAGGGGCCCTCCACCAGGGGATCTGCGTCCCTGAACACCTAACACGTGTTCTTAGCCAGAACTCCAGGGCGCTGAGCAGGGAGTGAATTTCTAGCGTCCTCCCAGCGAGTTTAGCACCACCGAGTTCTGAAATCACCCGTGTCAAGTCGATCCCATTATGGTCGTGAGGTGAATCACGGTCCCACTGGGAACACTGGTGATGGGTTGCCTGTGCACCACCAGCTGACTCGGGCATGAGCGTCTATTCACGTACCTCTGGTGTCAGCCAGCAACTGAGTCAGAGCCGAGCGTGGAGTACAGCGCCCGTGAGTCACGGCACTTCTGAGACGGTCCCGGCATGTTACCTTGAGCAGCCAGCCCGAGAGTTTAGACACCGCTGCCCAGGGCGAGTCATAGTATGATTGCGAGGGCTTCTCTTACAGCCGTTCACGGTCAAGTCCGACGTGCCTGAGCGCTCAAGGTGATGGTCCCCAGTTATGAATTCATAGAGTCCAGCTGGTTAGACTCTAGCTGTTTTCATGTGGAGTCATTTGCAAAATATGACTACTATTTTCTGTTGCATGAGTAACAGCAACATAATATTCTGCCGAGTTATTTCAATGATTATTACAGCCGGCTGACCTTTCTGGTTGCAGAATGCTCAGTTTCTAGTTATTAATTCACTTTACTCTAAATTGTAAGACCTTTCTCAAGTACATGTTAATGTTTGGATCTTGGACAACAGCCTTTCACGCAGAGTTACTTCCTGGGGTCCCGGGTGACCACATGCGGTTCAGCCCTACAGTGAAGTGGAAGGAAACCTCTTGTTTCCTGGTCTGTCTCCGGCTGCGCCCCTGTCACCTCGGAGGTCGGCTGGACGGTGCTTGCTCCGGAGCTGGAACACGAGTTTGTGCTGCCTGTAGCTCTAAGTCTGCGACAGCGGGCACTTCCAGCCCGTCTGAGGCTGTTGACCAGATCAGCGCAGGCTTGTATTGCTGCTCCACTTATGCAAGACAGTGGAAAGGAGCGTGCAAGCCATGCCCTGCCCAACCCTGAAAGACTTACGTCTCAGGGCGGGGCGAAAATGAGATTGAAGGGACCAGGAGATTTGTGTAAAAGTCTTGAAGATAATTACTGGCAAGAAGTTATTATCCTTGGAATCAGGATTAGATTGCTGTTTTAAAAATTACATGTGTGTTTTTCTCTGTTTATGCCCTGACGAATGCAAGATGCATAGACCTCACCATGTACCTTTATTGTATATCTCAAAGCATCCATTTTCGGTGATAACACGGGCACTAATCTGGGCACCCCCTACTGTATGGAAAAAGCGGGTAAGAAGTCCAGTTCTTCCGGGCTTAAGGTAATTCCTGGCAAATTTGGGTCATTAGAACGCTCTATAAAACAAAAACAAAGCTTCATATATATTTGCTAAACTTAGGAGCTAGAGCTATTTTGTGAGAATCATGCTTTTTTAAACTTTGTTATAATTTATAAAGTATACACTTCTTATTTTTTTATTTTTTATTTATTTATTTTTTTTGCTTTTTAGGGCCGCACCCATGGCATATGGAGGTTCCCAGGCTAGGGGTCTAACAGGGGCTGTAGCTGCCGGCCTTCACCACAGCCATAGCAACCGGGCACCCGAGACATGGCTGTGACCTACATCGCAGCTCACGGCAACGCCGGATCCTCAACCCACTGAGCGAGGCCAGGGATCGAACCCTCATCCTTAAGGATACTAGTTCGGTTCGTTTCCGCTGAGCCACAATGGGGACTCCTATAAATACTAATTTAGCTAGAGCATATATTTGTTAAAATATATCAAATGTAATCTGAGAATCAGAAGGCTACATAGAGGTTTTTTTTTTTTTTTTTGTCTTAATGGAAACCAGTCCCTTATGAGCCTTTTAATGTATCCCTTAGGATGGGGGTTTTATTCCTAAGTCTCTGTCTAAATGCCTTATGTAGTCTCACAAAGGGAGAATTAAATGGTTCTGGCCTCCTGCAGAGTCTGGAACTCATGACCACACATGTGTAATACATTTCAGCTCACTGAGATTTTTTCAGTGTTAGATCTGCTTGGTCACTAGATTTTTCCAGTGATAGATCTGCTTGGTCACTAGTTGTGGGTCACTCCATGCCAAAGTGACGGGGACCTAAAATTTAGGAGCTATTTTAGTGCAAACTGCAGAAAAGCAATGCCTTGGGGAGCAGAGGTTCTCGCCCACACCCGAGCAACAGCAGACAAAATCGTTCCATCAGCTCGGCCCCCAGAGCACCGTCTTGGGCTCACGAAGCAGCGTGGAGCCCAGGTAACCATGTGCCCAAGTGTCTATTAGCTTCTCCTAATCAGCAGCGGACCTGCTGGCAAAAGGACTCCAGAGGCCCCCACTGATGAGGTTCCAAAAACAGCTGCAGCCTGTGTAGCCAGCTGGGGCCCGGGCGCGCTGCAGGGCGCGGGGCGGGTGGTGCGGACTCCAGCCCCGCGGGCGTGCCCCGCAGGTGCGTGTGAGTAAGGCGTGACTTCTGCTGCACTTGCCCCTCCAGACGGAGGGGAGATTGCTCGTTCCTGGGCAGTTGGGAGAAGGCGGGCTCTGATTCGGGGTGTGGATTGTATCTGGCTTCGAGGATTGCTGCTGCACTTCACAGGGGGGTCTCCCCTGGTCTGGATTCTGTTTTAAAACAGTAGCTCCTTTAGGCTTTGAGGGCCGTGCGGTCTGTTGCAAGGACGCAGCTCTGACCCCGTAGCGGGGATCCGTGGCGCTGGATGGGGAGGGTTTGCAGAGAAGTCAGCAAGCGTAGCAGCAGCGAGGGGCAGCGAGGAATCCAGGCGACTCCTAGGATGGGTGGAGGGGGTGCTGTGGGTGGATGGACGAGCCAGCTGGAGAGGACAGAGCAGGGCCTGCCTGGGGACAGGCGTCCCTTTAGACACTGAATCTGAGGCACCCGTGAGGGCTCGGTTGTGATGCAAGGAGGCTGCTGGGTCAGTGGGTTCGGAAATGAGGGGACTGGGCTGGGCTGGAGGCGGACACGCGGGTCTGAGCTGTGGTGTAATCAGCTTCCGGGGCTCGTGGTGGGAGATCCTGAGCCTCTTCGGTGGGACACAATTGCCGTATAGAACCTGCGCTTGCTTTTCTCACATTAAACAACCTCCCGCGCGATTCTGTGTGCTTATCACAGCTAAGGCCCGGGTCCCGATCCAGACCACTGCCCGTTTTCCTCTGACCTGCCCACTCAGAAAGGTTTTCATATTTTTAAAAATTGCTTATTACTTATTTTATATAGAGAGAGATTTATTTTGAGGAATTGGCTCTCGCAGCTGGGAAGCTTGGCAAGTCAGAAATCTCCACGGAGGAAGCTGGCAGGCTGGGGACTCGGGGACAATTGCAGTGCTGGCACCATCCCTTCTTGTGGCCGTGGGGGTGGGGGTGGGGGTGCGGGCACTGACTCCGGAGCAGCCAAAGGCAAGGAGGCTGGAGGGCTTGGTCTGGGGGAGGGAGGAGCGGGGCTTCTCTCCCGCTCCGGGTGCCCCACCCCAGCTCCTCTAATGCAGAAGCTCAGCTCTCACCTTCTTTAATTGTTAGGGGAGGGAAGCAAAAGAAGAAGAATATTTCAGGGCACAAAAGGTTTAAGAAATTAGCATTTCGGTGTCCCTAAATAAGGCTTTTCTCGGCCCACACCGCCAAGCGTTCACATACAGCAGGATGGCCGGTGACAGCTTTTGCACTGATGGAGACAGAGTTGGCAGCGGCAAGGAGCCCGAAAAAGCTGCCGTATTGATCTGTGGTCCTGTACGGAGGGACCTGGGATCCGTAACCTAAGTGTCAGTGTGGAGTTTTACCAGCTTCTTGTGGGAAACAGTCTAAGTGACGGTGAGTTCAACCCAGAGCGATGTCATTTCTTACAGAAATAGTGCGCTCGCAAGAGAGAAAAAATGTGGAAGGACAGACCGAAAATGCAATTAAAGACAATCTCCCATAGGAAACAGAAGCAAAGGATCTAACTTGTTTTCCTTTTGCAGCCACCATTTCAGCACTTGGCAATTTCGTACTAAGGGAAAACTTAGTGACAATTAATAAGCCCCAAAAGTTCCAATGAAGACGGGCGGGAGGGAAACGACACACAAAGTTTGATGAGCTCAGACGCCGAGGCTTTTAGGGCTTCAAGTCAGTCATAGCTGAAAAGCTTTACGTAGGATGGGAGCTTGATATTTCTTATCATTTATAAGAGAGGCCTCATCACAGGTGAAAATTCTAGCTAGTACTGGCCAGGGTGAAGTCTGAATAGCCAACACTACTATCCAGTAAGGGACCGTGGAGAATTTTCTATGGGAAAAGTAAAACTTGTGAAAAAAGAGAGAAAATTAGCCCACACAGACCTAGGAGTAGAAAAGGCCAATGAAACATTTTGTTCCTGGGGCCAGGGATCGAAGCCACGCCATAGCAGGGCCCAGGCCACTACAGTGACAATGCCAGGTCCTTAACCCATTGTGCCACAAGGGAACTCCAAGTTAGTTATTATGAACATGCCTTTTTGTACCTTTTTATCATCCCTAATTTGCATATACATTAATACAGTTCAGGAGTTCCCGTCGTGGCTCAGCAGGTTAAGAAACTGGCTAGTATCCATGAGGATGTGGGTTCGATCCCTGGCCTCGCTCAGTTGGTTAAGGATCTGTGTTGCTGTGGCTGTGCTGTAGGCCGGCAGCTGCAGCTCCAATTCGACCCCTAACCTGGGTACCTCCATATGCCTACCTGCGGCCCTAAAAATAAGTACATAAAAAAAATTTTTTTTTAAAGTAAGGCTCTTTTGCTCTTATCAGTATGTCAGGCACTTTCATAGACGTGGATTTGTAGAGGATTTAAATCCACGTGAAATTTCAATTCCCATTCTTAGGGTTTCACTGAAGCGTGCCTAGTTCACAGTCCCCTCCAGGCTCTGGTTTTATTTAGATCTTTCAAGCCCGAGGAGGAGATGAAATATGAATGCAACTGAACACGCTCAGAGCCTGTGCAGCCTTAAGTGCATGTGGCGTCTTCTCTATGAAATAAAACCTGAAATGTAATTACATTTTATGCATTTCTGTTTCTCGGGGGGTACTCTGGGAACCCACTTCTCCACTGGTGTTGTAGCAAAGACTGTGAATACAAAAATTCCCTGCGCCAGAGAGCACTGCAGTGCTCTGAGCCAGGGAAGGAGCCTGCATTCCAGACGTGATGCTAACCTGCGTCATGAGGGGGCGCTGGGACGCTCCGCCTGGTGTGGAAGCGGACTCCCCGCTGCAAGGTGCACTGCAAGGTGACGTGCAGGGAAGGGATTTCCGTGGCGCTCTTTCCCCAAATACACACTTTCACACTTGCAGTACATACCCCGTGCTCGGCGATGATGTAGCATCTCCGCCAGCGGCTGGGCGCTGTCCCCACACGGCCACACCCCGGGACACTCTTGTCCCCATCTCCTAGCGTCATCTCCCTGCCCTGCACACGTGTCACCACCCCCACAGCCGCAGCATAGCCTTGGTCCCGCTGTCTTTCTCTCTCCCTCCTTCTGCTCCCGTGAGTGTTTTTCTTGCCTTTTCTGACACGTCTCGGCTTTGAGCCACTGGATACCTCTTGTCACGCCCAACAAAATGAACATCCCCAACTAAAATGAACTTAGTGAGACAGGAAGCCCAGCGCAGGCAAGTGACTTACGTAAGGTCGCTGAGCGCACATCCAGCATTCCTGCTCCTTCAGCACTCCCTTCAGTCCACCGTGCTGCTTTTAAGGTGAAATAACTGTGAGTTCCCTAGTGGCTCAGCAGGTTAAGGATCCGGCATTGTCGCTGCTGTGGCTCGGGTCATTGCTGGGGCGCAGGTTCAATTCCTGGTCAGGGAACTTCGCAAGCTGAGGACGTGGCTAAATTTTTTTAAAAATTTAAAAATAAAGTAAATCAAAACAACAGCATTTTAAAACAGATTTACTGACAGAAATAGAGTCACAGAGCTAGAGTACAGACTCGGTTGGCCCCCGAGGGGGAGCAGTGTGGGGAGGGAGGGAGTGGCACTTTGGGATGAGCAGATGCAAACTACTCCAGTTAGGATGGATAAACAACAAGGACCTACTGTAGCGCACAGGGAACTGATGTCAGTATTTTGTAATAAACTATGATGGAAAAGATATGAAAAGGAATATGTACGTGTAACTGAATATGGTTATTACAGTACTGCATAGTTATAAATGCACTTTGCTGTACACTTGAAACTAACAAGGTTGTAGATCACCCATACTTCAACGAAATACATTTTTAAAGTAAGAATCAACTATGTTCTCCTGCGGTGCAGCGACTTAAGGGTCTGGCTTTGTCAGCGCAGCAGCTTGGGTTGCTGCTGTGGCGCAGGTCAACCCCTCACCCAGGAAATTCCACCTGCCACAAGGGCGGCCAAAATAATAAAAATAGTGAAATAGAAAGTAAAACAGTTTTATTGAGATGTAATTCACATACCATACAATTCACCTATCAGACGTGTACGGTTCAAGGGCTCTCAGCATATTCAGAATGCGGAGCTTATCACCATAATCCACTTCAGAACATCTTGGCAGGTTCGTCTTTCCAAGAAGAAACCCGCCCCCCGTTTGCAGTTACCTCCACACCCCTTTCTGCTGCAGCTCCCGGCCACCACCGACCTACTTCCTATTTCTACAGATTTGCCTGTTTGGGAACTTTTATACAGATGTGGGATCATGTAATATAATGTTCTATATCTGTGTTTTTACATTTAGCGGTTTGTGTGGTTCCCCCAAGCAACACCAGCACCTTCGAATAACAAGAAAAACTTAGCGAGGGAGTTCCCTGGTGGTTCAGCACGTTAGGGACCTGAAGTGGCTGGGGTTGCTGCTGAGGCATGGAGTCGATCCCTGGCCCAGGAGCTTCCAAATGCTGCAGGCGCAGCTGAAAAGAAAGAAAAGTTTAGTGAGCGTCTGGCTCCTTCGGTTTGCAGGTGAGAACACCGAGGCCCAGCGAGGCGGCCGATGGCTGAGGTCATGCAGTTTGATGGTGGGGCTGGACCAGACCCCTTCCTACTCAGTGGTCCACACAGTCTGCCACCCGCTCTGCTCCTGCCCCCCCGCCGTGAAAGCCTGAAAGTGGGCGCGCTAACAAGCTCGCATGACTCTTCCCTGGCCTTCCCATCCCCAGCTTTCTCAGCTGTTTTGGTCATTGCCCGCGCCCTCCGAGGCGTTGTACTTCTAGATCTGTGACCGGTCAAGGCGAGTGGGGAGGGGGTTGGCTCTCTGACCTTCCGCTGAACGTAGACTCAAAGGTATAGGATCACTTGGTTCACGATCCCACAACACAATTTAAGGACATGCATGTTACTCATTCTGGCACCAGAGTAGCGGGTCCCCTGGTTTCTGCGGCCTCCAGCCCGTCCTCCTCTCCCCAAGTCTCACCTGGCCGTCCTCACCTGTCATCACCTGTCCAGCCTTCCTCACTCACCGCGCTCCCCGAGTGCTCCAGGAACATGCAGATCTCATTGCAGCCGCAGCTCCTTTGAGAACTGTCACACCCGACGCTCCCTATCATTGTCCTCACTCACCCCTTCCTCCCTATCATTGTCCTCACTCGCCCCTTCCTCAGACACCCGCCAGCCCCTGATTGTGACAGATCCCCTCCACCCCCGCCCCAGTGCTCTAGGGCCTCTTACCACCTTTGCAGCACTTCTCAGCCCCGGACTCGTCCAACCGGTTTGTTTTCTTGGCTCTTGTCTGTTTCTGTCCCTGGAACCCTTGGCAGAGATGGTCCAGCTCAGCCCCGCTGCCCAGCACCTGCCGCGCTCACTAAATCTGTGACCAGTTCACCAGGGGAACACCGAGAGGACAAACAAAAGCCATCTATGTATCCCTTAGCCTAGATTTATGATTGCCTCACTGCTTACCTGGCCCTCCTGGTGAGTCACTGGGCAAAGACCTGGCATTTTTTTCAGCATTTGGGAAACCGGGAGACTAAGCAGCCAGGGAGGGTGTTGAGAAGGCCCCTTCTGCCACTTCTCACGGTGTGGTGTGGACACTGCCCAGGGCGTGGGGACTGTGCGCAGCCTTTGCAGTGACACCTTGTGCCTACTGGACACCAGATTTAGGCAAAGAATCCTGCAGGAAACGGACGCCGTCTCAGCCACTGGTTTTTTGGAAAGGTTTCTCCTCCTGATCACGCTTCCCGGTTCCCTGGGGTCCGAGCCTCGGAAGGACGAGGAACAGGCCCGGCAGTGGGGTGCAGTCACGGAGGATCGCTTCAACAGGGGCGAGGGGCAAGCAGGCGTCTAGCTCAGAGCTTGTGCTTGGAGCCGTGAGGACTTCGTCGGGGGACTCAGGGGGTCAGTGCCCGGGCAGGGGGCATGCACCCCGTGATTATAAAAGCCCCCCGTCCTGTCTCCTGCCAGCGCTTCCCCGTTGCGCTGTGGCTTTCTTTGCAATGACGCCACACGACCGGAAAAGCCCGCTGCACCGTGGGACAGGCCGCACGCCGAACGCACGTGTGTAAGGAGCGCCCAGGCGGCACTGTGCTCTCTGACCGCCGGCAGCGAAGGGCGGCTTTGCCAGGGCCTGCATCTTCTGTAAATGTGGGGAGAACACAGAGAATGTAAGCGTTGGCTGCGACCGCACTCCCTCAAGCCACCGCCCACAGCGCCTCGGTCCCTGAGACGTGGCACCAAGCAGCTCTGCCAGAACTGGCTTCCGCCCACAGTGTTGGAAAGGTCCGTGACCTGCTGACCCAGGCCGAGGTGGCCTTCCCCACGCCCCTTCAGAGCCCCAGCAGACAGCCTGGCCTCTGCCCCGCAGCCTCACCTTTTCTTTCTTTTTCCTTTTTTTAGGGCCGCACCTGCGGCATATGGAGGTTCCCAGATTAGGGGTCCAATGGGAGCTGCAGCTGCCAGCCTGCACCACAGCCGCAGCAATGCAGGATCCGAGCCACGTCTGCTGCCTACACCCCAGCTCACGGCAACGCCAGATCCTTAACCCATTGATCGAGGCCAGGGATCGAACCCGCATCCTCATGGAGGCTGATCCCAGTTCGTTACTGCTGAGCTACAGTGGGAACTCAGCCTCACCTTTTCAGCTGTCCGAAATGAGAACTTTGCCGAAGCACCTTCATCCAGAGGTCAGGTCCCTTCCCGCCAAGACACACCACCTAAAATGCGCTTCAGAAGGAAAAACCACATGGGGAGGGAGGGCGTTTATAACTCTTTCTAGGGTCCAGAGCGAGCGCAGAGCCAGGGTGATGGATGTGGTCCTTCGTGCGTGATGCAGGGCCCGAGACGTGGACAGTGCCGCAGGCTGTAGACACCGGCGGCAGACCTCATCTGCTTTGCCAGCACGGTCACTTCAGGCTTTCTCGGAGGGCTGGAAGGACGTCACACCGCTCCCCAGGCACGAGAAGGGAGAGGACTGGGCACGTGTGTCCAGGGGGAAAAAGTTCGATTTTTGCAAATAGTTCAGCCTGTTTTTTTTCTGTGATTTGCAACGATTGCTCAGAAATTCTCGTTAGAGAGCCTCTTCCTTACTGTGATACACTGAAAAGCTGGCAGAAAATTCTCACCCAAATCTGGCCCGTTCTTTAACAATTTGAAGATTGCCTGAAACAAGCCAACAAACGAGATTAAGTGTTGGGTCCTTTCAGAGGTGCCCCAGGCTGCGTAGTCACAGGCAACAGGGCCTTTCTCGGGTCTCCTTAAGAAACTCTTGCAGCCTCTTGGGGTAAGGAAAGCCTGAGGTCAAGGTTTCAGTCAGCACTTGCAAAGTGCTCTGTAATGGTTGACTGGTATGAGGAAAGCACAAGGAAAAGCATGCATAATTTATTAATTTCCTTCAGATCATAATTTCTTAGTATTCCTGATATTTCCCAAAGGCAATGGCAGAACTCGAGTTATAAAGTATGTTCATTTAGTAACTGGCAGAAGAAAAAGACATTTATATCCTAGTCTTAAATCCTTGGGTGGCTTAAGTTATGAACTTGGCCACAGTTAGATAAACAGAAGAGTAAAGATTTCCATTCAACGTCACTGAAAATCAGATGGTGACATACTTAAATAGTTCCCTTAAAGGTAAGGATAGCAGTAAGCATGCATCTGGAAGTCATTGTAATTCTAAAAAGCCCACTATTATTAGGTTTCAGTTGACTGCCCCTACTGGAACAGTGTACCAGCTTTTTCTGCAGACAGTTCCGAATTTGTTCAGACATTAAAGCCAAAAGACCCAAAATTGTGGAAACTCAGTTTTGCAGAGGAAGAGTTTAGCTGTCCCATGAAAATCCACGCGTGGCTAAAAAACGTTCGCTTTTCTGGCTCCTACAAGGTGGAAGTTACAGCTTTGATCTGATTTGTGCTGAAGTCGATGCAAGGAATTCCAGCTCTTCATTAATGTTTCATGAACCAGAGTGAGCCGGACTTGCTTCGGGTGATGGCTCTGCCACAGGGTAGCGTGCCAGCACTCTCAAACTTAGAATCGGCTTTTTAACTCCAGGAGCAAGCGGAACAGTGGAAAGAAACGTGGCTGTCCACAGGATTCAGTTTATTTCCCAGCCGCTAATAATAACAGATGGAGCGCAGGCAGAGGGCCTGTTTGTGATTTAATTGGCATCAGGTGACCAGTGTTTACGCTCAGAGTCTGATTCACAGAGAGCTGTGTTCACCTGCTGCTGTTTTCAAGGCGGAACCCAGGGAGAGTCAGCAGTGAAATGGCCCGGCTGCTTTCAGTTGGTCTGTTTTGCAAACCCCATTGTTTCTTGAATGAAAGAGAAAAAGCAGCCAAAAAAGACTTCTGTCTCAGTTGCCAGCCTCAAAGCCCCCCATCTTCAGAGACCTCCCTCCAGGGTCTGGACGCCAGTTTCGCATCCCTCTGGCTTGGTACCTCCCTGCTTCGGGCAGAAGCACCTTTAACCCATCCTTTCCCTACTGGGTCCTGATTTCTCCCGGTTCTACGGGGAGGGGGAGGCTGGGCGGAGAGGCTCCTGGGTCACAGCTTCCTCCAGCCCCAGCCCCGCTGAGCTGGAGGACTTCAAGCCGAGCCGCAGGAGGCCCCTGTCCCTGCTCCGGGCCCCACGCAGCGCCCTCTGGCTGTGATCGCGGGCAGGCGGAGTGGGCGCAGAACACGTAACTGACGGGAAGCTGAGAAAAATCATCTCACCTCGGGGGAAAGAAGGTTCGTGAGAGCTTTCCCAGGCTGAGGAAACTCAGAAGCACAAAGACCAAGAGGAGGATAAAATTAGGAGCCCGTGGTGCTAAACGCCCAGAGATGGTACTGTGGTTAACCGGGAAATGACAGCGTCTCTGGAGGCCGCGGCACAGAGAATGAGTGTTCCTGGAACAGAGCTGTTGCTTTGCTGCACGTTGCTGCGACGGCCAGGGGTTGGCTCAGAAGGCGGTGAGCGAGAAGTGAGCAGACGTGGCCGAGAAGAAAGGAACTTTGTTCCTAACCCGGAGCAGCCACAAAGAACCGGTGCTTTGAACAGACTCCAAAAAAACACCGGGAGAGGTCTTCATAGGACGAAGGTAAAACCAGGGCCTCGCACAGGCCACTCGCTGTCCGGGAGGAGGATGCCTGTCCTTTATTGGCTAGGAAACTTGTGCAGAGAGAAACTTCTCCTTATCAACTCGTGGGTCACCCTGGAGTGACATCTGTGTAGGAAAGACGGGCGGAAAACCCAGTTCTCATGTATATGTGACCAGGTCACCTTGCTGTACAGCAGAAATGGGCAAAACATTTTAAATCAACTCTAATTAAAAAAATTAATTTAAAAAAAGCTCAATTCTCTGTCCTTATTTACCAGTTTTCAAAATAAGTTGGTTGCCTAACTTTTTCTAAAAGTAACAGTGGGCATTTTAGCATCGCTGTAAAGCCATGGATTTACACACATCCTGTGTTTCAGGGCTTTGCAGTTAATATTCTCACTGATCCTTGAATGTTGACACACTTGGCAGGGGGCAGCCTGCAGGATCCTTAACCCACTGAATGAGACCAAGAATCGAACCTGCATCCTCGTGGATCCTAGTCGGGGTACTTGGAACCTCCCCGGTCCTGCTGGCAAGAGTTTCCTTAGTAAGTTAAGGGTGATTCAACATTAAGAAATGTGATTCACTTCATTAACTGTTCAAAAGAGCTGATTCATATGATTGTTTCAGTAGGTCTTTTTTTGATGTGATTCAACATTTTAGAAACTTTATTAAGGAAAATTGTCAAACACATACATGTAGAGTGGATAGCATAATGAATGCCATGTGCTAATGAGACGACTTCAACAATTATCAACACTTCGCTATCTCTGTAGTCGTGTCCCATTAACACATTTAGCTTCCTGTCAGTCACTCCCATTTCCCCGCAGCTCAGCAAGGCCTGGGTGTTCCTGACCCACTCCCGCTGCTAAACACCCCAACGCTGCTCATCGAGTGAAAGCCATGCTCGTTGATTTAGGATTATTTTTTTTTGTAACTGAGAGATGATAGCTTGTTAATAAATTTTGTAGGAATGGCATATATTTTATGTACTTGCTTATTCAGAGCGTTAAGATTCTAAATGGTTTAAGATGTCAAAATTAAGGAAGCATGTTTAAGAATTCCAAGGAGCCATACAAGAAATTATAATGATATTTAGAAGGATAATTAGATAGATTACAGGTCCAAGTTGAGACTCTACAAAGATGAACTGAGACATAGAAAACAGAAAAGAAATGAGGAATTATAAATTAGGACAATGGTTAACATCCCATGACTAATTCAATACAAATATAGCAGAGATCATAATCCTTGAACTTCATTCAATGTGGAAGAACACACTGGGGCCCCATGTTACAATTGCATGCTGTGCAGCAAATTTTAACACAGTCTCAGCAATACCACATCTGGTTTTATCTGATAAAAGACTTTCATGTTCAAAAGAAGACAGAATATCTACAGATAATCTTTTCCAACAACCATCATAAAGGTATAGGTACATCTAAAAAGTGAATGGATAAGCAAATTGTGGAACATCTATATGCAAAGGAATACTGCTCAGAAATGCAAAGGAATGAACCACTAGTTCACACAACAGTCACAGAATAATTATCCTGAGCGACTGAGTAAAGGAAGCCAGACCAAAAAAAGAGTAGGTATTGTGTGATCCGTGCATCTAGAATTAGAAGATGCAAATTAATAATTAATAGAAAGCAGGTCAGTGATTGGGGGAGGCAGATGCAGGAAGGAGGGGGAGGACACGGGTTCCCAAGGGATGGGAGGAAACTTCATCTTGAGAATGTGGTCCTGACTGGGGTGCTGCTTTCACAAGTACGCACATGTGCAGTTTATTGCATGTCTTAGACTTCGATAAAGCTGTTTTCCAAAGTGTGTAAGGACAGACTTGGATGAGACTTTTCTCTGATTTCTCAAGGCTGTCTTTCGTCATGAGCAACCTTCTGACACTAAGAATTTGCCCACCACATCATTAAGAGTCTTCCAGGTATAGTCAACCCTCCATATCCTCAGATTCTGCATCGGTGGATTCATCCGAGCTTGGATTTAAGATCTTTTAAAAAACATTACAGAAAGTTCCAAAAAGCAAAACTTGAATTTGCAACTCTTGCATGGGCAATGATTCACCTGGCATTTACCTTGTATTTACAGCTTTTTAAATAAGAGTTACATTGTATTGGGCAGTACAAGAAATCTAGAAATGATTTAAAATGTACAGGAGGGTTGTGTAGGTTACACGCAAATGCCACACCATTTCATGTAGGGACTTGAGCATCTGGGAATTTTGACATCCTGGGGGTCCTGGAACCCCCATGAGTACTGAGGGACAACTGTGTTTACAAAGAAATAGGTAAACACAAACAAAATCTAATAAAATAGACTGGAACAACTCATACTATGTATATAAGAAAACTTATTTAACTTTGTAAAGTCTTCTCCTAGAAACCTCCAACACACAGCACCCATATGTGCAAAATTCTGCCAGGCTTTTCATGAAAGTCATGAAGAAAACAAAAGTTCATTTTTTTTAATGTTTTAAAAAGAATTTTATGGCCCTACCCATGGCTATGGAAGTTGCTTGCCCAGGGATTGGGTCCAACCTACACCAGATCCTTTAACCCATTGTGCCAGGCCAGGGATTGAACCTGAGCCGCTGCAGTCGGATTCTTAACCTGGGGTGCCATAGCGGGAACTCCAAAAATGAGAGCTCTTGCTAGTATTTCTATTTTCAATATTGGCCGCACTTCCTGGCAGCAGTAAAAAAGACCAATGAAAAAGACCAAAGAGAAGAAAGATGTTTATGCCTCGGAAAAGGACAAAGTAAACCGATAAGTGTAATTGTTTAGCAACAGTGTGGCCCTCTAACTAGAAAATGAGGTTCTAACAAGAGAATTCACAGAAAGACTGCTGGAACTAGTAAGAGAATTCAGCAGAGAGGCCGGATAGAGTGTGGCTTCCTGGACTCCAAAAGAACTCTTCAGAAGCCTGGAGGTGGGAGCGGGTATTTACAACAGCAGCAAAAATTGATCTACGGAATGTTCAGGAAGAGACCGATTGAAATATACAAGTCCTGTTTTAGGAGTGCTCAAGTTGTACACAAGACAGGATTTACCTGAATAGGTATTTCATGTCCTGCTTGGGGAGACCCAGACTTGCAAAGATGCTCGAAGAGGAGTCCCCTGAAAACCCTTTTGACGTTACTTGTCACAATCCTTCTTTCTTTAGAGAAGCAGCTGGGATTTAGTTTTCAATGAGGCAAGTTGCATCAGTACCTGGTAGAAAATAAGTTACCTGGAGCATCTTCTGCTGAAAGTCTTTTAGTTTGGAGATGGGTGTTTGGAGACGGGGCTGGCTTGTCCTTGCCCCTCCGTGTCCTGAATGAAGTGAAACCAGACTCTTACTCCACCGAAATGCCAGCGAGAATGTGAGGCCCAGGGCAGCTGGTCTTTGACCCCACCCCAGGACATTAAATTGGGTCCATTTGGGAGGCTGGACCGCTCCGGCCAAGCACTGTGGACAGGTGTCCTGATGTTAGTCTGGCTGTGGACAAGGGACATCATCCCTCTGACAGGGCTCTCACTGTCCCGGGATTTACACCCAGTGGGATTAAAAGACCAAGGCTGGAGTTCCTGCTGTGGCGAGTGGGATCAGTGGTGTCTGTGTAGCACCAGGATGCAGGTTCAATCCCCGCCCAGCACAGTGGCGGTGTGGGCCACAGCTGCAGCTCAGATCTGATCCCTGGTCCAGGAACTCCATGTGCCGAGGTGAGGAAAGAGAAGGGCCGTCAGCCCTGACAGATGCCGAAACGGGTCATTCTCCTAAATATTTCCGGTAAATCCAGTGTGATCCTAATCAAAATTCCTGTGTGGTACTGACAGGCGGATTCCAAAATTCAACTGGAAGAACAAACAGGCCAGAACAATCAAAAAATTGGGGGGTTTTGCTTGGTAAAGAGAATTTAGCCTATGGTGATATGAAAACATATAATGAAACTATGATAATTAAAACAAAGTTCAACAGCATATAAAAAGTAGGAATAGAAAAATCTAATGTTGGAATAGAATAAAGCATTCAGAATTTAATCCCAAAGGCTTATTTAAGGTTATTTTACATGGCTTTGAAATATATATATGTGTGTGTGTGTGTGTATATATATATATACACACACACATATATATGGCTTAAATATATAGATATAGATATATAATTTTGCTTTTACTCCAGCAATAATTCAATGAGAGAATCAAAGGTAAAAACGGACTCGGCATTTTCATGTTTCCTGAGCTGCGTTTATATTTCCTGCCGCCGTTCCCCGTAGTTCTCCGAAAAGGCGAGGGTTGAAAGCGTTCCCGGTGGAGCGGTGTCCTCCAAAGCCGCCAGGGCACTGTCCCTACAGGTGGCAGGACAGGTCTGGGCCACTGTCCACCTGGGCGCTCCGGCCTCGGGGCAGCCACGGCCCAGCGGTCACTGTAACTGCGCTGGTCGGTCCGGCTGGGGACCCGAGCTGCTGGGGAGATGCACCTGCTGTGCGCCCGCCACATCTGAGGGAGGGGAGGTCGGCGTCTGCCTCCGGGGCTGAACTGTGGGTGCCTTGGGGACCCGCCGCCTGTCACTGACTCCTAGAATTTGTCACGGTACTCGGCAGATTCCAGCCGGTGGACAATGTTTGACAAATTCTTTTACCAGAATTAGCAGAAATGACCTGGATGCAGTCACACTGCATCTTCTCAAAGAGCCAAACAGCGGGGGGTGGGAGGAGGGGTCCAGTCCAGTCCCGTCGTGGGTCCGCGGGTTAGAAACTGACTAGCATCTGTGAGGACGCGGGTTCGATCCCTGGCCTCGCTCAGTGGGTTAAGGATCCGGCGTTGCCATGAGCTGTGGTGTAGGTTGCAGACGCGGCTAGGATCCCGCGTTGCTGTGGCTGTGGCGTAGACCGTAGACCGGCAGCTGCAGCTCCACTTCAGCCCCTAGCCTGGGAACCTCCATACGCCACGAGTGCGGCCCTAAAAAGACAAAAACACAAAGAGCGTAAGACGGACTCGGGGGCTTTTGTGGCGCTAACCTGCGCGCCTTTCCTTCCCTGGCGCAGCCGATGGGGTCGGAGCGGATGGAGATGCGGAGGCGGCAGATGGCCGCAGCCCCGAAGCCCGCAGTCCCGGCCCCAGGCCCGCACCGCGCGGGGAGCCGGGGCTCCAACGCCTGCTGCTTCTGCTGGTGCTGCTGCTGCAGCTGTTCGTGGTAAGCTTTGGGCTTTTTTATGAATGCGCTCCTGGTTGGCAAAGGGTCCCCCCGCAGCGCCAGGCTGTGATGAATGCGACAAGTGCTTTTTGAGCAAATTGCTGTATGCCTGACTCTGATTTGGGTTCCGTGAAGGCCAATATCAATAAAAGCAAAAACAAAATTGAAACTTTTAAAAACCAGGAAGAGGCTGCATCCTAGCTTTGGGGAGGCTGATATTCAAATCCTTGAAAGCAGGCTAACTGCCATATGTCAAGTAACTGAAGAACCATCTGAGGCAGCTGGTGATCGAATATTAATATTTGGGCACAATGACTAGAGGGTCAAAAAGGCGTGCCCTCGAGGCCGGGGAGTTGGTGATGAAGACTTTGCGAAGGACTTAGAATTTAATCCGGGTCTTTAGGATGAGGAAGGAGAAGGAGCCAGGATTTTATCTGCTGCTGCTGTTCTATTAATTTTGTCTTTTAATAAAGATACCAAAATATATGCTTGACAGAAAAAAAAATCTAAAAATATAGGCTGACTTACTAGTAGGAGAATAGTCACAATCATTGCTTAAAAAAGAGATAGAGGAGTGCCTGTCATGGCACAGTGGAAATGAATCCGACTAGGAACCATAAGGCTGCAGGTTCGATCCCTGGCCTCGCTCAGTGGATTGAGGATCCGGCGTTGCCGTGGCTGTGGTGCAGGCTGGTGGCTACAGCTCCAATTTGGCCCTTAGCCTGGGAATCTCCATATGACATGGGTACAGCCCTAAAAAGACAAAAGACAAAAAAAAAAGAGAGAGAGAGAGAGAACTTGACCATTTGTGTCACTGTTGAGAGCCCAGAGGACTGTCTGTGACTTCCACCTAGAAACCATGGGAACATTAGTGTGATTTCTGAAATCTTGGCTCTGAAATGCGCTTGGCGCCACAGCCCAGTATGTGCGCAGCTTTAGGCAATTCAACTGGAAAGCTGTTGAGGTTCGGCTGCGAGCCGGATTAAGAGCCTGCTCTCCAGTGGAAACTGTAAAGTGGTATGAAATGTAAAGGTTCTTTCAATTATTTAACAAATACGCATACCTACAGAGACAAAGTAGGTTAGTGAATGTCAAGGGCTGGGGCTCTCCGGAGACAGTTTATAATGAGGGATGGCTGCCAGCAGGTACGGGGGCTTCTTTTTAATTTTGGCCACGCCCACAACACATGGAAATTCCCGGGGCCTGGGATTGAACCTTCACCACAGCTGTGACCCAAGCCACTGCAGTGACAATACCGCTTCCCCAGCCTACTGAGCCTCGAGGGAGCTCTGGTACGGGGCTGCTTCCTGGGGTGATGAAAACATTCTGAAATTAGTAGTGAGGGTCATACAGCCTTGTGATGATGCTCTAGAAACCACTGGATGCATACTTTAAACAGCTAACAATGATGCGTAAATAATGGTTCAATGAAGCTATTAAGAAATTAATACCCCTTGCCGTGGGGGCGGCCCTAAAAAGACAAAAAGAAAGTTCTTATAAAAAAAATTAATGGCCTTCATACGTACAAACAAGAAAGTTAGATGAGGTGGAAGTAAAAACCCATGTATATAACCACAAAATACTTGGAATAAAGTTACAGAGAAAGGCACAAAAGACGTGTAAGGAAACCTACTCCCGAAGCTACAGTGGAGGTTTTGCTTGTACCCTTTCCTGGTTTTTGCCCGCGCTTTTGTGTGTGTGCCTGTAAATATGTAAAACCTCCACTTGCACTGGGAGACAATGTTTGGAGTATCGATACCTTTTTAAGGGGAGGGAGATGAAACCCCAAAACATTCCTGAAAACATGTTTTATGAAAATTATTATTCTCAGTAAACTATCATTAGCGTAGACCACAGCATTATAAATAGAATTTATTTTGCTAATACTGCATTGTCATATACTTGGTTTTCTTAAGAAAACAATGCAGGGTCATCCTTTTCAAGAAAAGAAAGAAAAATTCTTTTTCTTTTCTTCTTCTTTTTTTTTTTTTTTTTGCTTCTTAGCATGTGGAAACTCCCAGGCTAGGGGGTCGAATTGGAGCTGCAGCTGCCGGCTGCCAGCTGCAGCCACAGCCCCAGCAACTTGGGATCCAAGCTACATCTGCGACCTACACCACAGCTCAGGGCAACGCTGGATCCTTAACCCACTGAGCAAGGCCAGGGATCAAACTCATGTTCTCATGGATACTAGTTGGGTTCATTACCACTGAGCCACAACGGGAGCTCCAAGAAAGAAATTCTGCTTGGTAAGCTGGAGTTCTCTGACGTATCTGTGCAAACGCTCTCCTTGATACGGAATGGTTTCCACTGACACGTGTCCTTTTTCACGCAGCCTCACTGTTAGCAGCCAAGAGGAACAGAGACTCCGGCAGGCTTCCTATGAACTCAGAAGAGGGGACCTCCCCACCTGGGAAGAAAGGTAGACTCTCACACTGTCGAGCTCGGTAAATCGACAGAAAGGCCAACCTTGTTATTTTTTTCTACCAGCTCTATTGAGATATAACTGACCTCCAACACCATGTAAATCTAAGGGGCAAAGGATGGTGACCTGACTTTCATTCATCACGAAATGATGCCCACGACCTGAGTTTGTTTTTTTGGCATTATATGTTTCAGTAGAACACACAGTTTCTCTAACTGCAGCTTTATCCTATCAAATCATAACGTGGCTTCACATTTTCACTCTGTAGAATTCCTTTGAATTCACTGTACGGCCAGGAGAGAAATCCGTTCTGTTACTCATCTCTTGCCTGTTAATTGCAAATATAAATTGATGCTTCTTGGCAAAACAAATGACATCATTCTATTTTTATGGGATGTCCTTTTTAAAATGAAACAACATAAGGACACACAGTTGAGTTTTCAAGACTATTTCAAGTCTATTTTTTTCTTAACTATCAATTGGTACTTTAGCTAATGTACTATTCTTATGTATTTTGAAAACAAAGTTGGAAAAAATACAAAATTGCTTCCCATAATGCCAGATTTCCAAACTGTCTTTTTTCCTTCCTGTATTATCAATAGCTTTATTTTCACTTACCTATTCTTATACCTTTTCTTTGTATTATGTCTATATAATTGCAGATACTAGATAAATATGGTAAAAGCATTGTTCAAACAGATCTTCTACTGAACTGCTTATTTTTGAGGGGGAAAAACAAGTAACCTAAAATCATCCTGAGCCTATTTTCTTCATTCTTTATGTATTCTTACCCAAGCATCGAAGTCTGGATATGAAAACCTTCTACAGTTCCTGAGTCTGTTCAGCACAGCTTTTCTCTTCTCTACTTCAGTGTGCCCTCTTCTGCACCAAAGCTCGCAGCTCAGGGTCCTTCTGGAGCCTGAAAGCTCGCATCTGGTGGTGTCACCATCCTGCCATGGGCGCGTAGCAGCCACATTCTGCCTCCGAGTAAAATGGGGGTCATAACAGTTTGCAGTGACTCAGCCAGAGGCAGTTGTAGTGGACACTGAAGGACCGTGAGGCGCTGACCAGAGAGACCAGAGGCAAGGGCTGCAGGTGCATGCTGGCCACTGTTCATTCTCAGTCACATCCAATAATATAAAATGACTTTCTCCAATCTGACCCCTTTTGCTTCCAGTTCTATTTGATGTTAATTTTAGTCTTATTTGCATTTGCCTCACGTATCTTTGCCTGCCCGTTTGTTTTTAATTTGGAGTAGTATTTTGAGTGTTTCTGGAAAATAGCGTTGTGTTGGATTTTGGTCCAGTTGGAGTCTCTGTCACTCAGCGGGGAATTAAATGAGAATCCAGCTGCAGAGGGTCTATTATTTTGATGGTCACGGATATGTTTAACCTTCTAGTACATTTGTTGATTGTCTTTCTTTCTTTTTTCCACATGAGCTGTGCTTTCTGTGCCCCTAGGTTCTTGAGTACTGTGGAAAGCATCTGCTCTCTCTCTAATGTGTTGCTGATTACCCTTAAGTTTTTCAAAGTTACTCTTTAATTCATATTTCTTAAATTAGAAGGAATGAAGAGATATCTTTGAAAGCTCCATTTTAAGGAACGTAATTTATCATACTTTACTAAGCCCAAGTAACCTTCCTAAAAAGAATCCAGGATTTTTATGGAGATTACTGTAAATTGTTATTTTTAATTATCTTTTCAACATCTTTGAAAATACTTCTTTCAAAATTAATTTTCCAAGTTTGGGTAGGTATGTATGTTTTTATACAGAATAAGCTTGGTGATGAAAGTGTAAATACCCACTGGAAAAGCAGAAATCAAACAACACAAAAGCTTTACGGTAAAAGCTCCATGGTGCTCTCCCCAGCCCTCGTCCCCGTCTCCGGATATAACGGCCTCAGCAGTTTCTCACATATTAACCTCAAAGGGACTTTCTGTGCTTTTCCACGTGGCTGTACTTACGTGGGCACCTAAACTCCCCAGATCTAACTTTGAAACCAAGCTCATAATGATGTTTGGCCATCTTTGCGTCACCACTGGCTCAGCTGACTACCCTCTTCGTACGACCCGCTCTGGTGTCCCACTGTCCACGGGTGTCCCCCGGCTGGGTCAGGTGTAATCCACCTTCAAGGCGGGACGTCAAGAAAAGGGTGCAGAATTTGCGCCGTGAGCGTGTGTACACGGCAGGGCTGTCTGTGCCATCAGCACGCAGCTGGGACAGGCTTGCGGGCGCCAGCGTCCTGGCTGTACACCCCTCACCCCCAAACCGAACGGAGAGCCTCTGGCTGTGAGAGTGGGTCCTCGGAGCCCCCCCCGCCCCGAAGCGGAACGGATTCTGCACAGGTCTGCGCGTGCGCGGTGCTGGCGCGAAGACAGTGAGGAAAGTGACGAGGTATCTGAAACACGAGCAGCGCTGAGCGGTGACTAAGCACCGGGCAGAAGGGTTTCCTCGAGGGGCCAGTGTGGGTGGTGGTGGGGGATTAAGGGTGGGGCAAGGGCCGAAAGCCCAGGTTCCAGAATTCAGGACTGACCCCTGGCAGGGGGGGAAGTGGTCCCCCGCCAGCAAGAAGCGAACATAGGTCCAATCTGGAGGGAAGGAAATATCATCAAATGGACTCTCAGTGTCCCCAAGATGAAGACCAACCCAAAACCACAAAATCAGAAGGAAAGAACCTACCATGAGAGGGAGTGCAAACAACACTTGGATTTAGAGCCCACAGGACTTCAGCTGTTAGAATTATCTGATATAAAATATAAACTAATGGCCTCTGAAATGTTTAAACCAATTTGACATGGAATCACAAAAATGAGTAAACACCAGCTAGGATCCATGAGGATGGGGTCCAATCCCTGGCCTCGCTCAGTGGGTCGGGGGCCTGGAGTTGCTGCGAGCTGTGGTGCAGGTCACAGACACGGCTTGGATCTGCCTGGCTGTGGTGTAGGCCGGCAGCTGTAGCTCCCACTTGACCCCCAGCCTGGGAACTTCCATATGCCACGGATGCGGCGCTAAAAAGCAAAATAAATAAATAAGAAACTGGTTTATAAAGAAAAAGTTTTTCCAGGAGGGCTGTGACATTGTCCTACCATTTTGCAGGATGTGGCACTTACCACGGGGGACACGGGCAGAGACTACGTGGGATCCCTCTGTATTATTTTTTTCTTAAATCATTTATATATTAATTTTTGAGGCAAGGAGCCCCAATTCCAGGTGTCGGCAGGGCCGTGCTGACGGCTCTGGGGGAGAAGCCTTCCCTGCCTCTGCCAGCTGCCAGCAATCCTTGGCATCCCTTGTCTCGTAGAGACACCGAGCCAGCCATGTGACATCTTCCCTCTGCATGTGTCTGTCTCTGTGTCCAAATTCCCCTTTATAAAAAGGACATCAGTTACAGCAGCTTATCACCCCCCTGACCTCATCATAACTTGGTTAAATCTGCAAAGACCCTATTTCCAAATGAGGTCAGAGCCTGAGGTCCCGAGGGTTCAACTTCCACTTAGCTTTTTTTTTCTTTTTTTGTCTTTTTAGGGCCACACCCATGGCATGTGGAGGCTCCCAGGCTAGGGGTCGAATCGGCACATCGGAGCTAAAGCTGCCGGCCTACGCCACAGCCATAGCAATGCCAGATCCGAGCCACGTCTGCAATCTGCACTACACCTCACAGCAATACCAGATCGTTAACCCACTGAGCAAGGCCAGGGATGGAACCCAGAACCTCACAGTTCCTAGTTGGATTCGTTATCCGCTGTGCCACAACAGGAACTCCTAAACTTTTATAATTTAAAGCGGTCGCCAGGGAGTTCCTGTCGTGACTCAGTGGTTAACCAACCCAGCTAGTATCCATGAGGACGTGGGTTCGATCCCTGGACCTGCGCAGTGGGTTAAGATCCCTTGTTGCCATGAGCTGTGGTGGAAGGTCTCAGATGCAGCTCGGATCCCACGTTGCTGTGGCTGTGGTGTAGACTGGCAGCTGCAGCTCTGATTCAACCCCCAGCCTGGAAACCTCCATACGCTGCAGGTGCAGCCCTAAAAAGGCAAAAAACAAAAAAAATTAAAAAATAAAAAATAAAAAATAAAACGGCAGCCAGGATGTGCCTAAATGCACACAGTCATGTTCCTAGCAGCTCTTTCTAGCGACCTGGTGTGCAGGGCCTTTGGCCACAGCCTCGCCGTCCAGCCAGCCGGTCGGAAGGTGCTGCGCTCGGGTTTGCGCCCGTGTTTCTGGGGACAAGACTCACATGGGCCGCCAGTAACTCAGCCCCCGGCCCTTGCTTCTGCCCCGCAGCCCGAGCCCCACGCTGGAGGAGGCCCGCGCCTGGGCCCAGTCCTTCGAGCAGCTCATGCTCACGGCCGCCGGCAGGAACGCCTTCCGCGAGTTTCTGCGAACGGAGTTCAGCGAGGAGAACCTGCTCTTCTGGATGGCCTGCGAGGAGCTGAAGAAGGAGGCTGACAAGGCCGCCGTCGAAGAGAAAGCGCGGGTCATATATGAAGACTACATCTCCGTCCTTTCTCCCAAAGAGGTACGTCTGCCCCGAGCAGGTCACCCGGCCCCCTTACAGCGGCTCCAAAGTATTGAAAACGACCCCCCTCCCGTTCATAGTGTTCAGATGCATTAGATCCGAGTCCCAGGAACGGGCGCCAAGTGCTCCCCCAAATCTGTGAAAGACTGTGCGTTTTCCTAGAAAAATATGTCCATAGCTCAGATCAGATTCTCCAGAAGTAGGCGTCTGTGTGTTTTACTGTAAACGTGGTTCTGAAATAGCACACCCTAGTTTTCTTTAAAGAAAATTATTCTTTTATCCTGCGCCAGATCTCAGGCCCAGATATCCTGCCTTGGGGTGGTGACAGCAGCATCACTACGATACTGCTGTTTCGGAAGTTTGCGCTGCAGTGTCCCTTGGTTACATCAGAGAAATGATGAAATGGGGGAAATAGTCCAGTTTCTGTCTCAGTTTTCGCTCTTGCGAATCTGAAATCTAGGAGGTCCGGTTGGTGTCAAACCGGGGCGCCTTGTACTCCAGTGACCCCTCGTTTCCTCCGTGTGCTATAGGAACATAAAGCTCTTAAGAGAGCCCCCCCACCCCGCCCCCCGTCAGGAAGCTCACAGATGCGACCGCAGACACGGAGCCTGGGTGGGTGGGACACCTCGGGCTCCTAACAGGTGGTGGAACAAGCCAGCTCCCAGGGGGATGAGGAGGGGGTACCATGAGAGGCCATCAGTGGAGCAAGGACCATGATGAGGAAGTCACCCGAACACGGGGGGATGACGGCGTGCCAGGCGGGACCCGATGGGCCAAGGATAGAAGCACCGGCCACAGAACAGTCACCGTGTCTGAAGTTTGGTGGCTGAAATGGAGAGTGTTTACCAAACAACTGGGGCTGGTGCAGGTGGCAGCGGGGCAGTTTAGGAACAGAGGGTGGTCCGAGGGCACGGGCAGATGCTGGGACCATGCTGGGGTCTTCTGAGGTTTATCCTGAAAGCCCTTGATTCAGCTTGGAGCTTGGTAGTATCCTCAAGCTTGGGCTTTTGAAGCCCAGTATGGCCGCACAGTGGATTAGGAAGAGAAGGGGCAGAGAAACGAATTCAGTGGCTCAGCCCGGGCACGACGAGGGCCCACCAGGCCGGCTGGAGAGAAACTCGGGGCATGGCCTCGATCTGAAGTGACTCCCCGAGTCTGAAATGACTGCACGTCTGCTTTGGGCAGACAGCATGGCAGTGAGCTCAGAGCAGGGCAGAGGCCTCAGCTGTGCTCACTTAGGTTTGTGTTAAGTGGCAGATACTCGCAGCTGACAGATGGTGTGCAAATATTAAGTTCATAAAGTTCTTTCCACTTTGGTAAACAAAAACCAAGAGAAGTTTCGTCCTTTAATTTATGGCTTTCACTTTTTTTCCTTTTTCCTTTTTTTTTGGCTGCACCCACAGCATATGGAAGCTCTCTGGCCAGGGGTCAGATCCACGCCACAGCTGCGACCTACGCCACAGCCGTAGCGATGCTGGATCCCTGACCCACTGCACTGGGCCGGGGATAGAACCTGTGCTGCCACAGAGACAATGTCAGATCCCACATGTTTTCATTTTTGTCCTGACTTTCCTTTTTATTTTTGAATGCAAGAGTTTTCATGACTATCTTTCAAAGCATTATACAGTTGAAGTTCCCTGGTAGCCCAGCGGTTAAGGATTTGGAATTGTCACTGCTGTAGCTTGGGTTCAGTCCCTGGCCCCGGGGAACCTCGGCAAGCCACGGGCGCAGCCCAAAAATAAAAATATAAATCTGGGGTCAGCAGGAGACACAGAAGACCGAACCGAGAGCCAGAGGGAGAACGGAGGTCGAGCAGCGCGCTGCACCTGCTGGGAATATAGGGTTCCGGTCCCCCCTGAGCGGCAGAGGAGCGACCGCGAGGAGCCGGGGTCGGTTCCCCATGGGCTGGGGCTGAGCGGGAGAGCAGCACGGGGCCTTTCCAGGAGGGCGGGTCTCTGAAGCCCTCGTCTGCGGTTTGCAGACATGTTTTCAGTTTTATAGTAACCGCAGGCGCATTGCACATCCATCCTGCCCACGGTGCAGAGATGGTCCAGCCACGCTTCCGTCTGACACACGGGAGAGACGTGTGAGCTCGCCCTGGGGCTGGCTGTGCTCGGCTGTCCCAGGTCCCAGGTCCCAGGGAAGAGCCCGCCCGCCCGGTGGGCTGCTCTGGTGGGTGATGAGCCCCGCCCCTGAGAGCGGAGCCAGCATCCACCAGGACTGCCCGAACCGCCGCCCTCCTCACCCCCGCTGGGCTGGGAGGAGCTCGCTGGTGCCCGCGGCCCCACAACTAAACAGTGACAGAACCGGGAGCTACGCCGGGGCCAGCGATGTTGGCCGGGCCCCGGGGGCCTGGGTGGGTCCCGGCTGACCGCAGCCCGGAGCTCCAGGGCTTAGCCCCACGCTTCTTCGGAAGTCAGCAGCTGAGCCGACGCGCGCTCCCCTCTTCCCGCAAAGGCACAGCAGGTGCGTTCTACAGAAAAGCTGATCCCACCGGCGCTGCGGAGAAATATCTGCCCGCAGCCGCCTCCCAGACCCGCGGCGTCAGACGCTCTGCGCGGGCCCAGCCCCCCGATTCGCGAGCCTCCCGGGGGCTTCGGAAGCCTCTAGAGTTTGAGACCCCAGGGTCACTGTGTTTAGTTTCTCTCTTCGCAGCTTTGGAGCTCCCGCTGTGGCGAAACAGGAAGCCTCTTGGGAGCGCTGGGACGCAGGTTCAGTCCCCCCGCCCCCGACACGGTGGGTCAGGGACCCGGCGTTGCCACGGCTGTGGCTTAGGTCGCAGCCGTGGCTCGGAGCTGATCCCTGGCCTGGGAGCTCCGCATGCCGCGGGGCGGCCAAAAAAGCAAACAACAATAAAAGGTATTTTTTCTCCCTTTAGGAAGCTTCACTTTTTGGGTGACAGTGTTTGGTTTGGGATTTTTGTTCTGTTTTTTGACCACACCCGAGGCACGTGGAAGCGCCCAGGCCAGGGCTGGAACCCAGGCCGCAGCGGCGACCCGAGCCAGTGACAGCGCTGGCTCCTTAACCGCTAGGCCATCGGGGAAGCCCTGGTCTGGGAGTTTTAAAAAACCCCAGAGGCGTGGGCGCTCGGGGCGGATTTCCAGAGAAGGGCGTCTAACGGCCCCTCCCGCCGTCCGTGGACAGGTCAGCCTGGACTCCCGCGCGCGGGAGCTCATCGACAGGAACATGGCCGCGCCGGCCCCAGACATGTTCGACGACGCCCAGCTCCAGATCTACACGCTGATGCACAGAGACTCGTACCCCCGCTTCCTGAGCTCCGCCCTCTATAAAGACCTGCTGCGGGCCTTGTCCGAGAGGGCCGTGGAGGCCTAGGCCTTAGCTATTTATTATTCATCCCGTGAACAGAGAGCGCCTGGACTCCGCCTAGTACGGGCTGAGAGGCATTCGGACGCCCTGCCCGGTAGCTCTCGGGGCTGTTTTGGTAACAGACGCCGCCCCTGCAGAAGGCTGTAGATTCGCCAAGTAAACCGCAGCCACCTTTTGTGATGCTTCTGGAAAACGATGGGGTTCGGATGCGGTAGAAATGCAGTGCAATGACGTTCACAGCAGCAGCAGCACGTTCTCAGTGGCGGGCGACACACAAGACACCACACCACCTGCGGCCGCTACGTCCAGTGGAACAAACGGGACCCAAACCCCTTTATACCTAGACGTGACCGCCACCTGCGAAAAGGGTACTCTGCTTTATCTTAGGGACACGTGTGTAGACGCATCTGTGTGTGTATCGTACGTGGTTCATGGAAAGCTCCGTACGCACAGTGAGCCAGCCTCCAATGTTTGATAAGAGAGGCAGGGCTTAGGAAATTCTTTTGTTGAAAAGTTACCATGATTTTATCCCCTGGAACTGCCAGGCTAGAGGATGAAGTTTTAGGCTCATAACTTGGTGTTTATCACAGAACATTCAAATAAGCATATCTCCATTTTTAGGATTAAAAGACATATGGGCATTTTCGCTCAAAAAAATAAAGCACAAGAGTTTTATCTCAGTCTGTTTTTTCACCTGTAAACATTTGGGAAGCAAGATAAGTAAGCGGGGGTACACGCAAGGAAACTTCTAGCTCCCAGACTAGGACTTCGTATTTGGATCTCACCGTTTTTATCACAGGCGAATAGAACAACTTCTCAGCTTACAGGTAAAAGCCCTAAATCATCCCGAAGAAACCCCGCAGCACAATGGCTGCGAAAGAAAAGCGTCCCAGATCCGGACCGGCTGGGCTGCTGGCCGGGGAGTGACCTCACGAGCCCCACACACGCCTGGGCCCTGACGGGACGCCCTCTTGGTCCTGCGGCCTAATTCCTTCGTTATTCTCTGCCGGCCCCAAACCTAAGCCCCTCGAACTCATTCTCAGCAAAAGACCTCACCTCCCACCTGACCGCGAGGCTCGTGTTCCTGACCCTGCACCTTCCCGCGGAAGCTGTAATCCCGGCGGCTGAGCACCTTCCGCCCCCTTCAGCCCGGCCCAGAGAAGTGCCCCCCCCCCATGTAGGCTCCTTAGACAGAGGGGGTGTCACTGGGGCGAAGGCGTAAACGCTGCCCCTACCTGTCCTGCAGGTGAGGACAGAGATCTGCCTGCCCCTCCACGTGTCTGGTGCTCTTCTTTAGAATTCCAGGAATATCCAGCACAAATACTTATCATCTGGGTTCTTACAAGTTATCTGTTTACGACCACGTCCTTCCCATATAGGAAGCTCCAGAGACATTGAAAACACGCCTTGCCTGTCATTTCATAGACACTGTCTCGCTAAGAGCGGCGTTCTATAATGTTTATAGAACATGAGATTGACAGCATGAAAACCTCCCATGGTGATAAAATTCTATCCTGAGTTTGTTTCCCAACATGTCACATTTCAGAAGGACAGCATCACAGCCCACGTGACTACTGACCTCACTGCCACCTGAGACCAATGCAGTGAGTCAGTCCCTAGTGCCACCTGCATACGTGGGTAGATGAATCCTGAATCCCGTGCCCGGAGGAGCCTACAGATTCAGTGCAATTCCAAGTTGACTTTAATGAGACTCTCCACTTGGAAATATGTAAATACACACGCACACATAAATCCCACATATGCCCACTTCCCAGGAAAAGAGGACAAGCCAGCCCGGCGTGAGCATGTGCACACGACCGTAACACAAACTACAGAGCCAGGAGATCATTTTCTCCAGTTCACAACTTTGACCTAAAAGATGGAGGTAATCCAGCCAGTGCCCCGAGGTGCTGTCTGAGAACAGCCTTCCAGCAGCCTTTGGCTCGGAACTCGCAAAGGCTCGGGTGGCCAGTTTTTCGTACTGAATATAACATGACAAAATAAACATGTATAAAAAATTAGCCTTTGGCATTCCCTTGTGGTGCAGTGGGTTAAGGTTCTGGTGGTGTCGCTGCTGTGGCGTGGGTTGCTGCTGTGGCACAGGTTCAATCCCTGGCCCCGGATCTTCCGCATGTTGCAGACACGGCCTAAATAAATAAATAAATAAGGCAGGCTTCATATATAATGATGAAACCACTGTCTTCCGCAAGTCAGGTTTTTTTTCCTATTAGTTACTGATTTGGAGCTAAACCACTAAGTGTCTTTCCAGACATGTCTGTAATCAGAAATTTCTATTTTGAATCATCTAAAGTGTAGCAGCCACCACACAGGGTTTTTCCAGAGTAACACCAACCTCATCTCGTGGGAGATGAATCTGTGGCCACGTTATCATCTATCCACTTCATGAACTGTCCTGGCGGAATAGTTTGGAAAGGCAAATAATCAAAATAGTAACTATAAGAAAACCAGGAGTTAAAATTTGATTTGCCTCAGAAGTAAGTCTGAATAATAAAAAAAAAAAAATTAGCTACTTAATCACAAAAAGTTTTAAAAATTCAGAGCATGGTAATTTGTTAACTGTGTATATCTGAAAGTTGCTAAGAGAGATCTTATGTTTTCATCACTTAAAGAAAAACTGTAAACTCTGTGGTGTTGGATACATTGTGACAGTCATCCTGCGACAGACACGTGTGTCCAACCACCGGGTGGTACGTCAACAGCAAATACAGTGTTTTAGGTCAATCACCGTCCCCCAGTGAATGACATGAGGGGTAGGCGAGCCACTCTTCCACCAGGCTGGGAATCCACACAGAATTCCGATCAGGCCTCCGCATCCAGGCTCCCCGTCTGTGGATTCCACCACTCGCAGGTCCGTGGCACAACAGGAGGTGTTCACAAAAATCCACATATAAGTGGACCCATGCAGTGCAGATCTGAGCTGCTCAAGGGTCAATCTCAATTTCTAAAGTTTTTAACAGGGAGAGGATTAATGAGCATTTGATCTTATGGAAGTGCTTTGATGAATTTAAGGAGAGGATGAAGCCTGCAGTTATTAAGATCCATCCCCGAAATAATCCTGAGATAAATCAGCCTGATATTGACCTGTGATTTCAATGCTCCTTCCAGATCAAAAAGGCTTCTGCACGTCAACTGGAAATCTTAGCAGTGCCCCACGGATTTTGATGTTCTGTTATCAGCGCTTTTATTTACTACATTTACTTAACTCAAATGCTCATCCAAATCAGTTGAGGATTAAAACGCTTTGTTCAGCTGCGTGTTACAGAAATCCATCTCAAATTAGCTTCAGCACAAAAGGAAATTGACTGGCTCTCATCAGCAGAAAGCCCAGAGCAGCTCCAATGTCCGCATGGCTGGATCCGGACGGGCAGCGCTGCCGGGACACACACACACACACACACACACGCAGCGCTGCTGGGACACACACACACACACACACACGCAGCGCTGCTGGGACACACACACACACACATACACACACACACACACACACCCGCTGCTCACCAGGCTCTGCGCAGGGGGGTAAAGGGTTTAGGGGGCCCCGGGGGGCGGCTCAGTGGAGAGTGTCTCCCGTCTTTCATGAAGCAGTCCCAGGGAAGGACACAGAACGAGAGACCTGTCAGGATCACACAGAGGTAAGGTGTGTCCTAAATGGTTCAGAAAAGACGCCTGGGAACTGGCGCCAAGAAGACGGTGCAGCCAGCCCTCCCCTCCCAGGGCTCTCAGCTCGGCTTCTTCTCTCAGCTGCACTTTCTAATGGCGCTGTTACAAAGAGAGCTTGGATGTACATCGTAAACCACATAAAAGGGTAGAAAAGCGCCTTCATGTCAAAGCAGCGCAGTCTTCCAATCACGGTAACACTGGGCTAATTTCAGCGGGCTGTGCGGAACATCACCCAAGACATGCTGTCTCTTTCTGCAGCCCGGGCCATCAAGGAAGAAATAATAATAGCTGTCTTTTTATAGCACTTGCTCTCCAGAGCAAGTCAGCAGAGACAGGGATGGTGATTTCACTTTCCACCCGTCAGGTGGGTAAACGAGCACACAAGCTGATTTGAGAGTCTTTGTCATTATGGGTAAAGCGGCTGCCTCACTTTGCAGAACTGAAGTGTCAGGACACCTCCCGGGACGCTCGTTCCTTCTGCCGCTGGAGCTGGAGGCCGAAGCACTGCCAGTCACCAGCCCCGGCCCGCGGCCCCCGGAGCAGGCTTTACGGCTCGGCTCCCACAGTCAACGAGAAACGCAGCCGAGAAAACCTGTAACCGGGAAGACGATTTCCTAGCGCCGCCGGTGTGAGCCCACCTTCCAGGCGCCGAGCGCGGCGCGCCGTCCCCACCGGCCCCCGGGCTGCAGCTGCTCCCCGGAGACCCCCACTCAGGCCGCGTTCTCGGCGCGGACTCCACGCGCCGTAAGCTTCCCGCCGCCGAATTCGTCCAGTGCTGGCCGGGACTCGTCAGGCAGCGCCTGCTCTGCTTACCGCGAGGTGACAAGGTCGATGCTGGCACTCCGCTTAGTTTTGCAACTTGGAGAAACAGGCGGGTTTTACGTCCGTGAACTCTGAGCTGCATCTCCAGCGGGAAGAGTCCTTCTCCGGGCCGGACGGCCGGGCGGGTGCAGCAAGGCGGTCCGCTTGGTGACTAACCCCTTCAGTCACAGCATTTTAACTGCAGTTTTTATTTCGATAACTCAGTTCAAATCCCCAAATCACACTTCGACTGCTGTGGACAAGCGCTGTCGGAGTCCGGCCCGCACTGCCCGCGCCGTCCTGGTGTCACGTGACTGCCCCTGGCCGCAGGCGGATGGGCTGCGGCCCCGGTGCGCACACGCTTCTCAGAACTCGGGCCGCCGCTCAGCCGCCGTGCGCCCCGCTTTCCGGCCTCCCGGACGGTTCCTCGGTAACCGCCCCGCCCCGCGCGCAGTTCTCTGTATGGACGGCCGCGAGCAGTGCCGCTGTCCCCACCCCCGACGACGGATCAGGTTGCACCCCGAGAACACGGTCGCCAGGTTCCTTGCTGGCTCGCCCGCGGGAGGCAGGCACGTGCTCCGCCCAGAAGCACCGGCACCCGCGCCCGCACCAGCGCGGGACAAAGAGGCGGCTCCCACCGCGCTTGGGACCCGCCGCTGCTCACTTCACTACAGCCGCATTTGAAAACGCATTTGAAAACACGTTTCGGAGCTCCCGCCGTGGCTCAGCGGCGAGCGAACCCGACTACCCTCCCTGAGGACGCGGGTTCGACCCCTGACATCGCTCAGTGGGTTAAGGATTCTCTGGCATTGCCGTGGCCTGGGGTGTAGGTGGCAGCCGCGACTCGGATCCCGCGTTGCTGTGGCCTCGGCCGGCGGCTCCCCCATATGCCGGGGTGCGGCCCTAAAAAGACAAGACCAAGATAAAAAAAAGAAAACAACTTCCTAGTCGCGAAAGGAGAACTTTTTAAACAGAAAATAAACCAAATGCCGGTGTCTAAACAAAATGACAAAATGGGATACATGTTTAATAATAAGAAACTTTATTGCATTACAAATTTTAAAACGGATCAATTAATTTAAAGGTGGGACTATTTTATTCTCCTTAAACTCCTTTTCTTCAAAACTGCATGTTATTTTTCAAATGATAAAAGGTTAATCTGTGACCCGACAAAGCAGAGATGGGACCGTCCTACTGGGCCAGTTCTTAGGTAGGGAATCTTAACAAGGCCTTTTGGATGCTGGCTTCTGTATGACATCAAACCGACGCGCAGTAGGCGAGGGGGGTGTGCAGCGCGTACCGAGCTCCTTCTCCAGGTGCCGAGCGCAGAGGCGCAGCCGATGAAACGCGGACTTTGTAACAGTGCTCAAGACGCGCCGGAACAAGTGTGCCCTAGGGGACCCACGTGGAAACCGCCTTTTCCCGTTCCTCCCAAAGCAGGACGCGCAGAGTTAGAGCCCATGGATTGGTCTGTTCCACAGCCTCACTCTCGTGTAACAGAAAGAGAGTCAGCAAACGAGAGTCACGACAGAAACCTCTCCATCGACTTCCGTGAGGAGGGACCCGGCTACGGTCACTTAGAGAAACCTTCAGGTCCTTGGGCAGCACAGGTTCCAAGTCAAAGTTAAGGCGGCAACTGTTCACGGCGACCACGCTGCCCTAAGACGCTAACCTCTGCTTCCCAGTGTGTCCTCCCACGTGGGAGAGCGGCCCACCGCCTTCATTCTTTGCCTGTGCTGGGGTTTAGAAAAGCCTACAAAACTGCAACAGAGTTCCGCCAAACTAAGACACACTGCAAACTCAATCGGGGAAATAAACGGCAAGCCAAACTGATTCAACAAGTCATGTTTCCAAAAGTAAAATCTATTCAGAACAAGTAATAAACATGTACAAGAAATTACAAGGAATGAGGATCACGGTTAGTTACAAATGCAAAATAATAGCTAATTATCCCAGACTTGTGAACATAATAATTAAAATCAATTTCATATGCTAGTTCAAATATTATGTACAATTTAGATAAGCTGGTCAAGTATTATTTGAATACACACCATGTTTGATAAACTTATAATTACATTACCTCTTCTCCTCTTAATCTTTGCAAGCACATGCCAGTATAGGAAAAAACGTAATTTCCATTTGTGCATTAAATGAAAATAGTATTTCTACGGTGTATGTTTCAGACTGTAAAAAAGTTATGTTTTCCTTTAAGAAGAAAAAAAAAGGTAAAAATAAACTGCCAAAAGTTTAATATCAGCTTACTTATAAAAAAAAAAAAACACCTGTTTTGAGACTGATGTCATACAGTCCTTATGTGGCCTCCCTACTGGTCTGAAGCTACGAAGGCGTTTAAGGAAGGGATGCTAAGTCAGAAACAAAGACTCACCCAAGGGACTTAGGTTACTTTAAAAATCTGATTTGCAGGAAAACTAGTTGGTTGACCTAATCTTAAAGCTAATTACAAAATCCATCTTCTTAATGGTCCAAACATTGTGCCACTTTCTCCAACTCAACAGAACTGTCAAAAAAGAAGAAACAGAGGGTGAGACTTCTAAAGACAGACAAGGACAGCACCCTGTCCCCTACTTAAAGCAGCACGCACTTCACGCTGGTGACGAAGACACTGCGTTTTCCCGACCTGAATGTTCACCCACGTTAAGCTTCTGGCTTTTCCCACTCAGCATTACCAGGGACACATATGCAAAGAAACGGCAGAGGGGAGGTCCTGCCGTGGCTCAGCGGTTAACGAATACGACTGGGAACCATGAGGTTGCGGGTTCGATCCCTGGCCTTGTTCAGTGGGTTAAGGATCCATCGTTGCCGTGAGCTGTGGTGTAGGTTGCAGACGCAGCTCAGATCCCGCATTGCTGTGGCTGTGGTGAAGGCCGGCAGCTACAGCTCCTGTTAGACCCCTAGCCTGGGAACCTCCATATGCCGCGGGTGCGCCTCTAGATAAAGGCAAAAAGACCAAAAAAAAAGAAAAACAGTATAAAATGCTTTTTAAGTTAGGTTAAAGCAATTAATTCCAAACTTGAACTTCTACAGTAAGCCACTCTAAGCATCAGCTTTCTACATGAAATTGAACTTTCTTAAGTCCAATAGTAACTATGTCAAAATGTAACAGCAAACTACCCTGCATTCGATACAAACTGCAAATACCCAGCGGTCATTGTCGTGATCACCGAGTAAAACGAACCTAAGAGAGCTCTGGAAAAGCCAGCTCTGCTCTACAGGACTGAAAAAAAAAAGTACATCCTCCTTTAGACCAACTAAAAATGAACCTGCCAGCTCAGGACAGGACACTGTTTCAAGCCATGAAGACGCTCTCAACGCCGTGACTCTCCCAGCCGAGACCTTCGTCTCTGTGGTCTGAGTGGTACGTGGCCTCAACTCCTGAGCAGTGAAAGCCTAGAGCCAAAACCTCACACTACACTGGCGAAGGATGTTCTCCCTTGTCTGGCTTTTAATTCACTTCTGATTTCCAGAAAATGCTTTAATCTAAGTGAATAATTCAAAATAAGCATTAGATTAAAAGTCTAATGTGAGTGTGAGATGAAAAAATCTTGTACAAATTTCACGACGACGAATACAAGCAGCCAGCCTCTCAAGCACCAGTGACGACCAGGCGCCTTAAATGCACCGCTTCTACCGCCCACCACGGCGTCTGACTCAAAGGCCTCACATTGACAGCGCGAGGAGACCGCAGCTCGGGAGCGAGCAGCCAAGGCCCCGGAGACGGAGCCCACCCGTGAGCCGCCCCCAAGCCTTATCCCAGCACCCCCTCCTGTGCCTTGGGGCACGTGGAATTCTTCTCCCAGCATTCAATTCTATTTCTGGGGCTCACAGAAACCCCTCAATAACCTAGCTTGCCCGCGCAGGGCTAATTCAAGAGAGCACAGGCAGCGCGCGCGAAGGCTTAGTGAAAAGGCTGCCGGGCCACAGCAGCACTCATCTGGAATTCCTAAAACAAATCTTCAGGCTGGATTTCAACAAGGTCAAGTCGTTTTTCCTTGTTTTTCAACAAGGTCAATAGTTTTCAAAAATCGACAAAGACAGGTCATACAAGGTTCTTCTGGAAGAACGGGAGTGCGAGCCGTGCCCTGAATGGACACAGCACACACCGGCCCGCACACGTGTGAGAGCCAAGCCTGTCCTTCCCGCACCAAGACGCCGTGAAGGCGGCACCTCAGGTGACGTGCCTGACTCCCCGCAGGGCAGCACACAGTGCGTGCCGGGACGCGATGGCCAGGCTCCCTTTCCTCAGCAAGGACGGCGCGAGCCCGTGCACGCTCTGGGCCCAGGCTGCCCGAGGCCCCTGCAGAAACCGCCCCACGCGAGCGGGGAAACAGGACCCCAGGAAGCGTCGTACCTTCCACCGGTTTCCACACTCGTTGCAGACCACAAACGTCGTCATGGGCTCGTCAGCGCTCCGGGTCTGCACCTGGGCAAAGTCAGGAAACACAGCTTTTCATAAAACTCTGCAAAGTCCGTCCTAAGTAAGAGCCTTCTACACGAAGACACATAATAACCACAGTAACACGCTGAAGAGCCCGAAACAAGTTCAGAGCTAAATACTGCTGAACAACCACAGGTCTCCAAACTGCATTTTTCTAAGTCGTTTCTCTTTGTCTTTTCATGTTTCACTTATCCCGGAGAAGTGGGGACATCATTAAAGTCACATAGTATACTTCTGATAAATGGCTAATAAGTAGGAACATTTTTCATAAAGCACAGAAATGTTAATTAAAAGACATGTCAGTTTTCTCTTATGAATTAGCAAAGATGTAAAAATTACAAGTATTTCACTCTGATAAATATAAATGCCACAATCTTTCTAAAAGTTAGGCAGCAACAAGGTAAGAGCTTTAATTATCTGTTCTCTGTGACCTAGAACTTGGTATCTGATCTACTGTAAGACGGTGAAGGGAAACCCAAAGAGCTGAGTGCAGCTCAGCATCACTGATCATGGCGGAGACACAATCACACCCACAGGAAAAGAGCGCCTCACACCTGTCAGAATGGCTGTGACCCAAAAGACAAGCAGCGGCAGGTGCTGACGAGGGTGTGGAGAAAAGGGAGCCCTCGTGCCCTGCCGGGAGAACGAAAGCCGGTGCAGCCACTACGGAAGAGTATGGAGGTCCCTCAAGAAGTAAAAACAGGAGTTCCCAATGTGGCACTGAATCCAAATGAGGTGGTCTGGGTCGCTGCAAAGGCACGGGTTCGATCCCCGGCCCAGGGCAATGGTTTAAAGAACCCCGTGTTGCCACAGCTTCAGCACAGGTCACGGCTGAGGCTCAGATTCGTACCCTGGCCCAGGAACTGCCATAGGACATGGGTGCAGCTGTTAAAAAAAAAAAAAAAAATTAAAAACAGAACTGCCATATGATCCAGCAATTCCCCACCTTGGTACATATCTGAAAGAAATGAAATCAGTATCTCAAAGAGCTTGTCTGTACACATGTCCTTGCAGCATAACTCACAAGAGCCAAGACACAGAAGCCTAAATGTCCTTCAACAGACAAACAGATAAAGAAAAAATGGCATATATACACGATGGAATATTACTCAGCCATAAAAGAGAAGGAAATGCTGCCATTTGAGACAATGTGGATTAACCTGGAGGGCACTGTGCCACGTGAAATACGCCAACAGAGAAACCCAGATACAGCATCGTATCCCCTACATGTGGCATCTAGAACAGAGAAAGCTGCGTTCACAGAAACAGAACAGCTGTGGCTGCCGGGAGCTGGAGGTGGGGACTAGAAACGGGGAGGTGTGGGTTCAAGGCTAGCCCCTGCGGCTCCAAGAAGAGCAGGCCCTGAGGACATAAGCTACAGCACGGGGACTGCTGTTCAGCGTCCTCACCTCACAACGAGAGAAGAAAAAGCGCGACTCTGAGCTATCCTGACCGTCGCGCCCCCTGCAGGACGCGCGAGCGCATCACGTCATCACACTGCGCACCCTCAGCGCACACAACTACCCTTGCTAGTTACTTTTCAGTAAAGATGGGGGAATCTCTGCACGAACGATGATAAAGGTCATCAATATGCTGCAAAAAAGGAGTAAACATCTGGAAACCAGTTAAGCTAAAAGTACCCAGCTCCAAGCGAGAGAGAGCACAGAGCGTTCCCTCAATTACACGATCCAGCCAAATAGAAAGAACTACAGCATGTCTATAGACTTACCAGTAGTCAACCGCCTATCAGCTCTTCAAGATAGAACATGGCCACTTTCTTAAATTCTATAATACTTTATCAATTGCATTTCATTTATATAGCTTTCAGAGTAGCAATTTCTACAAACGTGTAACTCTATCAACTTATTTCCAACTAACTGGACATCTCCTCTGGCAAACATCAAAGTGCTGGTAGTTATCTCCACTGCTTGTCTTGGAACAGGAGTGGAGCACAGAGACTCTGAAAATAGGACTCTACAGGCATCACAGACCTGCGTGTAAGTGCAGTTCTTCTTCTTGCACTTGCCGCACGTGAACAAGTCCGTCTGGGTCCCGCCTGTCTTGGCCATCTGATGCTCTCTGATGGCTTCTTTGGTCAGGTTTTTCCGCATCTCTTTGAGCTCATCGCTAGCCATTTCCTATCAGGGAGACAGCAATACCACTCAGCCACACGCCTCAGGCACAGATCAGCTGAAAGCTTTTCATGTTCATCAATTTTATCGTATTTAACAGGAAGAGGGCTTAGAGGTTACAAGGTCTGTGTGCAATTAAATCTTTGATTCTACGTGAATCCACAGTAAGTAAAAGCTGCTTTGTTTTTAGACAATAATTTAAGGCGATCACCCAAAGACCATGGTACAGCGTGAAAGGGACAGAGCACTGAGGCTAAGAGGGTCAGTCCCTTAAGTATTTGTCTGTGTGCTGTACGCGTATCAGGACAGCTAATAGCAATTGCTTATACATGTAATATTTATACAGCACTTCATGCTTGAAAGAGACTCCACACTTGACACCACGGAATCCCATCAGAAATGCTAGATTCAGACACACTCACCTCTGCCGTCATTCTAGCAAATAGGTCAGGAGGAATATTTCCACACAGCACATTTTTTCTTAAATTTGGATTCTTAGCATCCTTAAGATTTGATATCCTACTTCGTACTCTATTTTTATACTTCATGTCTGTATTCCTTATTTCTTGATATATAGGTACCAGGTGGTTAAGGAAAAAAGGTTAAATTATAAAGGTAAGATTATTTCTTTCGTATTCTGCCACAATAAGAATTTCTGGAATTTCTAAGCAGTTTCCAAGTTACGTAAATAACGAAGCATTGTTTCTGCCTGATTTCTTGATCTCTAACTGGCAGGTCACAGTGAGCAGCATCCTTCATGCCGTGAGTGAGCAGTGCTTTCTCCACGTTTAATGCCAGCAGCACACAAAGCAGGAGTTTCAAAATGTAACTCGGATGTAAGTAAAAAAGCCCGAACTCATACCCGCTTTGCCTCCCTCAAACCTCAATCCCACCAAGGGTCCTGAAAACTCAGAAGACTACGGAGCCCCCTCGAGGGCCTGAGGCTGCTGGCAGGGCCCCCGAGGGTCCGTTTCCCCGCTGGCTCAGCCAGGAGCTAGTTCGGCTGCTGCTTTTTCTCAACAGAACAGGCTGCAGGAGGCCACGCCCCAGAGGAGCTCCTTCCTAACAAGGCATTTCTCAGCCAGGACGGTGCCACCACGGCTGTCACGGAGACGGGTCCTGCTCCCTTCCCCGACGCTGGACCCCTCCCCCAGCAGGAAGGCGGGGCGCCCCCTTCCCCAAACATAAAACCCCACTTCACACTTACTGGCAGGTCTGTTTCCATGTGCTGCACAGCTCAGAGATGCTACGTTCTCAAGTTGCAAGGCAGAAAAATAAAAATCCTACCAAATACTATGTGTTTACCTTTGAATGACAGGGAAACAAGAAGAATAAAATGATGTGGATGGTCCTACCCATTTCCATCAAAACAATCGAGACAGAAACTGAAGAATTAAACTCTGAATTCCTTCCAGGAAGAAAACATTGTAATTCATCTAACAGATTACTTAAGACAGTTATGAACACACAGGCAAAGGATATCTTCCTCGATCTGCGATCCCAATTCTTCCTCGTCGGCTCCAATGGCGATGTAATCCTCTAAACACAGGCACGGAGGAGCATGAGCCAGCGATGATCACACATTAAAACGTCAGCACGGAATCAGCCGCACTGGACTCCACTCCTCCAGCCCCCCCGCCCTGTGCAAGGAGCCCTACTGCAGTTTGGCCCCGAGCACCCGGCCTCACTACCGCTTGCCTCCCCTCTGGAGTCACCCAGAGCCCACAGTGCTCTGCAGGCGCCTCACTCTCAGCAGGGCAGTGATTCATCCAGCGGCAGCAAGTCCCCCCACACTGCACCAGCCGAGGGCAGAGTCACCTAGAGAACTGTCTTGTGTCCTGGGACTCAAGCCTCAATGCAAAGAAATCACTCATTTCCTCTGCCAGTCACATCTACGGACACACTCACAAGACTCCTATGCAAATATTCAAAGGGACAGAAGGAAATACAAAGGAACTAGGAAGAAAAAAGAACAAATACACAAAGAGACAGTAAGGAATCCGAATAGAGAGGGCAGAGTGAGGGGACAAGCAGGTCAGACTGGCCACGGTTCAGAGAAACAGAGAGAGAGAGGACAAATGTGTGCAGGACAATAAATACCCTGTATGTGGTACTTTACAGCCAAAATACAGAGAAGGAGCGCTTCCTAATTAAATTCAAGCTCCCAGATATAAATCAAGGTCTCCTTCCACTTTAAAGAAGGTGGGAGATGAAACCAGGGAATAGGAAACCGACATAATACATATGTCACACCAGTACTTAGCAGTGGGGCCCAAGCAGAGTGTGCTAATCTGAATCCAAGGAGCGGACCAGTCAGTTTGCAGGTTAAACAAGAGGAGAAAAAAGACGGTGAGGAACCGTTTAAGCAGCAGGAAGCAGGGCAAAGGCCCACATGTGAGAAGGAGGCTGTTTCTGGGAGGCCCAGGTCACCTCCAGCTCTGCCCCCTCGGCCCCCTCAGGACAGCCCCCGAGCTGGGCAGTCACAGCGGCTCCCACGGGAGGACAGCACTGAAGAGGGGGGTGGGGTGGTGGCCAAGGGGACGGGGCAAGTGGCGGCCAAGGGGACGGGGCGGGTGGCGGCCAAGGGGACAGGGCGGGTGGCGGCCAGGGGGACGGGGCGGTGGCGGCCAGGGGGACGGGCCGGGTGGCGGCCAAGGGGACGGGCCGGGTGGCGGCCAGGGGTCCGTGCCAGAACTGCGGGCTGGAAACTCACCTCCCGTCCGCAAGGCAGCGGCCAGCATCTCCCTGCACTTTAAGCGCACGGAGTCAGAAGTGCTGGGGGCCCGGGGGAAGGAGGAAACGTAAGTGTCTCGAGCGTTGGGCTCGTCCTTCCTGTTGCTGCCGTGGCCGCTGGAGCTACTGAAACAGAGACATGCCCGCGCCCCAGAGAGAAGTCAGGAAAAGGCCCGAGCACCTGTGCTGCGCCTTCTCCGCACCTGACTGCCCTCTCCTCTCTCTAAACACCACCTGTTCGCCTCACTAAAAAGAAAAAAAGTAGCATTACTCACTCTCCAAAAACAGACATTTCTGGCCTAAATGAGACAGTATTTCAGTGACTTTTACATGAAAAAAAAAAAACCTTGCCTGCATATAGATTAAAAAGAAGTTAAAATTTTAGTAAAGATAAGAGAGATAAGTCTCGTGACTTTTTTAAACCTTGATCAGCCACTAAAATATTAAACAATAGGAGTTCCGTCATGGTGCAGCAGAAGCGAATCCGACTAGGATTCATGAGGATGCGGGTTCGATCCCTGGCCTCGCTCAGTGGATTAAGGATCCGGCGTTGCCTGAGCTGTGGTGTAGGTCGCAGACACGGCTCGGATCTGGCGTTGCTGTGGCTGTGATGTAGGCCATCACCTGTAGCTCCAATTCGACCCCTAGCCTGGGAACCTCCGCATGCCACAGGTGTGGCCCTAAAAAGACCAAAAAAAAAAAAAAATTAACGATATTTTTAATACAGAAAATACACATTACAGCTCAATACAACAAATGAAAAGCAAGGGTCCTGGATACGTGGGCCGGCACCACAAACACGACGGCTCCCAAACAGAAGCAGAGGAAGGAACGTCCGAATGCCCTGCTCCAGTCGGGCAGCCGACGGGGCTGACGCGTCCGTAAAACACCCCTTCAGGCCAAAAACCACAGGGAGTGAAGAGTCAAGAAAACATAAAAATGTCCTGTGATTTCCTCCCAGAAACATCAATTCCATCAGGACAGCTCAGTAACTTTTTCAGTCGGCAGCTACAGCTCCGATTCAACCCCTAGCCCGAGAACTTCCATACGCTGCGGGTGTGGCCGTCAAAAGACATAAAACAAACAAACAAACAAACAAAATGTGGAAAACGAAGAAGGCAACCATGGTTTTGAGCCCCAGTCAGAAGTGTCACCGCCAGGTCCCCCAGGCCTCGCCAGGCAGGCGGCCGAGTGCCACGTGAGGAGGCGCCCCGTGGAGGTCTGACTCTCTGAGTTTCCAAGAAACCCCAGAAGAAAGCACAGGCTGACGGCTAATTGCGTTTACACTACCGCACGGGACGATAACACAGCAAAGGCAGCATGGCCGCAGGACCCCACATCAAGGAAAACGATCACTGTCTATACAAATGAGTTTCCAAAAGGTGACATACCTTTCTTCTCGTGCCTCAGGGCTGTTCTGTGATGTAATGGCAGCATCTTTTTTCTTTTCTTCAGAGTCTTTATCTGTTGATGGTCCATCTGAAAATTCATGAAATTTCTAAGCTGTTAGAATTTTTTTAAAAACCCACAGAACTACTACATGTTACCAGGCTATTTATGCAACAACAACAAAAACAAAAAACCCCACTAAAATCCTAAGATTTTAACAAGTAAAGTCAATACAAGCTATTCTATTAGCAGGTACACATGTGTGTTTTTCACAATGTATATTCAGTCACCATTCCCAAAAAACCCTCTGGTGGTCTGTAAGTCTGTGGTCTGGTGGGGACCACAGACTTACAGTCCAGTGGCAACACAAACGGGAGGAAAGTTCGCAGAACGAGGGCAGGGAAAGAATAGGGAGAAAACATTAGCGCTGTCCTTTAAAAAGTGAAAGCACAAAGCAAATATAGCAATACTGCTTTGGTCACTTTTCACAAAGTCAAGAGCTTTGAGGGAGGGAGCTCTGCTATAGCGCAGCAGGCTAAGGATCCGGCACTGTCACTGCAGCGGCTCTGACTGCTGCTGTGGCGCAGGTTTGATCCTTGGCCCAGGAACTTCTACATGCTGCGGGCTCAGAAAAAAAAAAAAAAACTAACGGAGGTGGTAATCAAAACACAAACAAACATTTCAGGGACAATACACAAAGAACATTCTCATAGGACATACTTCAGGGTTATCACTTAGGCCTACACAGCACCTCCTCTGTTTTAAATAATCTGTAAACTAGCACAGATTATTACTATTAATAAAGCACACAATTTAAAACTTAAGGAGGTGAGCAACGAAACATGAGGAAATAAAGTACATAAAATGACTAACTGCTTTAGAAGGTGGAATTAGATTTAAAATTTAAGTGAACTATAGAGTTTGTCTTTAAAAGCCTTTTTAAAAAGGCTTTTTAGGGAGTTCCCTTTGTGGCGCAGCAGCAACAAACCTGACTAGTATCCAGAAGGATGCGTGTTTGATCCCTATCCTCACTCAGTGGGTTAAGGATCCAGCATTGCAGTGCCTGTGGTATAGGCCAGCAGCTACGGCTTAGATTCGACCCCTAGCCTGGGAACTTCCATATGCTGTGGGTGTGGCCCTAAAAGGCAAAAAAAAAAGGGGGTTTTATTTTGAAATAACCTGAAACTTGCACAAATGTTCTAAGAACGGTACAAAGAACTTTACTCAGAGCCCCCCGCCCGTTAACATTCTGGCACATCTTCTCATTCCCTCTGCACTGCACGTACAGGTACGTCTGTGTGGACACACAGTCACACACTCCACTGTGTGCACACACTGGCATTCTTTCTTTTTTTTTGGGGGGGTGCTGCGCCCACAGTAAGTAAAAGTTTCTAGCCAGGGATTGACCCCGCGCCACAGCAGAGACCCGAGCCGCTGCAGTGACAATGCCGGGTCCCTAACCTGCTGTGCCACAAGGGAACTCAGACATACTTCCTTTGAACCATTTGGAAACGAGCAGGAGATATCATGTCCCTCTACCCCCTAAATACGCCACTATGTATTCCCCAAGGATAAGGAGCTTTGTGTACATAACCGCAGCAGCAGATTTAAACAACGGCTGACTCGTTACCCACAGGCCTCATAAAACCCTGCCAGTTATCCTAATAATCACCCTTACAGCCATGTTTCTTTCTTGTTCAGAATCCAATACAGGATCATACACTGCACACTGGTTTTCTTAAGACTACAGACTTCTCCAATTTTATAGACTTTACAATTTTTTGATCCTTGGTTTCCAAGCTCTTATAAGTAATAGGTCTTTTACCATTACTATTGCTGTCTATGAAATTTTAAAAACTTCACATTTTCTATTTTCTCTTCCATGTGAGGCCAATAGCTGCTAGGGAAACAGCTAATTCTAGGGCTGGGGCAGGGAAGACGGACAAACCCAATACAGTCTGTGGCATCAGAATGTGAAAAAGAGACAAGGGGTGGGGGGCTTGTCCGAGGGACACAGGAGCCGGCTTGGGGGCACACCGCCGGTCAGAGCTGGAACGAGGGAAATATCAGAATAAGCAGGAACAGTAACGGATTATAACTGACTGTACAGAACAGGGGCCCACGCATGCACACTAACGGCAGAAAAGTAGCTGGAGGTAAAAGGAGGGTTCTTTCTTACAGAACGATGACAAACAAATACTAAAGAAGGGAACGACCGGAAAATTGGTTTTGCGGCCGTCGCTGTACACGGCGCTCTGGCGAGAATCCGTGGGCACTAGAGGGGGTGGGGGAGGTCTGAGGGGGAACCAGACGGTTTCAGGGTCTCGGCGTGTCCTACTACGCACGAGAGGAAAAATCATCACCAGTGTGGAGTGCGCCCTGCCTAGGCCTCAACACCAGCACCATCCTGCCTCTTTCCTGGACGCAGCACTTGAGGAAGAACGCAGCACACGTTCGCAATGGCCCGGCCATGCAGACTCGACTGCATCTCGTCACGAGAGGATGCCAGATAAACCCAAATAAGGAACAGTTATTAAAAACTAAGGGGAAAGGCCTGCATGTATTCTTCAAAAGTCAAATGTCCTAGAAACTCCTTCGTGCCACAGTGGATTAAGGACCTGGCATTGCTGCAGCTTTGGCACAGGTCGCAACTGCAGTGCGGGTTTGATCCCTAACCTGGGAATTTCCACATGCTGCGGCTCAATGTCCTAAATGATGTAAGAAGGCTTAAAAACTACTCCACATGAACAGACTAGATACGTGATCCTAGAATGGACCCTCACTGGAGCAGAAAAAACGCTGTAGAGGATGCTGCTGGGACAACTGACAGAACTGGAATATGCACCACAGACTAAAGTACTGCACCAAGGAATTTCCTATATGAGTACATAAAAAAATGAACCTGTCCCGAGGAAACACACACTTAAGTATTAAAGAGTAAATAAAGCCTGATCGATCCAACCTACTCTCAAGTGGTTCCGAAAAAATAATGTGTTGAGTTATACATAAAGAGAAAAAAGGGGGAGAATGTGATAAAACAAACACAGCAAACATTAAAAATTAACGATCTAGAAAGAGGACACGTGAGTTCTTCTTACTATTCTTACAAACTTTCCGGAAGTTAGAAAACTACTTCAAAAACCTTTTTAAAAAGCGTGAAACCTTCTCCTTGAAGGACTATTTTCTTCTCACAGAGGCAATCCGAGTTACAAATACATGACTAGCTGAAAAAGCAGAACCCTCAGGGAGGTCAGACTAAAGCCTCGTATCACAGGGCACTGACTTCCCAACATCTGTATTCACTAAGAGAAAAAAGGCAGCGACCTGTCTGAACAAACCAGGACCTCGCAGGTAGTCAGGGAGGAGGGACTGTACCTAGCAGCTTCTTCCAGGATTTGATGAGGGACTTGGCCAGGGCTGTGACCTCTTCGTCTGTGCTCTGCTTGCGGAGGGCGTTTACTGACATCCCAATTCTCGTGGACTGCAAGGCAAAGACAAAGAAGGCATTCACGCCGTTTTATTTCAGGCAATTCGATGTTTCATTTTCTGCTTTCCTGGATGCCTATTTCCACTTTAAAACAGAAAAAAAGTTTCACTTAAATGAATTCTCTTAATAGCAGACTGTAGACTTAACACATACATCTTCAGATCAAACGTTAGATACATCAAGGTCGCCGTCACTGAGATCTGCCAGCATGTAACTCGCTACTGGAGAGAGGCTGCGTGACTACAACAGGGAAGCCAGCCTTTCCCACGAGAGGAGAGTAAATACAAATGCCTGCGTTTGCACACGAGGCAGGCTGACACAACCACAACTAACACACACACGATGCTTCTCCACCTTCTTCTAAGAGTCTGCTGACACCCGCTGCAACTTACAGACAAATACCAACAGCCACAGAGGTTTACACACCAGCACACGGTCACAGAGACTAAAACAGACCTCACCGAGTACCAATCGGAACTGCGGTGGTCCTAGGTGTCCTAGCTTATGCGGTGAGTGTCCACGCTCATTAACCTTCCTTTAAAGTTAAGGTCATTATCCCCGTGGTTAAAGATGAAGAGACTGCAAGTACCAAATAAATACCTTGCCCGGCTACTAACTGGCCAGACTGGGATTTTAATCCAGGTCTGTCATCTCCAAAGTCCATGCTCTTTCCAACACATCATCAGTGGCTTTCAAATTGTGCTGAGAGAACACAAAAAGCTGGACAGGCCAATCACGATGATAAATGAAAAAAGGTAAATTATCTGAAATCCCTGAACAGGGTGAGATTATTGTTTTGGGTTTTTCCCCCCCACAGAAAGCAGTCTCTTTTAGAAAATAAGAACATTTTTAGTGAAGAGGCTTTCAGAACATGAGAACGTTTCAGAACTTCTCTGAAACACTAGTTTATCAGCTGATGCAGCAGGCGCATCAGGGCAGAAAACCTCGCAGAGCAGGTGCCCGGGCGGACGGCACAGGTCCCCGAACTGCTCCACAGCACCTGCTGGGTGCTCCAGCTGGTGCGGCTCTGCCCCCCAGGCCTGTGGCACCCCTCCTTCCCCAGCTCCCAGTCACGGCTCATCCTCACCGCCACCCCAACCTCCGTCTGCAAGAAACCTACCTTTGTGACGAGTGGCGGAAATAACGTGGGTTACTAGTGTAGTTCTGGCGCTTGGAATCAACATGAATCGGCAAAGAAAATGGGATTTTAGGAGGTGTTGGAGGTGAGCAAAGGTACACAGAGATCATGAACGAACTGTGTGCTGAGAGGTGACCTCCTGTTCATTATCACAGAATATTCTGATCACTAAAGAGACCAAACCAAAGTTCTGCTTATAACCCAAGAAAGCATCTCTGGAGACACAGCCAACTGGGATAAACTGCTTACCCAAGAAGAGGCTGTCCAGTCAAGAAGAGAAAGAAATGAGGCGAAGCACTAAGATCATTCGAGTCAGTTTTCTCCTTCCTTTTAGGGGGTATTTTGGGAAGAACTGAAGAAGCTCGACAAAGGAAAGGATTATGAAGCTATTTCACCTGGGCAACCAAGTCCAGGTCTGCCTCTAAGAATTCCCTAACTCTGGATTTTTCCTCCAACTGGGGGACTGCGATGTACAGGATGTAACAGGTGGGCTACAAAAAAATGTGTTTTCTGCTCAAGCGACATTAGGAATTGCAGACTTAAAGAGGCTTCCTGATGGCAGGACTAATAAAAGGCTCTGAGACAAACTCTACCTGGTAAAAACGTGCGGCTCCGCCCGTGGCTGGCACTGGCTGCGAGGCATACAGTTAGAAAGACGGTACCTCGGAAAAACGGAGAGCGCTAAGCAGCGTGCTAGCATAAGGCTGCAAGGAATGAGTGGTTACGTCAAGAGGCACTGTCACTATCACAGCAAAAAAGCAGACTGTTTCAGAAAAACAGAAGAAAGACCATCTTTCTGATCACTCGTGGGTTGTCACCAAGACGATTTACGATAGCCACTAAACCTTACGGTAAAAACAGCTACTACTGAACACTACTGAAACCGTTGTACATGATCTAAGTAAATGGAAAGGCACCCATGTTCATGAATCAGAAGACTAAGTTATAATACTAATCAAGTCAAACTATAAATTCAGTGCAATTCTCAGAATTACAGCTGCCTTTTGTGTAGAAATATGTAAGCTTATGGTAAAGTTTATATGGAAATGGAAGGGACCTAAAATGGACAAAATAACCCTGAAAAAGAACAACAAAAGTAGAGGACTCACAATTCCCAATTTTAAGACTTAATGCAAAACTACAATAATCAAGAAAATATGGCCCTACATACAGAGAAACATGCAAATTAATGAATAGGGTTTAGAGTCCAAAAATAAACCCCTAGGAGTTTCCACTGTGGCTCAGCAGAAATGAACTCTAGTATCCATGAGGATTCGGGTTCGATCCCTGACCCCGCTCAGTGGGTTAAGGATCTGGCATTGCTGAGAGCTGTAGTGTAGGTGGCAGATGTGGCTTGGATCTGGCATTGCTGTGGCTGTGGTGCAGGCTGGCAATTATAGCTCCAATTCAACCCCTAGCCTGGGAAATCCATACGCTGTACCTTCGGCCCTAAAAAAAAAAAGAAAATGTTAATTCAAAATGAATCATAGACCTAAATGAAAGGGCTAAAACTATTAAGACTTTTAGAAGAAAATTTAAGAATACGTCTTTGTATCCTTGAATTAGGCAACAGCTTCTTAGATATGACACTTAAAGCACTAGCTACCAAAGACAACAGCTAAGTTACCCTACAACACAATTTTAAGCTTTTGTGCCTCAAAGAATACCACCAAGAGAGTAAAGATAATCCACAGAATGGGAAACTACATTTGCAAATCCTGTAACTGATGAGGTACTTAAATTCTAGAATATATAAAGAATCATTGCGTCTCAAAAATAAAAGACAAATTATCTAACTTAAAAATAAGCAAAGGCAGAGTTCCCGTTGTGGCGCAGCCGTTAACGAATCCAACTAGGAACCATGAGGTTGCAGGTTTCAACCCTGGCCTTGCTCAGTGGGTTAAGGTTCTGGCGTTGCCATGAGCTGTGGTGTAGATCGCAGACGCAGCTACATTTAGTGTTGCTGTGGCTGTGGTGTGGGCTGGCAGCTACAGCTCCAATTAGACCCCTAGCCTGGGAACCTCCATATGCTGCAGGTACAGCCCTAAAAAGCAAAGAAATAAAAAATAAAAACAAAGGAGCTAGCTGTAAAGACACTTTTCCAAAGAAGATATACCAACGGTCGACAAGCACACGAAACAAAGTTCAGCATCAGTAGTCACGAGGGAAACGGAAACCAGCACCACCGTGAACAATCACCTCACACCCACGGGGACGGCTATGATCAGAGACAACGGCAAGTGAGGACAGGAATCTGGGCGGACTGGAAGCCTTATTTACTCGCTGCTGGAATGTAAAGTGGTACGGCGACTGGGGAAGACACTTTGGGAGGTGTTCAAAGTGTTCAGCATAAAATTAGCACAGCTCAGCATCTCCACTCTTCCAGGTGTCCACCCGAGAGAACCCAAACCATCTGTTTATGGGGAAACTCGTACACGCCCGTGCACAGCAACACGAGTCCTGGCCACCAAAGGAACAGAAACAACCCAAATGCCCACCCAGTGAAAAGGAGTAAACGAAAGGTGACATATCCGTGCAACGGAGCACATTCAGCTGTAAAGAAGAACGAAGTACCGCCATGCGCCTCGACGTGGATGGACCTGGATAAGAGTATGCTAAACATACTTGTGGCTCAGCAGTATCTAACCCGAACCAGACTAGTATCCATGAACATGAGGGTTAGATCTCTGGCCTTGACCAGTGGGTTAAGGATCCGGTGTTGCCATGAGCTGTGGTGTAGGTCGCAGATGTGGCTTGGATCTGGTGTTGCTGAGGCTGTGGTGTACGCTGGCAGCTGCAGTTCCGATTTGATCCCTAGCCTGGGAACCTCCATACGCTGTAGGTTCAGACCTTAAAAAAACAAACAAAAAAGATTATGCTAAATAAAAGCAGTCACAAAAGATCACAAATGGTATGATTCCATTTGTATGAAACCTCCAGAACAGACAAATCTATAGACAAAAAGCGCGGCTGCTCAGGGCAGGGCTGGCAGCTGGGGAGAAGTGGGGAAGGCCTCCTAAAAGGAGGAACAGGATTTCTTTCCAAGGCGATGAAAACGTTCTACATTTGCGTGTAAGGATAGTAACAGAATTCTTTGAATATACTAAATACCACTGATTTGCACACTTTAAATGAGTGACTTGCACAGCGTGCAAATTACATCTCAACAAAGCTATTAAAAAGAGAAAATGAAAGAAAACACACACAGCTGTCTACTGTCTTTACACCTTTTCACTGCGTCCCAGGGGGACAGGACTGTCTTCTTCACCGCACGCGGCACGCAGCCGGACAGCAGCGCCCGGCGGGCAGGCGCTCGGGGGTACTGAATGCAGCCGTCTACCACGCCTCACGGTTCAGACCAGGCCCGGTCTATCAGAGCACCCGTCTTCCTGCTCTCTCCCTCCCCTGCAACCCACGCCAGCCAGCCTTCCACTGTCACCTGCTGAAGCCTCTTTATCTAACTGAAAACGCCAGTGGACTCAGCTCCCACCTGACCAACCCGCGCGTTACAGGCGAACACTGGTTACTTCTCTTCTGGAACTTCTAAGCCACCGCCGTGCTATCTGTGGCTCGTACTCCCCGAATCTGTCCTTTCTCCCACACTCCAGAGCCTTCATACACACGGCTTTTAAATCAAATCTAGTTTAAATTAAAATTCGCTAAAATTAAACTTAAAATTCAGTTCTTCAACAACACTGCAAGTGCCGTGGCGAGTGGCCCCCACGTCAGACAACAGACGGCACGTCTCCGCCGGCGCGGGAACAGCGCTGCTCTGGGATCTACGTGCTGCTGCCCATCGCGACCGATGTGTTCCACAGGCAACCAAATTGTCACTATCTTCTCGCCCTTCGCCTTTATTTCCTGCTCATCCCAGCCCCACTGCAGAACGGTCCTTGAATTCTGCTTTACTGTTAAGTGGCACCACCCAACCCACGACAAACGCCTCAGTCACCCTCAGTTCACCTTCTCCCAAATCCTGCAGGCCGTGCTTCTCTCCACCTGTGCTGCTGCGGCCTCAGCTCAGGCCACATCACTGCTCCCCGCAGGCCCGGTCCGCGCTGCTCCGCCCGCGCCCCCGCAGGACTGCTCCCCGAAGGCCCGGTCCGCGCTGCTCCGCCCGCGCCCCCGCAGGACTGCTCCCCGCAGGCCCGGTCCGCGCTGCTCCGCCCGCGCCCCCGCAGGACTGCTCCCCGCAGGCCCGGTCCGTGCTGCTTCGCCCGCGCCTCCGCAGGACTGCTCTCAGGACCACACCCGCCTGGCCGGGTCCTCGCGGCCACATGCCCGTGCTTCCCCAGCCGCCCTCTCTGCTGGGACCCCCTGCCTGGTCCCGCCTGCCTGTGGACCACCTGCTCATGCTGGGAGACTCAGCTTACACCTTCCTGAGCCTCCCAGATGAAGCGATCAGGCTAGGAGGTAAACTCCGTGCTTCGTCCCGCCCGCCTCTGACCAATAAGCCCCCGACAGACTCGTCTCTGGGCAGCTGCGCCCTCCTGCTGGCGGCCACGCGGTCTCCCGCCACCAGACTTCACACTCGGTTACGGGGAAAGGCCGTCACCCACTCACTTTCATAAACCCAACACAATTCCTTATCCTAACGGAAACTCAAACGTTTGTTATACGAACACACGGACCGTAACGTAAATGACACCCCTACTCAAACGCCACACCTTCTATAGAGCTGCGCGTCTCTGAAACAGACAGCGGGCTTGCCAGGCCGCCTTCGAGGCGGCCATTCCCGCCCAGACCTGCTAGGACACGGCCACGGCTGGGTGGCGAGGTACCGACCCGAAGGCAAGGTGATCCTCAGGACCCAGATCCGATGACCCCCGGACAGAATATCGGAACCAGGAGACAGGACCGAGTGAGTCGGCTCCTCGCTCCTCCCGCGTCTACGCTTAGAGGAGGGGCTCAGTCTTCTCTCCACCGTGGATCCCCCCGCGGATCTGAAACTTACGGAATCCTTCTCAGAGCGCTTTTAAAATAGACTAACAGATTAACAGATTTTAAAAGTAATTTAAATTATTTAAAATAGATTTTTAAATTAATAGATTTTTAAAAACATTAATTCTCAGAATGCTTTTAAAATAGATTAACACAGAGGAAACCAATTATATAATACAAAGTTACAAAATATTGTCTTAAATGTGATATATGCACCCCTTTATTAAAACATTAAACATAACAGCTACCATAATATTCAGCAAAAATAGATGTCAATACATCAACAATAACTATAATAGAAGTTAAAATATCTGCGATTTCCTTTAGTTATATATATTGCTAATACAACTATAGTTTACAGCCTTTATAACTGAAAGAAATGCTCAATTTCAGTTACATGTTAGTGAAAATAAGTATGCGACTTTTTTCTCAACCACGTATACACACCTCTGTCACCCTTCCCTAAGCTGACTTAATGCTGTGGAGAGAGCCAAGGCAGTGCTCACTCACGGATAATCAGAGACGTGCAGCAGGAAACAGCCAGCTGCACGGTACCGACTTTCCTTCCAGCACCGACTGTTGAGTTGATAGGCTTCAGTCCTCAGACACCAAGGCCGCAGCGCGTTCCACTGGCCGACGCGGCCCCGACTCCTAGTCGCGCCTGTGCGCTGGCAGCGGTGCTGAGCCGGGGACGAGCGCACGCCTGTCCTCGCGGTGCAGCACCCACGGAGGCAAACCCCGTGGCCCACCCGGCGGTGCAGCACCCGCGGAGGCAGACCCCGTGGCAGACCCGGCGGAGGCAGACCCGGGGCGCGGCCCTGGGGCGGAACCAGCGCCAAGCCCACCCCCCTTCCCAGCGGACGTCATTCCCACTGTCACCCTGGAGACGAGGCTTACTCTTCCTGAGGAAGGAACACTTCTCCACGCGGTGACTTAGGAGGGTACTGATCTCTATGACCTCCTTTAAAAATACAAGTTAATAACGGTTTACACTATAACAGGAACATGCAAAAGACTTCACTGATACTGAAGATGTTTCGGTATTTCATGACAATTACCTATTTAAAAATGATGACGCATATTAGCACATACCTGCAATAATTCCAGCGTCATGGGAATATTCTTAAGCTCCTTCAGCAAATCCAGTGCTCCAGCCTATAAAATAAAACAATTTCATACTGAATTTCCCAGAGAATACATCAAGGAAAATTTAAATTTATATTAAATTTATATTTTTCCTGTCCACAATTCACTATGGCTCACTTTTCATGTAAGGAGAATGGCAGACATGTACAGACATACAGATCTATAGATATGAGGGAGAGAGAGAAAGACAGAAAGAGACAGTTTTCCAAAGAGGGGTTTCAACTCATCAGAGATGATAAAATCCATTTACTGGGTTATGACCAGCACTGATTAAATGCTGCTTTGTGGAGAGGATGTGAGGAAAAGTGAACCTTCCCTCACTGCTGCTGGGAATGTAAACTGGTACAGCCACTATGGAAAACAGTGTGGAGGTTCCTTAGAAAACCAAAAACAGAACTACCACATGACCCAGCAATCCCACTCCTGGGCATATATCTGGACAAAACCTTCACTGATAAAGATCCACGCACCCCTGTGTTCACTGCAGCACTGTTCACAATAGCCAAGACGTGGAAACATCCCAAATGTCCATCAACAGAGGATGCAGTACATACATACACAACGGAATACTACTCGGCCATAAAAAAGATGAAATAATGTCATCTGCAGCAACATGGATGGAACCTAGAGACTCTTATACTACGTGAAGTCAGAAAGAGACAAACACCACGGGATATCACTTCTATGTGGAGTCGAACATATGGCACAAGTGATCTATCTATCTACAAAACAGAAACAGGTCGTGGAGCTCAGACTGTCTTTGAGACTGCGGCGGGGAGAAGGGGACGGACGGGGGGTTTGGGGATGCCAGATGCAGACTATTACATTTAGAACAGATAAGTAATGGGGTCCTACTGTACAGCACAGGGAACTGTGCCCAGTCTCTTGGGTTAGAACATGATGGACGATAGTATGAAAAAAAAAAAAAAGAGAGAGAGAGAGAACGTATGTGTATGTATGGCTGGGTTACTCTGCATTGCTATATAGCAGAAATTGAAGCAACACTGTAAATCAAGTATACTATAAAAAAAAGTGATGAGAGGAGTTCCCGTCGTGGTTCAGCAGTTAACGAATCTGACTAGCATCCATGAGGACACAGGTTCGATCCCCGGCCTTGCTCAGCAGGTTAAGGATCTGGCGTTGCCTTGAACTGTGGTGTAGGTTGCAGACGTGGCTCAGATCCTGCGTTGCTGTGGCTGTGGTGTAGGCCAGCAGCTACAGCTCCGATTCGATCCCTAGCCTGGGAACCTCCATATGCCACAGGTGTGACCCTAAAAAGCAAAAAAAAAAAAAAAAAAAAAAAGTGATGAGAAAAAAGTTGTTTTGTAAAAGTTTTATTTTCAATAGTAGTGTTCACGCATGTCCCATTTATAAATAAAGTAAGCGTCTCACTGAGGTGGCGTCACACTTCACTGTTAGTCTAACAGGCACTCAGTGGCTGTGCGACTCCTGGACACATCGCACACCACCAGTAAAGTCTACTGAGCCATGATAAGAAACTTACCACTTCTGTTAACCTTTCAATTCCTTTACATTTGGAATTTTTACCATATATCACCTTTTACATATAGAAAATACAAGCACAACTGGCTAAGGCGTTTCTAAAACTACTTCACATCCAGAGTTTAATGTTTATGAATCACTTATTAACTCAGATTTAGTAATTATCCAATTTTAGCCCACAAAAGGTTGTACCAAAACACTAGTAATGAAGCATTTCACAAAAGAATCCATAAGTGGAGTTCCCATTGTGGCTCAATGGGTTAAAAACCCGACACGGTGTCCGTGAAGATGCGGGTTCGATCCCTGGTCTCGCTCACAGGGTTAAGGATCCGGCGTTGACACAAGCTGCGGTGTTAGGTCGCAGAGGTGGCTCAGATCCGGGGTTGCCGTGGCTGTGTGCAGGGCAGCAGTGCAGCTCCAACTCAACCTCTAGCCACCATCTTCCACATGCCAAAAGGAGTGGCCCTAAAAAAAAAAAAGGAAGCCTTAAAAGAGCTCTAAGCCCTCAGCTCCCTGGGCGCTGCGGGCATGCGGACGGCGGCCTTCACCCCACGGCTCTACCGTCCGGCTCCCCGGCTCAGAGAGCACTGCACTAACACCTCGGACTGGCTTCCAAGCCGCTCACACCCGTCCGCAAATGTCGACTCCGGGCTTGATGCTCTGCCTGAGAAAGGACATCACAACGCCGTCTGGCCAGCGACACGTGTAACTCATTCTGCTTTCTGATACATTCAAACATGCAAAGTAGGCATCCTACAAACCAGTGAAACACAGCCCACCCTGGGAAAGCAGAAAGCCCCAGATGCACCCCCGAAGGAAGAAACAAACATGGAGTCTCACAGCATTGTTAATATTTCTGCAATTTAAACCAAGCAAAGGTTTCCAGCCATGTAACTTTTCCATTTAAAGTTGACAGACATTAGATTTGGCTGAGAATACAACAGTATTAACTCTTCTTCTGGCAACAAATTAACACATCATTTTAATTTAATCCAGTCAGTACCTTGTAAATAAAAACTTAAGTTTAAAAGAAATTATAAAACAGGTTATTATGAAGGATTTTAATGTTCACTGCTGAAAGATCCCTTCTGATGATAAAATTCCATAATTTCTTTTACTCAGAGGCAATTAAAAGTAATAAAATATTATAGATGTTAAAAAATACAACACTGACTTTAGGAGTTCCCGCCATGGCTCAGCAGTTAACGAACCTGACTGGCATCCATGAGGATGCAGGTTCGATCCCTGACCTTGCTCAGTGGGCTAAGGATCCAGCGTTGCCATGAGCTGTGTGTAGGCTGCAGACGCGGCTCAGATCCTGTGCTGCTGTGGCTGTGGTGTAGGCCAGCAGTGGCAGCTCCCATTCGACTCCTAGCCTGGGAACCTCCATATGCCACTGGTGCGGCCCTAAAAAGAAAGACAAAAAAGTAAATAAATTAAAAAAAAATAAAACACTGACTTTAAATTTACTATTCATCAAGAATTTCTATTTATTGTAGACAGAAATTATCATAACATTGTAAATCAACTATACTTCAATCAAACTTAAAAAAAAAAGAACTTCTCAGAGTTCCCATCGTGGCTCAGAGGTTAATGAATCCGATTAGGAATCATGAGGTTGCAGGTTCAATCCCTGGCCTCGCTCAGTGGGTTAAGGATCCGGTGTTGCCGTGAGCTGTGGTGTAGGTCGCAGATGCAGCTCGGATCTGGTGTTGCTGTGGCTGTGGTGCAGGCCAGCAGCTACAGTTCTAATTTGACCCCTAGCCTGGGAACCTCCATATGCCGTGGATGTGGCCCTAAAAAGCAAAAAATAAAAGGACTTCTATAGGCATGACACTTTTATGAGCAAGCGTCTTTAATCTCTCATCTGCAAAATGCCCAAACCAAAATCCTTTGAAAAAAGATTTTTTATAGATTTTCAATAAACTCATTTGGCAGCAACATCTTGTCTCAATAGATGTACAAAGCTATTTCTGTTGTACTTCTCCACTTCATGTGAGAATGCTGCATTTCACTACAGAAATGCTCATATCTGATTACTGGAAACTACACAGCTCTCACTGAGGACACTACAAAACATATGAGGTATATACCATATTATCTTTATAAGATCTGAAAAAAATTGGAATTCTCAAATATACCAGACTCCAGAGGTTTTGATTAAGAGGTTGTGGACCAATATCCTATATCCACCACTGATTTTTATCTTCTACCCACGCCTCCGTGTTCTTTTAATCAATTTCCAACCTGGGAGCAACTAGAAAGGAAGATAAAGAATCACAAATCCCCTAAAAAGTGGGATCTCTAGGTTTACAGAAAGCCGTCTGTCCCAGGCAAAGCTGATTCTTCAAACACATCAGCAACGTGGCCTAAGGTCTCAGCTGTTTTCCAGGGAGAAGGAACAGGTGTGTGTCAGTGTCCTCACACCCTCTGTCTGCACTCAGACCTCTCTGGTGAGACTGTGCTGGGGATGCGGGCAGGAAAGAAAGGAAAAGTTCAATAACACTCATGCGATGAGACTCTGACCATTCTCAGAATTACAGCATGTGCTAATCAAATAAGATGAATATGTCAGTCAAAGTTCTTTCAGAAAAAAACAACTATAATGATCTGATTGAGTAAAAAGGACAAAAAAAATATAATCATGTGAATTCGGTGACAAAAAAATTCTCTGAGTCATCACTCTGTGTTAACACTTTACATATATTGGGTCATTTCATCTTTTCAATAAACCCGAGGGAAGCTGGTAAGCTTATTATCCCCATTTTACAGACAAGGAAATCAAAGCCCACGGAAGTTAAGAAGCATGTGCAAAGTCACATGATTACTAACTGGAAAAGGCGAGATTTTCCCCATTCTGTCAAACCACACCTACTGCCTCTCACCAAATACTCACTCACAGCATCACGTGCCAAACTGTTCTGTGCTGAGACACAGAAAGGAGAAAGACAGAAACTCTGTCTGACCTCAGGGAATTCCAAAACAAGCAGACATCTCTGAGTATCTACTCCAAAGTCTCAACTACACAAGAAACGAAGCAAACTTGGAAAAGCTAAGTGACCTGCCCACAGCCACGGGGGAGGGACAAGAACCCGCGTGCCCGGCTCCCCACGACTGCTGCTTCCGCTCCACAGGCTCCCCGGCAGTCCTGCTCTGTGGGCTCGGGTGAGCAGCATCACTGAACAAGGAGCTGCACTCTACTGCTCCCCAACCGTTCACCTGCCTCTAAAGTCAAGTCTGTTAGATTGCAGCATCTCCTGCGCGTAATGATGCAAGAGAAAGAAAGGTTCACCTTAACTTGCAGAGTCAAATTTAGTAAACAACAGCGACCACACCGCTTTATTACGTCGCTGATACAACTACCTGTCACTAGACACAAGCATTTTTACAAAACACAGTATTCAACCCTGTATTTAGGATTTCCCTTGTGTTGCCGTGGGTTAAAGATCCGGCGTTGTCACTGCAGGGGCTTGAGCCGCTGCTGTGGTGCAGGTTTGATCTGTGGCCCAGGAACTTCCACATGTCTTGGATGGAGCCAAAAAAAAATCCCAAAAAACTGGAGTTCCTGTTGCGACTCAGTGGTTAACGAACCCGACTAGCATTCATGAGGACGTGGGTTTGATTCCTGGCCTCACTCAGTGGGTTAAGGATCCGGCGTTGCTGTGAGCTGGGGTGTAGGTCGCAGACATGGCTCAGATCCTGCATTGTTGTGGGTGTAGTGTAGGCCGGCGGCTACAGCTCCGATTAGACCCCTAGCTGGGGAACCTCCACATGCCGCAGGTGTGGCCCTAAAAAGGCAAAAAAAAAAGGACAAAAAAAAACTTGTATTGAGACCCCAGCATAGAAAAGACTGTATAGGATACAACTTCTCTTCAAGGAGATCTAAGAGGAAAGAAGCAACATGGAACACACTGTTAAGAACACAGGCATCTGGGAGTTCCCACTGTGGCATCATAGGTTAAGGATCTGGCATCACCACATAAAAGATATAAAAATTATCTATTTCTACCATAATATTCTCAAAGAGCCATAAAGCCAACATTTTAAGGGAGCATTATTTAAGCTCAATCAACTAAAACACTTTTTTTTTTTTGGTCTTTCTTTTTAGGGCCGCACCTGCGGCTTATGGAGGTTCCCAGGCTAGGGGTCGAATCAGAGTTACAGCCACTGGCCTATGCCACAGCCACAGCAATGCCTGATCCAAGCCACATCTGAGACCTACACCACAGCTCACAGCAATGCCAGATCATTAACCCACTGAGCAAAGCCAGGGATCGAACTGGCAACCTCATGGTTCCTAGTCAGATTTGTTAACCACTGAGCCACGACAGGAACTCCAACTAAAACACCTCTTAGTAAGAACTGTGACGAGATTTCAAAGTCTAAAAAATTAAGATGCCATTTATTTTTTTAAAAAGGAAACACAAATATCTGAATTACAGCTAAGCAATATCACTATAAACTAGGAAATACAATTTTACTATGTCATCTCAAATATGTACTTATTCTACAGTAAAAGCACAACAAAAGAAAAAAATATATAAATTTGACTTCATAAAAATTAAAAGCTTCTGGGAGTTTCCTGGTGGCTCAGAGGGTTAAGGATCCAGAGTTGTCACTGCTGTGGCTTTAGTTACTGCTGTGGTGCAGGTCTGATCCCTGGCTCAGGAATTTCCATATGCTGCCAGCCAGGAAAAAAAAAGAAAAAGAAAACAAAAGCTTTTGTATTTCAAAAACCATTATCACGAGAGTGAAAAGACAACCCACAGAGTGGGAGACAGTATGTGCAAATCCTGTCTCTGATAAGGGTCTAGTATTCAAAAGGAAAACAATTCTTACAACTCAATAATACAAATACTCAATTTTAAAATGGGTGAAGGATCTAAACAGATACTTCTCCAAAGACATTCAAATGGCCAACAAGCAATGACAAATGTTCACCATCACTGGTCCTCAGAGAAATGCATCTCATTGTGCTAGGATCGACGTTACACTCCCTAGGATGGCTGTAATCAACAAGACATAACAACAAGCGCTGATGAAGACACAAGCGTTGATGAAGACGTGGTGAAGCTGGAACACTCAATATCCTACTGGTAAGGACGTAAAACTGTGTGGCAACTTTGGAAGCCAGTCTGGCAGCTCCTCAAAAGGCTAGATGCAGTTCTCAGGTGGCCCGGGAATTCTACTATGTACATACCCAACAGGAATGAACCTGTGCCCACACGAAGACTTGCTCAAAAACGTCCTGAGCACATTATTCATACTAGGCAAAAAGTGCAAAAAGCCCATCAAATGATGAATGAATGAACAAAATTCGGTATATATCCGTCAGCATGGAATGAAGTACTGACTCGTGCTACAACACAGATGAACACTGAAAACACTAAGTCAAAGACGCCAGACACAAAAGGCCACACATTGTATGATTCCATTTATAAGAACTATCTGGAACCGGTGCTGAGGGAGCACATATGGTGACTACGTGGTGGACTACTTAATAGATACAGTTTCTATGTGGAGTGATAAAAGTGTTCTAAAATTAGGAGTTCCCTTTGTGGCTCAGTGGTTAACGAATCCGACTAAGAACCATGAGGTTGCGGGTTTGATCCCTGGCCTTGCTCAGCGGGTTAAGGATCCGGCGTTGCTGTGAGCTGTGGTGTAGGTTGCAGACGTGGCTCTGATCCCGCGTTGCTGTGGCTGTGGCGAAGGCTGTTAGAGCCGTAGCCTGGGAACCTCCATATGCCATGGGTGTGGCTCTATATAAAGGCAAAAAGACAAAAAAAAAAGTTCCAAAATTTGATAATGGTAATAGTTGCACAAATCTTTGAGTATATTAAAAACCACTGAACTGTTTACTTGAAAAGCGTGAACTGTATCCTACACCTCAATAAAGCTGTTACAAAAAATTGTGCAGTCGTTCTAAATTTCCATTTAAGCTAATTAATCTATCCCTGACACTGAAACTAAATTTTTTTTTTCCCCAACCCAGGTACAATTAAGACTGAGAAATGTACACATTTCAGGTACCCTGGTTCCTAAGAAATACAAACATCTAATTTTAGTTTCTATCTCTGCAATTTAATTCTACTGAGACCTAAGCCTTCGATAAAGAAAAAATAAACAATCCCCAACACCACTCACACAATGTGTCCCTGGGCTTTGAAGATTCTAAGTTCTTACCTGACTCCTCTCTCTACGGTGTACTGCTATGAATCCCTTACAAAAACAATCCAGAATTTTTAGCCCTTGACAATATCCCAAGTACTGCCAAGATTTTACATTTATCTAAGCTTCACTAAACTATCTCCAATTTACCACCAAGAAAGACATTTTAGAGATGTTAAGTAACGTGCCTAAGATCAACAGCTAAAGTTCAAAAGAGCCAGGATTTGAACCCAAATTAGGAATCAGACTTGCTTGTTGACATTAAGTCAAAATAACAAGAAAAAAAAACCTAAGAGAATAAATAGCTGATACCTGAAAATCTGGAACTAATTTATGTGGTTCACCCTGACCTCGATGTGAGTACTTGAAAACCGCTGACAGTTTAAGATCAAATACACACACGGGGCAACGTTTCGACCAGCACCACAGTGGAGGTACCGTTGGGATATTGAGGGAAATCTGTCTGCCCCAGAGCAGCAGTGCCTCACTTCCGAGTGGCTGTGCACTGCACCGTACCCACGTGAGGTTCAGACTCGGATGTAAGGATCTTCTAGAGCGATGCTGCAGATGAACGGAGTAGTGCTGGCTTTGAAGCAAAACGGATTTAGAGTCACATTTTCATTTGGCTGCTTTCTAGCTCTTTAACTTAAGACAACTCACCTTTCTTTCTTCCTTTTTTTTTATTTTAATTTTATGGCTGCATCCACCGGAAGTTCCCTGGCCGGGGACTGAACCCTAGGCACAGCTGCGACCTACATGCAGCCGTGGCAATGCCAGACCCTTTAACCCACTGTGCTGGGATGGGATAGGACCTGCACCTCCGCAGCCACCTAAGTTGCTGCAGTTGGATTCTTAACCCACATCGACATGGCAGGAATTCAGTAAACTTTCTAAATGCTTCATCCCCTCATTTACAGAACACAGATAATACTTAATAGAGTATTGTCCAAGGGATAAATGAGACAAGGCAGAAAGCCTGGCTCAGAGTAATAGCTCAGCTCTTACCTTAAAGCGACACCCGTGGTTTTATTAAAACAAAGCAATAGCTAATAACAGCACTGAAACATCAATTCATGAAAACTAATACATTTAGAATGGATAAGCAGTGAGGTCCTACTGTACAGCACAGGGAACTACATCCAATCTCTGGGGACAGAATATGATGGAAGATAATATGAGAAAAAGAATATATACATATATATATGAATGACTGGGTCACTTTGCTGTACATCAGAAACTGGCACAACACTGTAAACCAACTATATATTTATTTTTGTCTTTTTAGGGCCGCACCCACGGCATATGGAGGCTCCCAGGCTAGGGGTCCAATCGGAGCTATGGCTGCCAGCCTACACCACAGCCACAGCAATGCCGGATCCTTAACCCACTGAGCGAGGTCAGGGATTGAACCCACAACCTCATGGTTCCTAGTCAGATTCGGTTCTCCTGCGCCATGACGGGAACTCCTATACTTTTTCTTAAATGAAAAAAACCTTCAATTTAGCGGACAGCTATTATTTGTAGAGCAAACTTTTTCACAATATAAAAGGGTAAAAAATAGCTCACAGAGAAAACATGGAAACCATGCACAAAAAGAGAAATAAATCTACACTAGTCCTACAACCCCCAAAACAACTTCTGTTAAAGGACTGAACACCTGAAAAGCTATTTTTACGGGCTGCTGATGGGCTCCAGAGGCAGGGACTGGGCCATGCCAACCATCGCCCTTTCTCTACTTCATTTGCTTATGTGAAATGACAGACAGAGAATAAAAAAAAATAAAAAGCCACTCGACTTTACCTTTCCTTTTTTGGGGGGGCAAGTTTTTATATTGGTAAAGTTTCATACTACTAGAAGAATAAGATTTGAGCAGAAAAATGCGACTTGAGGATTATCTGGGGAGCTTACCCCCATTCCTGGTGGAGGCGCTGCATGTTTACAATTTGAGAACCCTAAATACAACCTGAGATAAATACAGCTGGTCTTCTCCATAACTGTCCCTAAAGAATTCCTCACTTTTAGGAAACACCTATTCCAAGGAATGTGAACAAACAAAACAAATACCTAGTACACTAGATGATTTAAAGGTACACATTACATAGTCTGGGTTAGAGAAAAAAAAATATCCAACAAACAGCCTTGTTCAGGAGCTAGCTTCTACTGCAGGAGTCCAGGGTTCTCTAAGCAAAGGGAAAAACCGACCAGTTCAAACAAAATAACAAATGTTTGGCCTATCTCATATCCAGAACTCATCTCCTGCAGCAGGTGATGAAACAGGAAATAGAAATGGCATAGGTCAGAGTTCCCGGTGTGGCTCTGCGTGTCACGAACCTGCTGGTGTCCAGGAGGATATGGGCTCGCTCCCGGGCCTCACTCAGTGGGTTAAGGACCCAGGTAAATCGCTGTGGTGCAGATCACAGATGTGCTGGGATCTGTCATTGCTGTGGCTGCAGCGTAAGTTGGCAGCTGCAGCTCTGATCTGACCCCTAGCCTGGGAACTTCCACATATACCTCAGATGTGGCCCTTAAAAAAAAAAAATGGCAAAAAATAAACAAACACACAGATTATGTCTGGAACAGAAAACAAACAGGAAATACTTTAATAGGCCAAAATTGCAAATACAGATTAACAGGGTATGAAATTACATGCTGGGCAATGCACCTGTTAAAGGAAAAGAGGAACAGACTATACTTGAAGTCTTAAGAATTCTGTGTTGTTTTTCGCTCTTTTTTTTTTTTTTTTTTTTTTTTTAAAGAATTCAGTGCTTAACACTACTTCCTGCTCCGGCGTGCTGTCCAGCAGCAAACCCGGGTCCTGGTTTAATCCACGTTGCGCACACTCAATTTAAGCAGGCCAACGGTTGACTCAGTTTCTTATTCTGTAAAACGCATGGAGCACTGCTGGGCCTGGAGTCTCAGAAAAAATCTTGCACAGGGAGTTCCCGTCGCGGCTCAGTGGTTATCGAATCCGACTAGGAACCGTGAGGTTGCGGGTTCGATCCCTGGCCTCGCTCAGTGCGTTAAGGATCCCGCGTTGCTGTGGCTGTGGCGAAGGCCGGTGGCTGCGGCTCCGATTAGACCCCTAGCCTGGGAACCTCCATAGACCGTGAATGCGGCCCTAGAAAAGGCAAAAAGACAAAAAAGACTTGCACAGATGTTTTGTATTTCTAAAGCGGTGTACAAATCAGAGCATCCCCTCTGTCCTTCGCTTCAGTCTAACAGAATTTTACAAGTTTAGCTGAAAACAGACGACTGAAGCAAGGGACTAAAAGTAGCACGCAGGTGGACGGAAACGCAGAAACTGCCACACTGCATACAAACCACAAGAGAACACAAACGCGTTATCAATAACAGATAACTCCGCTGGTTTTAACGTAAAGCACCTAGTATCAGCAAGAGACATTTGACGGTTCCAGCCAGCAGCACACCCTCGTCAGTGAACGTGCCTTACACCAGCTCTTCCAGCTCTGCCGCACCGTATGCCTAACAAGACCCACTTTTTGAAAATGTTTAGCAACTTGCCAAGGACACTGGCACAGCGTACGTTTATAATTGCTAAACAAACCTGTAGGGTGACTGAGTTATTCAAGGCACAGTTTAGCCTTCTTCAGAAATAGGATCCAAGAATTTCACATTGTGTTTGGTCAGCCTCATGCCTAAAACAGATCACAGGTCTCTATTTTGATGCCGTTTGTCGCTGTTAGCTTGCAAACAGTGGGACTTTCTGTGCTCTCAAGCCAAATCAGCGAGGCTTTACCACCACGGAGTTTAAAATAAGGGAGGACGCCTCGATCAAGTTTGCTAGGCTGCACAACCCGCACGAGGGAACTAGAGCATCCACAGGGGGTCCCCACGCCCGCGGCCGCGGGACAGGGCCCCCTCCCGAGACCCCTCCCCGGGACGCGGGACAGGACGTCCCCAGAACCTCCCCCGGGGACCCCCTTTCAGGAAGGGGAAACAGGACGCCCTCCCCGCCGGGATCTCTCCTAGGACTCCTTCCCGAGACGCGGGACAGGACGCCCCCTACGAGACGCCCGCCCGGGACCCTCCCCAGGACGCGGGGCCAGACCCCCGCCCGGACCCTCTCCCCAGAGCGCGGGCCCTGCCCCGCGGCGCGGGGAGGGCGGCAGGCGGGCGGACGGGCGGCGCGGACCGGGAGCCCCCTCGGGCCGACGGGCCCCCGCGTCCGGCGCCCGCCCGCCGCCCGGCCTCCCTCCAGCCCACGCCGCCCGCCGCGCTCACCGCGTTCTTCTTCTGCACCATCTTGTCCATCTTCTTGGCAATGCGGACCACTTCGTCGTCCATGGCTCCGGCAGGCCTTCCCCGCGCCGGCCGCGCGGGACGGGAAGCGCGCGAAGCTGGCAGGGGCTGCGGGCGAGCCCGGGCGTCGGCGAGGCCGCTCGGCAGGCCAGGCCCAGGCGCTTCCTCACCCCCCGAGCCCGCGGCGGCGGCGGCGCGCTCCTCCCCCGCAGGCGGCGCCAATCGAGCTCCGCGCGCGCGGAGCAGGCGCCACCAATCGACAGCGGATGGCGGGGAGCGCGGGCCCCGGCGCTGCCAGCCGGCTGTCGGGAGAGTCGCGCGGGCGGCGCCGCGGAGCTTGGCGCGCGCTCGCGCCGGCCCCGCCCCCGCCCCGTCCCCGCCCCCTTCCCTGTCCCCGCCCCCGGTTCTCCGGTTCCCTGGTCTCCTGTCCCGGGTCCCCAGCCCCACCCCCCCGCAGAGATCCTGGCGGCGCGGAGCCCGGGCGGCTTTGGAGGATGGCGCGTGGTCAGGCGGCCCCCGCGTCTTCCCACCTGGGCGCTGCCTGGAACTCAGACCCCATCCCCCTAAGAAGCCCCTCATCGTAGGGATCTGTTGTAAGCATTTCCTTTTTAAAGTCAAGTTCTTTGTAGGCACCTTAAGAACGGAGACCCAGCAGTTCTCTGGGGGCGCAGCGGGTCGAGGACCCTGCCTTGTCACCTCTGTGGCGCAGGTTCCATCCCTGGCGCGGGAATTTCCGTGTGCGGCGGGTGCCGCCAAAAAAGAAGAAAAATGGAGAGCCAGTCTCTTCTCCTGACTCGGAACTTTGGACGAAGAACCTCGAACGCAGCTAGACAGGAGTTGACAGTAACATTCTCATCCAAGAAATCAATCAAGGTGTCTCACCAGGTCTGAAGATCAGCGAGGATGCTGGACACAGAAGCGAGGTAGAAAACGGAAATTATCAGTACCCAACAGCGGGTTCCCTCAGTAGGCCTCTGCCCAGTCAGCGCCCTTTGCTGCCAATTGGGGCTATTTGCAGAGATATCCCCACGATCGATTTAACCATTTTTAATCAGAATTCAACCCCCTAGGAGTTCCCCCTTTTGCAGAGCTGGTTAAGGATCCTGCACTGCAGCAGCTGCTGCTCAGATGGAACTTCCATGTGCCCCCACGTGCCACAGGAGGAAAAAAAGAAAATGCCCTAATAACGGTTTTTCTATACTAACATGTTAGATTTTGTTCTAGCTCAATTATTTGGAGAAAAGGTAATTTGAACTATGTCCCTATTTCATTTCAGGTGGTTGTTTTTTTATTTTTATTTTTTTTTTTGCTTTTTTCTCCCTCCCAGCGGCATAGGGAGGTTCCTAGGCTAGGGGTCTAATCTGAGCTTCAGCTGCCAGCCTACACCACAGCCACAGCAACACCAGATCTGAGCTGTGTCTGCGACTTACCCCACAGCTCAGGGCAACACCAGATCCTTGATCCTTAACCCACTGAGTGAGGCCAGGGATCGAACCCACAACCTCATGATTCCTAGTCGCGTTCATTTCTGCTGCACCATAACAGGAACTCCCTTTTCAGTTTTAAATTATCTTTCTATTATTGATTCTCAACTTAAATTTTAGTAAGATCTATGTGATTGCAAATCTACTGGTTCTAAGGTATTTAACTGAGATTTGGTTTGTCAATTTTTATATTCTATGTGCCCTCCAAAAGAATGTGTATTGTGTAGTGGCAAATGTGAAGTTCTATACAGGCCCATTAGCCTGAAATTAATTTTATTGTTCAAATACTTATATCCCAGGTTCTTGTTTGCTTGAGGCATCAATTAGTAAGTACAAATCTCCATTGGTGATTGTAGATGTGTACATTTACTCTAATAATTATCATTTTTATTGTCAGTTTATTATTCTTTCACTGTGGTAAAATACACAACGTTATCAAATGGCAGAAAGAAAACAATTTGAGGAGTTCCCTTGTGGCACAGAGGGTTAAGGACATGGTGTCATTGCTGTGGCTCGGGTTATAGGTTCAGTCCGAGGCCTGGGAATTTCCACATGCCTCAGGGCATGGCCAAAAAAAGAAAAAAGAAAAGAAATAAGGAAAACAATTTGAGTGATGACTTTGATGTCCTGTGTCCACGGAAAAACAATTCATGAATTGGGAAGCACAACACCTCAGAAGCAGTGGGCACTATTCTGAACAGAGTGAGCTGTGTACGTTGTCACATGAGACAACCTGAAAACAGGACAGGATTGGCTAGGAGATGGGCTTTTCCTGCAGGGCTGGGGACTGTGACTGGTATTAGGATTCCCTGACAGGTATCTCCCGTAAGTGCAGACTGACCTGGGTTCAGATCTATGATGTGGACAGAGCCACTTGAATATCCTGATCATTCATATAAATAGAATCATACAATATGTGACCTTTGTCTTTCAACAGTTTGATTTCCATAGACTTAGTGTGGATATCTTTGACTTTATCCTACTTGGAATTCATTAAGCTTCTTGGATATGTAGATTCATGTCTTCTATCAATTTTGGGGGGGTGGGGAGGTTTGCCATTATTCCTTCAAATATTCTTTCTGTCCCCTCTCTCGTGTCTCTTTCTAGGACTCCCGTGAAGTGTATGTTTTACACTTGATGGTTTCCCATAGATTTCTTAAGCTCTGTTCAGTGTTCTACATTTTTTTTTCTTTTTCTTTTTTTTTTTTTTTTGCTTTCTGTTCCTCAGACCGGATAATGTCAGTGGTCCTGTCTTTAAGTACGCCGTATGCTGATTCTTGGGAGTTGCTGTTGTGGCTCAGCCGAAATGAACCTAACTAGTATTCATCAGAATCTGGTTTCAACCCCTGGTCTTGCTCATTGGGTTAAGCGTCCAGCATTGCTATGAGCTGTGGTGTAGGTCACAGACACAGCTTCGATCTGACATTGCTGTGGCTGTGGTGTATGCTTGCAGCTGCAACTCTGATTCGACCCCTAGCCTGGAAACCTCTGTATGCCATGGGTGCAGCCCTGAAAAGAAAAAAAAGGAAAGACCCAGTCCTTGCAGCCGGACTGTGCGTTGGGCTATGCCTTTAACATTCAATTGGGCTGCGTACAGCTCTGCCTTTTCTTTCACATCTTGCTTTCCCAGGGCTTCATCAGCCCCACGTATAAACTTTGAGCCTCCTCAGGTTTTGCTGAGCTTGCACCCTGCCCTGTACATGCACAGGGCCCTCTAGATTTCCAGGAATAGGTGACAGCTTTCAAAGCCTTTATTCCTCAAAGCTCCTCACCCTGCGCCTTTCTTCAGTTTATCTGTTGTTTGCCCCACTTACACTTTTGCCTCAGGTGGCAGTGGGTACTTCATTTGCCTTTTAAGTTTTTTCGAGCAGCTTCCTCCCTGTAGCTCATTCTCCAGCTTGAGACAGTTTTGTGTTAGAAAAATAAACGCACACCCTTTGCACTAGTCTGAGGAGCCACCTGAGAAACAACCAGAATTCCATGAAAACAGTATCTGTTCTGCTTTCTCCGTGTCTGGGACACCCACGGGAGCGTGGACGGCCATCTTCAAGAGCATCACCAGGAGTTTCCATCGTGGCTCAGTGGAAACGAATCTGACCAGTATCCATGAGGACGCAGGTTCAATTCCTGGCCTTACTCAGTGGTTTAAAGATCCTGTGTGGCTGTGGCTGTGGCCGGCAGCTGCAGCTCTGATTCAACCCCTAGTCCAGGAACTTCCATATGCCATGGGTGCGGCCCTAAAGAGACCAAAAAAAAAACAAAAAAAGAAGGCATCACTATGTATGGAAGGGAGGAGTTAAGTAAGGGCACATTAAAATGGCACAAAGCTTTCTTCCTAGGTTCCAGTTGGCTTTTTCTTGGTTTACACATTCGCTTGGTTGCTGTTTACTTTGACTGTTTTCCAGAGTTCCATAAAGCTGATTCTGCCAGTTTTTGCCAGTTTTTTGGGTGTTTCTTTGAAGGGACACGCCCTTTGAATTCCCTGCCCTGCCTCTTTCACCGAAGTCACTGTCATTTTTGTTTTACATATTTGGGGCACATATGTGTTTAGAATTAGCATATCTTCCTGGAGAACTGTCACGCTTATCATGAGGTAGTGATCATTATTATCCCTAATAATACCCTTGGGGTTAAAATTTATTTTTAAAAACAGCTTTAAATATAATGAACGCACATGATTCACTGCATTTAAAGTGTACAGTTCAAGGGTTTTCTGTAACAACACAGGTGGCTCGCCCATCCTCGCACTCTGACTTCAGGACATCTTTGCTCCCCCGGAAGGAGCCGCGGACTCACCAGCAAGCACAGCCTTGGCCGCCTGCACTACCTCCTCAGCCCCAGGCAACCCGCTTTCTCTTGCTAGAGGCCCGTCTGTTCTGGTCTTTCCCACAGAAGCAGTCATACCACATGAAATTACCTTGCCGCCGGCCACGTATGAGAAATCCCAACTTTCTGCATCCTCACCAGCACGTGGCATTAACATTTTTCTTTTTAGGGCTGCACCTGTGGCATATAGAAGTTCTAGGCCAGTCGAATTGGAGCTGCAGCTGCTGGCCTACGCCACAGCCACAGCAACGCAGGATCCTTAACCCACTGAACGAGGCCAGGGATCGAGCCTGCGTCCTCATGGATGCTAGCCGCGTTTGTTATCTGCTGAGCCGCGAGGGGAACTCCCTCAATGAATATTCTTGTGATCACACCGTGGCTCTCCTCTGTTTCGTTACTGACAGCCATTCCAAGGCAAATCTAAATGTTAATAAATGATATTCGAAAAAGCCAGTCATGGAAAAGTCAGAATTAAATTTTATTTCACATTGATAGAAACCGTGAAAAAGATTTACATTTTCCCACGTTACAGCACATTTCAACAGAAAGTTCTTGCCATAAATTAAATCTTGCCAATTTGTGTAAGAAGTGAAACAACCGTTTATATTCTTCAAGGTAAAGCAAAATGACTTAGTAAATGATTGTTTAAAAATTGTAAATCCAGACATAAACATATGGCTTCATTATTAACACCCTAGGTAGCCCACACCAAATCGAGTAGCACCCATTCCTGGAGTTGCGTATTCCTGATGCTGTTCTAGGCGGCTGGAGTACAGCAGAATGACGAACAAGAGTCTGCAAATATCAGGCGTACGTTTCTGCTACACATTAAACTGTGTGGCAACTAGTATATGTATGGAGTTCTGACTTTTATTACCATAAATAATTTTCACCAATAATCTGAAAATTTTGACTATTTAAAATCAAATAATTGCTACTTTTATGTCTGCATAAAAACTAACCTAAAAGTTCATCTGATTAAAGTGAACATTTCAAAAATGTCCATTGGCAGATAAAAGTAAAGCGGATTTTTCGAATGGATTGTTCATTTCCTACAGCAGTTGGTTTCAAACATACGTGCAAAATAAATAAACTAAAACTCTATGCTATGAGGAGAATCTTCTTAGAGCAAATAATCTTAGAAATTAGTTTTTAAGATCAGTCTTAAATATTCCAGAACATACTAGAATATGACCTATTTATTCTTTCAGTTAACAACAGAATAATACAACCACAGAACTATTCTCATTATCTGGACTAAAGATTCTAATGATTCTGTAGGTCTAACATGTGCATTAAGGTCCAGTTTACGAAGTAGTATAGAAAATTTGAAGGGATGTCTGATTCCTTTCTGTAAGTACATTTTAAACACCATCACGTCTGTGATTCAGAATGTCAAATTACAGCACAAACTGCCAGCAGATGTCTATGGCAAGGAGACATATTTGGTCTGTTACAAAGGATACAAAAGAAGAAAGAACATGTTTCTTTTCTAGAGAAGAAAAAAGCAATATTAAATAGAAATTACATTCAGGAAAGAAAAACCTGGTCCCCAAAATAAAAGGGCCATTAATTGAAGAGAGAACTATTACTCTTTATTGATACTTAGAGGCATTATCCCTATTATCAGGAATAATTTTATAACACGTCATTCCTATTATGATTTATACTCATTAAGTGTATATGAACACATATCTAAAAATACAGATCCTGCATGGTGACTAGGTAATAGTGGAAAAGTCCATAGTCTAAGTCACGGCATGCATAAAAAAACTGTTTATGACTTAACTGCTCATTTACACCTGAACAAGTTTTCATCAAGCATACTAATTATTTTCAAATGATATAAGAAAAAATCTGGTTGCAGTATTTTATTATTTTGCTGAATTACATTTGGGAAAAAGAAGCTAGCTGCTTCACCTATTTTAATCCTAGTATATTCCAGATCATATTATACAAACACATGGAGAAACTTAAGAGATCATAGATGTCCCACAAGGAGATTTATTTAGTCTGTCATTGGTGTGTCTTTGTAAAACATTTTAACACTGCAAACATTAGAGGTTTCAAGACGGGGCGCAGAAGGTTAATACTCTACTATGAAGATGCTGGTGTGTGTCCACACAAGGCCTCGGTGACGTCAATCAATGGGAGGTAGGAGTTTATCAATGAATTGCTTGACATCCATCATTTCCTGTTTGGAATAAAGGGGCTTAATAAGCAGTCACACAAATCAGAACCTAAATCCCCACTGAGACACACAGACTGAATCCGAGGTGCGCACATGTAAAATGAAACCACGGGTTTTTTTTTTTTTTTGGAAGTTCCCAGGCAGGGTATCAAACTTGAGCCACAGCAGCAACAATGTTGGATCCTTAAACACCAGGCCATCAGGGAACTCCAAAAACACATTTTTACTACTACAATTAAATTTTTTTTGTCTTTTTACGGCCACACCTGCAGCATACGGAAGTTTCCAGGCTAGGGATCGAATTGGAGCTGCAGCTACTGGGCTACAACACAGGCACAGCGATGCTAGATCCGAGCCGTGTCTGCGACCTACACCACAGCTCATGGCAATGTTGGATCCTTAACCCACTGAGTGCGTCCAGGGATCAAACCTACATCCTCATGGACACTAGTTGGGTGCGTTACCACTGAGCCATGACAGGAACTCCCTCCCCTTTAAAAATTTTTTATTAAATCTACTTTGAAAAAAAATTTATTCTGGCCATGCCTCAGTTCCCTAAGGTACTAAACCCAGGCCCCGGCCATCAAAGTACCAAGTCCTAACCCCTAGACCACCAGGGAACTCCCTAGTTAAGCTACTTTAGATTTTAGTAATTTTTCTGTTTGCCTTTGAATCACGTACAGTGTTTGAATATAACAGAAAATCAGTGAATGTCTGTTGAATTAAGTTGAATAAACTTTGATCTAAGTAAGACCTACTAACCTGTGATTCGATGTGAAGTCGTAAATTAACTACTTTAAACCCCTAAGCAGTCAAATGTTATTTATCTTAAAAAAGCACACGCAGGAAGTTGCAAATCCATCTCTGTAATAGCCGCTCCCCGAGGTTTACCTCCTGGCAGGAACTGTGCATCATGCCGTCGTAGGTTTTGAAGGTCACATTGGCTGGGTTTACCAGCGTTTTTAGCCTCTCAACAGTCAGAGAGCCGAACATTAGGGGAACTAGAGGATCCAGCACTCCGTGGCACTGAAGGATGGGGATGTCTCTGTTCACACCGCTGATGGGACACTGCGAAAACACAAGAGCACCGCTGAGTCCGACGCGGGGAGCGCCGTGAGGACATTCAGCCCCGGGCAGAGCTGCAGGCTCAGCACCTCCCTCCGCACAGAAGGGGCGCGTCAGGCCACAGACACCGGAGTCCCCGCATCCTCCCCCGCCCGCGTCTCCTTACCTGAGCCTGTACGGGGCACACGACTCCCCTGTCCTGTCCTACCTGCTCCTGGACGCACACAGTATCCTCTTTGCATACTCAGTGTCCTGACACAAGAAGTAGGCTTGGGGGGTTCCTACTGTAGCTCAGCAGGTTTAGAACCTGACATAATGTCCGTGAGGATGCGAGTTTGATCCCTGGCCTTGCTCAGTGGGTTAAGGATCTGGAATTGCTGTGGCTGTGCTATAGGTCACAGATGCAGCTTGGATCCCACGTTGCTGTGGCTGCGGTGTAGACCGGCAGCTGTAGCTCCAATTCAACCCCTAGCCTGGGAACTTCCACATGCTGCAGGTGTAGCCATGAAAAAAAAAAAGGAAGTTGGTTTTAGCTGAATTATGTTCTTCTCAGCTTTTATTTGATTTAAATAAGGAGGTTGATAAATAGCACTTATTATGTATGAAACTCCAAAAACTATATGGTGACAAAAAAATCCTAAATTTAAAGATGAATTTGAAAATAACATCCATTTCCCCCATGTGTTCTATAATTGCTTTACACTGCTGAGTATTTAGAAATTATATTCTACAGCAAAATCCTGCTATTAAGTAGTGAACATACTGAGCATTCAAAAACGTTATTTCTATGTGTAAAAAAAACAAGCTCTAACCTTGACAGTTATCCTAAAATGCATCAAACGCCTCAAACAGAGGGTCTTCTCTCTTTCCACTCCGCCCGCACCTCTGCGGCCCTGGGCCCCGAGCCCACTGTGCCACGAGGGAACTTCCTCCTCATTTTAAGGACTCGTATTTCTTACTCCATTCTATGCAGCCTGCTGTAGAGACAGGCAGTGTACAGATAAAGCCTGGCCCACATCGCAAAGGCCTAGGACAAGCCTCTTTTGGAAAGGTGACTGACAGAAGCTACGGGCTCCGGGTGACAATGACGTGCCCACACAGCTTCGCTGGCTGTTATGACTGTACTCTGGGCTGTGGGGTGTCGCTGGGGAGGCTGCGCCTGGAAGGGGACAGGCGGGTATATGGACACTTTCTGCCCAGTCTGTTGTGAACCTAAAACCGCTCTGAAGAAATTAAGTTTATCAATGATAATTTTAGAAAATGGCCCTGTCCCCAACATCATCTGCACTCTCTTAGCTCAGGGTGGTAGCACCGGGCATCGGTCAGGCACCTGTGGAAACGAAGATCGCAGCGGGAGCCAGCAGCTGAGAGCGGTGACGCCAGCCAGCTTCTGATGGGTGGTGAGCGCCGTGTACAAGGACAGGGCTCCTCCCTGGAAGAGAAGCGGGGTCAGGGGTCACACCGCCAGTGGCCACAAAGGTGCTTCCCGTTATCGATGCTGTCCGTAAAAACCCAACTGGGTGGCTGCCGTCAAATAAAACAGGCCAACTGGCAGATACACAGGCACACCCCGCCGTGACCTAAAGGACGTGAGGACGCAGCGACCACCAGCCAGGACACAGTTGCACGGAGGTCGCCGCTGCCCTGACAGTGCCTTAGGGGTGTTCTGATCTCACAGCTACTGTTCTCTCTGCAAAGTCTCAGGCAGAAAAACCAAACCTGGGCTTAAGCTGGCGTATTTGCTAAAATGAGGCTTTGAGGTGGTGAGGACCGCGCGGCGGACACCTTGGGACCGCTGCCCCCAGCTCACGGCACCTGCGGCCTCCGAGCGCACCGGGCCCCCAGCACGTGAGGCTGTCTTCCACCCGCGAGACACGACAGGTGAAGTTCAGTGACTGTCAGTCTCTCTGTGTGGCCGGAACCGTAACACGTGAGGTCAAGAACCGGAAGAGCCGCAGGCGGCGGCGGCGGACAGGGAAGAGGTGGCAGAAAAGCCTGGCTGCCTCCCGGGGCCGCGCTGCTCTCGTCCTCGGCTTCCCGGGCGCGGTCCCAGACTCAGGACTCACAGACAACGAGCCTCACACGCAGACTCCTGTCTGAACCCAGCGCCCGCTTCCGGGCCCACGCTCACGTCACAGCGCGCACCGTGCCAACAGGTGCCGCCCCAGTAACACAGGCGTCCCTGCACCACAGCCACGATCCAGCTTCCTGCTGAGCTCTAACTGCTTCTAAACGATCCCATGATCCTGACACCTCCCTGACCCGGTGGGGCGGATGCTGAACCGCTGACCTAGAGGACAGAGAGGTCAGAAGCGAGGGCAGCTGGGAGGGCGACACGGCAAGCGGGGGGAACGATACTAAGACGCAAAGTCAACATGCTGTAACTGCCCGCAGGAAAAGTACAGAAGTCAGAAGAAAACGCACAGAAAGAGAAGAAATAAGCACCATCCGCTTTTATCCAAAACCTGTTTTCCACGACAAGAGAGGGAAGAGGACAGAGTGATGTCACCGAGACGGTGACACGGGCCCGTCCTGACTCTGCCCCCCCCCACAGGACGCCCATTACCCATTCCAGAACGGGACCCCTGGTGGATCCTGGAACTCGGGGTGAGGCTGGAGTGCCCCGGCCCAGAGGCCAGGACAGACGCAGCGCAAGGCCGGCCCGGCACGCGCAGCGGCCTCCCCGCAGCCCCCACGCCGATCCCGGCTCCTGGGAATCTGACTGTCACAGAGCGGAAGAGAGTCTTGTCCTGGACCTCATCATCACCTCAGCCGTCTGCCCTGGGACGGGGGACACACGCCCCCGCTGAAGCAGAGTTTTATTCAAAGGGGCTCGCGGTGTTCACTTCAGACCCAACGACATGAGCACCTGAGAAAACCACAGTCCAGGACCCATCCAGTCTCCCCAGCAAACAGATTTCCAGGACACACTCTGGAAGTGGAAGCTGTCACCGGAGAGAGGAAACTAGACACGAGTGTGACATGCTCCCCAGCGCATCAGACTTCACTTCTGGTCCATTCGAACTTAATTCAGCATCAAAGGTCAGCAGCAGATCAGATTCAATAACATCTTCCAAAAAAATACCACTCCTCCACAGAGAAAGGGCTGGAACCCCGACTTCGTTTTCTAGATGAACACACTGGCAACGCTGAGGGACCACACAAACCTTTATCTTACCTGAGAAAATCCTCCCAAAATAATTCTGTTAGACGGAATGCCATTCTTCACCTCTTGCTCTATCAAAGCTTTTACTGAAAATAACATGAAAGTTAAATCACCAAGATTTTCAAAGATGAGCCCATTGATACAATTTACACAGGAAAAACGTAATAATAGAAAAGCACACTTATTAAACGTTAAAACAGGTGAAAACCCTGAAGCACTCTATTAAACTACAAAATTAGAAAATGTTTTCAAAAACTCAGATTTTGCCACTTAAAGTGCTCAATTATTTGTTACATAATTTGTAAATAATTTTTCTCTCATCAACAGATGGATATGAGTTTTTTTTACCTATGGTTGATCTACTTACATACATTTTATATTTCTTCCTCTTCAACGAACCATAGGCATTTGCACCAAAAAGCTGTTATTTTTAAAGTATAAGCAGTTAAGTAGCTTATACATGATTTGTGATTTAAGCAGCTCATTCCATTATTTAAAACAGAAACACAGAATTAGTCTCCCTATAGCCAGTAAACAACACAGGGAAAAAAATCATAGGAATTCTTCTGTTTCTGCAAAATACTTGAACACACATCATTAAATGTATTATTTGATAACTCCTAGAATTTCCTTTCTCTTTATAATACTATGTTTTTGGAATAACTACACCTTTTACAAATTTATCTCCTCTCATTTTTTGACATACATGTAAAAATAGTTCCATCCTTTTTTTCCGGCTGTGCCCGCAGCACAGAGATTCCTGGCCAAGGACCAAACCTGCGTTCCAGAAGCGACCCAAGCCACTGCAGTGACAGCGTCGGATCCTCAGCCTGCTGCACCAACCGCAGAACTCTGAGTTTCATCTTAAGATTTAAATGTCCAACTTTATATTTCCTTTTTACCAAAAATGAAACTTGCTTTCATTGCAAAAATCCCAAATGCCCGAATTAACGATTATTCCTTTTCACATAAATGCAGTTCTTAGCTAGAGGCACCCGGAGAGCGCGGCTGGAGAACGGGCTACAGGGCAGAGCATGACTGAGGAGGAGAACGGGCTGCTGAGAATCCGCACGGACGGCTGTGCTCGGGGCTGGGGACCCTGGGGACCCCTCCCACCCCCAGAGCTTCACTCCTCAGCTCACTCCACCTGCTGACACCAAGTCAAGCCACAGTCAGCTGTGGAGGGACGAGCAGCAGCCCCCGGCCCTGGGCCACCCTGCGCCCTCTCCCCTTTGTTCTCTGTGCACCATCTCAGCCCCAAACCCAGACCCCCCTTTCCTGGCCGAGAGTCTGAACCTCATTCTCTCCAACACACATCAGGTCAGAGAATGTCACGGGCCCGCCCATCCTGGGGGGATGCTTCACTCTGGCCCCACCGGACCCAGCTGTTGACGCACAGGCCCACCTCCCCATCCCCCAGGTCCGACCACTCAGCCCCAGACCCAATACCTGCTCTGCCACCTTGCCTTTTTTTCTAAGGGCCGCACCTGCGGCATATAGAGGTTCCCAGGCTAGGCATCAAATGGGAGCTGTAGCCGCCGGCCTACACCACAGCCACATCCCAGCGGGATCCAAGCTGTGTCTGTGACCTACATCACAGCTCAGGGCAACGCCGGATCCTTAACCCACTGAGTGAGACCAGGGATCGAACCCACATCCTTAAGGATCCTAGTCGGACTTGTTAACCACTGAGAAATGATGGGAACTCCCACCACCTTCTATTTTCTGACAAAACCCTAGCTCTAGGATTCTAGCTTTGACCAACTTTTTGATGATCCAAAAGGTCAGTGTTCTTGGTCTGACATTTTTCCCAATATGTTTTGAATGCATCTTTCCTGTTGTAAAGTTGAGTTCTTTAAAAAAAAAAAAAAAAAAGATTAAAAAAAGATTTAAAAAATGGTCCTATTGGTTTTGGTTTTTAAACAGTGTCAGAAAATTTGAAGCAAACGTGAAGAAAGAGTGTGTGCAAGGACTCCCGGGGCACAGGTCGCCCCACCCTGCCACCATCACCTCACGGCAGGCACGCCCCGCCCAAGGCCACCACCCAGACGATGCCGACGGCCGGCCACTCCAGCCACCATGCTGTCTACTCATCACTGTTTCAGCACAGACATGTAAAAGAAACACATGCGCCTGTGCGTGTGCTGAAAGCAGACTTCTCCCAGAAGTCAGTGTTCCTCCTGCTTCCCCCCCCCCACCCCGGACACAAGTGGCGGTGGCTCATCCCTGACGGGCGCAGGCCGGGAGTCCGCAGAGCCGACGCCTTACCAGAGCGGGACTGTCGAGTGAGACGGCCTACCAGCATCACCGAGTGTGTTCAACATCCTCAGCGGGCACCCCGCTGAGACTGACCTTCACTGTGTACCTGTCATTACATGTCACGCCACCACTATTTTCATCCCTGTCAGGGAATCCCATATGCCGCGGGGTGGCCCAAAACGGGAAAAAAATTATGTGTCCGACAGAGCTGAAGGGTGACAAATCCGCTGCCCTGCCCCCGGCCACGGACCAGAGTCAACGAGTCCAAGACAGAGGGCGACGAGACAGGAGCGAGCAGCACCGGCACCCGAGTCCAGGCAACCGCACCGTTTCGTCAGCATCAACACAGCCGCCAGGATACCTTTCCTACTTACCATTTTCTGCTGCCTGCTTAATTCCAGGTTCATCTTCCAGTGAATCTGGTGAAAGCCCAATAATGTTAAACCTGCAAAACAAGGCAGAATCCTGGAAGACTTATTCAATTCTAAGATTATCTACTCTTGAAAAAAGACGGCAGTTTTAGAGGGGACACAAAGCCAACCAAAGACACTCTCTACAGCCTGAAACTCGAGTAAACTGTCTTTGGAGGCCAGTCAACTCAGACGCGTACGGCTGACGTCCTGCAAGCTCCCTGCACTCCACTTGGGTCCGGGTTCCATTGGAGGGTCATGCGCCCCACAACCTGAAGGCAGAATCACCGAGAGAACCACCCGGTCCAAGCTTAGACCCGCAAAGGAGTCTCAAACCCCAGCACGAGGAAGTGTGCCGGGACCTCCGGCCGCCCTTTCGTCCCTCCCACCCCAGCCCCTGGACCGGACCTGCCGCCAGGCCGCCCCACGCTGCCCGCACCTGCTCTCCCGGGTACTGGCGCTCCCTGGAAACCCCACCCCGCACCCGCAGTGACCCCAGTCCAGGGGCTGGGCGGCCTTCCTCGGCCTGTCCACTCCTCTGTCCGCCACGTGAGGCAGGAATCTGGTTGTGGACAGGAATTTTGCTGGAGAGGGAAGAGGGGAGAATAAAGGCCGAGAGAGGCAGGAGCCTGTAAAAGTTCCCACGGGATTGCCAGTGCATGAGAAAGGAGGTGCGGGGGGAGCTGGCGGGGGCGGGGGCCACAGAGAGGACAAGGCGGCGACAGGCAGGGGTGCACACTCAAAGGGGGAACAGCTCTGCGTGAGTCAGGTCTGAATGCAGCGACCTCCGCGGCGGGACAGTTCCAGACGACAAAACCCGAGCACTGGCTGCGGTGACTGAAGCTGAGACGGGATAGAGAAGAGACGGGATAGAGAAGAGTCGGGGAAGCAGCAAGCCACCCCGGGCTGCAAATGGGCCATTCACACTGCATCCTGCAGTCACCCAAAGATCACCCGGTGCTGGGAGGTACAGGGAAAGGGACACAGGAGTCAGCTGTCAAGGTCATCACTCCTGAACAGACCTGACCGCACGGGTCTTGGGGAGAAAGCGTGGCCTGAAGTGGCTCGGAGGACAAAGCCCCGACCCCACCTCCCGCCTGCAAGGCCCACGGGGAATGCCCGGCACCCCGATCACCTTGGCGGGGGGGGGCCCTTCAGCACCCGCTGGCTCTCCGCGGGGCAGGGAGCTGGGAGCAGAGGCTGTGGCCTGACCGGGGCGGACGCCCCACGGGCTTGGCCAGACACGTGGTTACTACACCCACCGCGGCTTATCCAGCACGAAGAGATGTGTTCTACGGTATTTCTATCCACCCATTCTCTCTCGTTTCTCTACCTGTTGGGGCAGCTCCTTAACTTCACCTCTGAATCTAAAATATAAAAACTGCGAGTTCCCGTCTGGCTCAGCAGAAACGAATCTGACTAGCATCCATGAGGGCGAAGGTTCAATCCCTGGCCTTGCTCAGCGGGTCAAGGATCCAGAATGGCCATGAGCTGTGGTGCAGGTCGCAGACATGGCTCAGATCCTGCGTTGCTGTGGTATAGGCCAACAGCCATAGCTCTGATTAGACTCCTAGCCTGGGAACCTCCATATGCCTCAGGTGTGGCCCTAAAAAGCAAAACTAATAATAACAAAATAAAATATAAAAACTGAAATAGTCAAATAAAGGTTAAATTTAATTATATAACTTTTCGACTTGAAATAGTTAATTAGAAACTGCAATATTTAAAAGCACTTCTGATTTAAAAAAAAAAAAAAAAGCTAGGCAAAAAGTTCTTACTGAAGAAGTCAGGTCTTACTTACCAAGAAGGCATGGCCATGTTCATATTTAATGTTACAGGCATAACTGGTCTACGGGGGAAAAAAGCAAGGTAAAAATAATATAAGAAAGCTGTGTATAAAAGCTGATAAATCCCATCAATGAAAGACAGATGGTTCCCTCGGGTTTACACAAAACTGAGGGCTCCCACGTGAGCAGATGAGCCACGTCACTGCACCCACACCTGCCGGGTTCTGCTCGCACGCTTCCAAACAGTTCTTAGGATGGAGCAGCGGCTGGAAGGGGCTAAGCTGGGGATAAAAACATCTTCCCTTCCAACATCTCTACTTAACGCTTTCGAACCTGACGTGAGAAGGAAAACCAGTAACCCAGACACCTGGAAACGTATAAGGCAGGAGACTGTGGCTTAAGGACAAAGGATAAGAGCCACTTAACTGCACAGAAACGTGGCATTAATCCCTGTAGTCTCAAATTACATCGATGTCTGAGCTATGTGTCTGCTTGTTTAAGCCACCCTAAATAAATAAGGGACACACGCGCGTGCCTGACACCCAGCTCAGGTCCATGATGAGACATGCGCTGGACGGCCTGAAGGCGGCCGGGTACGAAAGCGGAGACAAATTCACTCTAGCCACATCCCACTGCCACCCTCCTGACTCACGAAGCAGGTCTACTCAGAAGTCACAAAATCTTAATAAAATTTCCTTGAGAACAGAAACTTCCCTTGGCTGGGAAATAGCCTTAAACCCAAACGCACGAATAACAAAACAGCAGAAATTCTAATGCATCCGAGAGCTCTGTCTCGCATGAGCCAGAGGAGGACAAGAGTACGGGCTGCAGCCACAAGAGTAAGATAACCAGAGGAGGACAGAGCAGCCTGGCCACAGAGCTAAGATACAACCTCTGCTCAGGACACGAGGGGACACTTTCTTACCTCACCTCAGATGCCTTCCTCGTTCGTATGGATCAACTGCTGCTGCTACCACTTCTGAGGATGAACTACAACCTACGAGCCTGTACCTAGTCCCGGCTGTCCCCGCCTGGGAAGCTGCTTCTCAGCACCCTGAGACCTGACACGTGCTCATCTTGTGGATTTTCTGAGTTTGTTCAAAACTTAGCTAGCTTCTTGGTGTCACCCACAAACATTTTCAGAATTCAAAGCCCAACTGAACAGACTCCAAAGTCTGTGTTTTTCCCATGCTCCATCTCAGGGTACAACTCACACACCGGATGGACAGGCAATCTCCTTCAGAGACGGCTCATGGGTGCCCTTAGAACTTAACAGGTGTCTGTATGCCTGAAGGAATGTGTCTGGCTGTGGGGTTCCACTGATCTCCCAGGGAGAATTATTTTACATTTGTCAACAAAGAAAAAGAAAAAATCAGTGTAACCAAGATACCATTTTCATCTTAAAGAACTTACTAAGCTTTCTTTTGAAGCTGAATATTTGAAAGATAAAATAATTAATTATATCGTATACACATGCTTTTCTGGAAAAGCAAAGCTAACACAATCCTTCTTTTCCAGATGCTGAGTCCCACGTCTGAAAATTGTAAGTAACTACAGGAGTACCAGTCGTGGCTCAGCAGTTAACAAACCCGACTGGCATCCGTGAGGATGCAGGTTCCAGCCCTATCCTCACCCAGTGGGTGAAGGATCTGGCGTTGCTGTGGCTGTGGCGTAGGCCGGTGGCTACAGCTCCGATTTGACCCCTCGCCTGGAAACCTCCATATGCCGCCGGTGCGGCCCTAAAAAGACAAACGACAAAAAAAAAAAAAAATACTTACGCATGAGGGCAGATATATTTGATATGAGCACTTCTGATACCTGCAAAGGCTTCTGCCCATCCATGCCTGGGAGAGAAATCATTTGAATAGTGCCATTACATACTGTTTTAAATTCCAGTAAGTTAGTAACAGAATAGAACTTAAATTTGTGAGGATAAATTTTAACTCCTTATAACACCATGACCAACCCCAAAACAAAACAAAGTTTACTATTTAAGCTTTATCTAGGGATAAGGATGGTTTTTGAAGAGCAGTATTTTTTCTCCCACCAGGCTTTAGAGTTGACAAAATACCATTTTAATCTCCTTATAACTTGCCAACAACGCACCTAACAAAGTGGGCAGGACACACCATACACCTCATTGTACAGGAAGGCAAAGCCTCAGAGGAGTCATGTCAGCCAGCTGTCTGCCACCCCCACACACTTACTACACCGCCCAAATAACCACTCCGATAACATCCTCGCTGGTGTACAGATGTTCGAAACAGAGTATGAGCAACTAAGCCTTAACTTTTAAAAGATCATTATTTGGCAGCCATGACAAGAATAGATTCAGATATTGATCGCTAATGGATGCTAAATCCATAGATGAAGAATTAGTGAGAATTTCTAGGTCCATCCATGTTGCTATAAATGCTGTTATTTCGTTTCTTTTAATGGCTGGTTTCCAAATGAGACAAGCTGGGGGGTGGGGGGGATGCACTGAGGATTTGGGATGGAAATGCTATAAAATTTGATCGTGATGATTTTTGTACACCTATAATTGTAATAAAATTCATTAAGTAATAAAAAAAGAATTGGTGAGAAACAGATGTTTTCATAAAATCAAAGTATCTCCCCACAAAATACTTTCTAAGTATAATGACACCTACTAATTTTATTGCGGAGAAACTGGCAAACACTACGGACCAGGCAATGACAGGTAAAAAGGCACAAAGCTCGACACTGCGGTGGCCCGACCAGCACGGCGACGCTGCTGTGGCGCCCCTCCCTTCTGGCAGGGAGACTTGTCTGCCCACACTGAGGGCCATCCTACCGAGCAACCGGCCGGTACGGAGAAGTGCCAAGGTCACGGAGGACCAGAAAACGGGCTGCTCTGGACCGAAGGAGACTCGGGCGGGAGTAGTGACAACTCAATCCAACCAGCCCTCGCGTGATCCTGGACCCATAGAGGGCGTTACTGAGTCAAGCCAGGGAGCCGGGGCCGGTGGACGTGGTGGAGGTGTGAGGTCAAGGCTGAGATCAGCATTAGCTTCTGGAAGGGTGGTTCCACCGAAGAGAGGGGGCAGCGTCCAGGTACATACAAAGCACGCACTGAAGTCTTTCTGGAGTAAGGAGGCAATATGCCTGCAACTTATTCTGCAACTTATTCTCAAATGTGTAAGAAATGTTAACAATTTGAAATTATTTCCTTTTTCTTTTCACCACCGCATGTTCCCAGGCTAGGGTGGAATCGCCGCTGGCTGCAGCTGCCGGCCTATGCCACAGCAACGCTGGATCCAAGCCCTATCCACTGGCATCGCAGGATCCTTAACCCACTGAGTGAGGCCAGGGATACTAGTCAGGTTCCTAACCCACTAAGCCAGAATGGGAACTCCGATTTGAAGTTATTTTAAAAGAAGCAGTTAAAAATTTTACCTAATAACGACAAAGAACTATAACCCCCAGTGACTTGGTGAGTCCCTGCAACTCAGATGGCAGCAAACTAATAAACAGAAAAGGAGCGACAGGGTTAGAAAATCACTTCCCAGCATGGGTGCTAAAAACACTGGCTGACGTCTGATGTGCTCCTGGCATCTCCCCACGACCTGCTCTGAGCACAGGGAAATAAGCACGGAGAGAAACCAGCAGAGGGCAGCACCTACGCTAGGTGACCCGGGGCAGCACCGGGGAAGGGCAGGTGGCCTCCTGTCCCCTGATGGGACGCAACGTACAGGACGTGACACCTCCATGGTGTCTGCCCCAAAATGCACAAACTGGACCTCATCACGAGGAAATGTCAAACCAGCCTAAGCAAAAGGACCAGCCTGATCCCTGCAGAAACGTCAGTGTCACGAAGGCCCGAGAGGAGCCGAGGGCCGGCTTCAGATTAGGAGAGACTGAGAGGCTGCACCAGCCCGGTGCCGAGCGCGGCTGGGACTGGACTGCGGGCGAGAGCGTCTCCGACAAAGGACACTACTGGGGCAGCTGCCAAGGTCTGTTAGATAATAGAGCATATCAGATAATGATATTAAATAAGTGCGAAATTTCCTGAATTTGATCATTTCCTGTGGTTATATAAGAGTCTCTGTTCTTAGGAGATGCATGCTAAACTCTGGAAATAAAATCATGACATCGACAATTTACCCTCACCCATTTTGGCAAACATAGCAACACCTTCCACAGAGATTAGTTATTGAGGAATCTGTCTTATTCCTGCAACTCAGCTACAAATTTGAAAGCACTTCAAAACATTTAAGAAAATGCTATCAAAAATAAATACGTATCTCTGGGCTGTAGGATTTCAGTTGAATTTCACCGACTTCTCAAGCATATGTGAATTTTTTATAATACAAACGTAACACTTTCAGAATTGTAACAAAAGCTATTTTTATTTTGGAAGGAAAAGTGATCTCATGCAATACAGTCTGGTCTAAAATGTATTTCTTCGAATACGTTTCGTATTTTATTACGCACATTATGCATACTATGGTGGTCAGATGTGTTTCTGGCAAAACTTTTCAGAGCTTTAAACATGTGGGTGCATACACTATAAATCTTCAAAAGGAGAACATGCCATATCATATTTCCTAAACACTAAGATATAATCTAAACATCACTGAAAAAAAGAGCTTATTTAAAAAAAAAATGACAACTACCATAAACACACATATTATAAGAATACCAATCTCAGAAACATAAAAATGTGGGGAAAATGACATATGAGAAATGAGAAAATATGAATTATATAGGGTATCCCAATTTTATTTGACCCCCTAACACTTTTTACGAGGCATCTACAGGTAACCCAGGTTACCAGACAGCACCTTTTGGCTGGTCCTGCAAAAAAGAACCTTAACCAAAAAAGGCGAAAGCTGCCCATTTTTATAGCGACAAACTGAAGGGTTAATCCCCAACCTCCTCCGAGTTAACGAGACAAATGAACTTTAACTAGTTCTCCAAAAAGTATTTTGAACATTAAATAACAATCTGCCACTTGTCACGCTGGCTGGTTCTGAATCTGGTCATGTGCTCACAGACCCGACCGAGCACAGGCCGGCCCTCTTTACTGTCACTTCGCCAAGTATGTCCAGGATTGGAAGCTTTGATTTTTTATACAATCCGAATTCTCAGTCAAGGTGTCATGGCTGCTGCTGGGATACATAATCTCACTGTTCATTTTCTTCACCATTTTCACTTTTTTTTTTTTTTTTGCTTTTTAGGGCCACACCTGCGGCATATGGACGTTCCCAGGCTAGGGGTCGAATCAGAGCTACAGCTGCCGGCCTACACCACAGCCACAGCAATGCGGGATTCAAGCCACGTCTGTGACCTACACCGCAGCTCACGGCAACGCCGGATCCTTAACCCACTGAGCAAGGCCAGGAATCCAACCCGCAATCTCATGGTTCCTAGTCGGATTCGTTAACTGCTGCGTCATGACGGGAACTCCATCATTTTCACTCCTAACTTTAGTCTAAGGAATCTGGCTAAACTGGGGTCCGCAGAGAACCTTCCTAAAACGGAAGCTTTCTTCTCTCGGTCTGATTCTTCAGGCCTCGAAGTTCTTTTCTGGGCGGTTAGCAAGAGCCTTCCTCTGGCTCTCAGCATCGAGAAGGGTTTGGTGATAAAACATAGCTGCTAAACCTCTGTTCAGTACAACAAACAAACAGTGGAATAAGCCTGACCCTTTCACAGCACTACCTGCCGGCCAGAAAGAGCCCCAAACCTTTTCTGTCCTAACTCCATGCAAGGCATATACCCCTACTTGGGAGCATAAAACAATAACAGGAATCACTTTTAAGAATTAATCTAGCCCGATGTCTCCTTGTAAAGATTTAATAGTTTCTTGACTATTTTATCAAATTGATTTATCTTTACTTCTCCTCCAAGTCTGCAATTGTAAAATTTTGTTACAATTTTATAACTACAATTTTGCAGACGTTTCAAAAAGATAATCACTGGTTTAAATTTTTTAAAGCGCTCAAAACAGAAAAAGCCTGAGCAGCAAAACGTGTTTGATAAGCCTCCAGGCAAATCTTTGAGCTGCACTCCCTGCCCTTAAACCGATTTTTTTTTTCCTTTTAGGAGAACACCTAAGCTCTCATTCAGAACGCTGTCTACCTCACACTGCTATTACTTCTCATCCTTCTCAGCCTGCCGGGCTATGCTGCCTCCTCCAGAAAGCTCTCAGTGGTGGACCCCACAAACGTACCCCCAACTCAGGTAACCCGCTTCCACAGCAACTCGAAGAGCGGTTTCGCACTTTTAATACGTGCCAGAAGCAGGAGTTGAAAAATAACACGTTAGGATGATGAGGGAGAAACTCTGGGGGAGAGCGGGTTGCAAAACAGAAAGGATTCTATCTCAGGTCTGCACTCTGTTAAATACTACCAGCAGTCTTTTTTTACGCAATCCTAGGGCTCTCGGTGACCCCTGATCACGTTGAGCACGCATGACCCCATTTCATTCTGGTACAAACAAGGGTACCTACCCTGTATCTCCCAATCCGTGAAGGAAAATCACCTAGAAGAGAAAGGAACAAAGGGTGAGCAATGTCCAAACAGCCCCACCAGAACGGCCAGGCACGGAAGCTCTGCTTAAGGTGCCCGCCGGAAGCACAGAACATTACCTTCAGCCAGTTAATTAATCTCCACGGACCTCTCTCAAGTGGCCAAAATACTTAAGGTCTCTCCTTGCAGCTCCGAAGGCAATTACCGTGGGGTTTGAGCACTTAAAGAGGTCCCAGCTAGACGTTCTTCGGGGCAAAGGACCACATTCTAAGAAAAATACGTTCTCTTTGGTCACCCATGAGAGTCTCACTTAGATGGCAGAATTTTTCCAGCACAAATAGGGGCTTCCGGGGATAAAAGTAAGTTTGAGATCCTCAGGCACAAGTTTCCGAAAGACCAGAACCTCTGATCGAAAAAGACACTAAGTCTTCCAACTTCTCTAACCGAAGACAGGCGAGCAGGGGAAGAAAAGAAAGGCATCTTCCTGCGGACCTAAGACCAGGCTCACCCGCCAACAGGACGGGCACCCACCTGCTCCAAAGGCACCCAAGCAGGGGCGCCCTCCACCCCGGCGGGGGCCTAGGGACGGGGTCCCGGGGGGGGCGGGGGCCCCGGGGGGGGTCCCGGGGGGCGAGGGGCGCCGAGCGCCCACCCTCGCGCCCGCCCCGCGCAGCCCGGCCGGGCCGCGCCCACCGCCCCGCCCGACCCCCCGCCCGGCCCGGCCCGGCCCGTCGCTCCCCGCCGGCCGCGCGACCCGGGCGCCGCCCCACTCACCGCGGCGGTGGCCTTCCGGGCGGCGGGCACGACGGCGGGCAGCGGGGCCGACATGTTATTACCGCACATACACCGGCTCGACGGACGGCGCGTCGGAAGCGGAAGGCAGAGCCGGCGCCGGCCGCGGCCCAAGGGCGTGCGAGCGGCGAGTCCGGCCCGCGCACGGGCGCGCGCTCAGGCGCGTGCGCGCCCCCGCCGCGCCGCCCCCTCCCGGCCGCGCGCCCGCGCCGCCCCGCCCGCCCCGCCGGCCGCGCGCGTCACAATGTCCGGCCGCCCGGCGCCCGGCGGCCCCGTCTGACCTCGCGGCCCGCGGGCGCGCATGCTCCGTGCGCCTCGGGCCGGGCCTCCCCGCCCAGGTGCGCTCCGCGGAAAGGTCCCGAGGGGCCGGACTGGGGGGCTTCGGCATTTTCCCTCCGGGGGCCGCAGCCTGGTGTAGTGCAGGGCCCGTTCGCCTCCGCCTTTAAACTTGAGCTGGCGCGGGAAACACTCGGTTGTCCCCGAGTTTCCGCTGTTTACTGACTGGCGGATGCTGTACAGATTTAGCCCCCAGCCAGCACGACCCCTTTCTACAGCGGCCGCTCCGTGCTGATCATCACACGGTAGGACCTGGGAGGGGAGAGACGGAAACACAAAGCCCAAACGCCCCGACCTTCCGAGGTTGCAGCTGTCCACCGGAAAACCCGCAGTCTGAGCGCTGTTTTATTCGGGGAGCGACTGTGGCCGATAGCCTGGGAGACGGCCCCTCAGCCGGCTCTGGGGGATTGCTCTGAAAAGTTGGGGGGGGGGCATTCTACCCGTGATTTTGGCCCAAGCTTACGTGCAATCAAGCACACATCTCGGTACAAGTTTGCCTCCAGTCAGAGGGAGAAGATATTTAACGGTTTTAGTGTTTCTCTAAATATGGGAAGATGCTGGAGTTTGGATTCAGGGAGTTCCCGTTGTGGCTCAGCTGTTAGCAAACCGGCTAGCTTCCATGAGGACGCGGGTTGGATCCCTGGTCTCGCTCAGTGGATTAAGGATCCGGCATTGCCGGTGTGCTGTGGTGTAGGTCGCAGAGATGGCTCAGATCCCGCTTTGCTATGGCTGTGGTGTAAGCCAGCAGCTGCAGGTCCGATTCCACCACTAGCCTGGGAAACTCCATACGCCGCAGGTGAACCCCTAAAAAGACAGAAAGACCCAAAAACAAAAACAGAAAAGTGTTCGGGTTCATAAAAATGTGCTCCTGAAAAGTATCTGCCTGTTTTCCTAGAGCACAGAGGGCCTCCTTCCCGATCTCCACCCTGGATCCCTTGACCCTGCCTAATGACTTCGTTCTTGTAGAACCAGAAGGCCAAGGGACAGTTTTCAGTTAGAATGGAAAAATTTAGAGGCTATATACGGTCTGTTAAAACAGGGATAACAGCCCCAAATGGAGTCACTTGCGCTAAGCCCACATCGTAATCTAACCAAGACTTACCATCTAACCTTATCCCAGTTTCAATCTCTGCTAAGAATGCAAATCTAAAGTTAGATTTCCTGGAATTTCCTGGTCAGAGCTATTGAGGTGATCAAGCTGATAAGACCCCTTCCATCCCTTAAAAATGTGAGGTAATCTGCTCTTTGCTTGTCCGCCTCTCCTGCCTTCACAAGGCTTCCAGTGGCACAGCTCCTCAGAGCTCCTTTCTGCTTGCTGGATGGGCAGCTTCCTGACTCATAAGTGTTGAATAAAGCCAATTCAACCTGTAAATTTACTCTGTTGGTTTTCTTTCTTTTCTTTTCTTTTTTTTTTTAATAATCCTTAGGGAGTCTAGTGTAAGATAGGGAAGGAAGCTAGTGAACAAAGATCTTTAAAAACCTAGTTTAGGAATTCCCGGCGTGGCTCAGCAAATATCTGACTAGTATCCATGAGGATGAAGTTTCGATTCCTGGCCTCATTCTGTGGGTTAAGGATCTGGCCTTACTGTGGCTGTGGCTTAGGTCAGCAGCTACAGCTCCAATTCAACCCCTAGCCTGGGAGCCTCCATATGCCGCGGGAGTGGCCCTAAAAAGGAAGGAAGGAAGGAAAGAAAGAAGGAAGAGAAAGAAGGAAAGAAGGAAAAAAAGAAAAAGTTTAATTCACATGATAACCACTGAATGTAGGGGTCTTATTCAGACTGGGGTCTTTTTTTTGCATTAATAGCCACACCCGGGGCATGTGGATATGCAAGTTCCCAGGCCTGGGGTTGAATCTAAGCCACAGGTGTGACAAGCACGCAGCTGCAGGCAGCAACGCCAGATCTTTTAACTCACTGCATGGGGCCTGGGATCAAACCTGCACCTTTGCAATGGCCCCAGGCGCTGCAGTCAGATTTTTAACCTATGTGCCACAGCAGGAACGCCTAGCCATTTTAAAAGTATACAATTCAGTAGCTTCAATTGCGTTTAAATTGTTGTGTAATCTTCACCACTATTTCCAAAACTTTTTCTTCACCCCAAACTGAAACTCTTTATTAAGCAAGAACTCCCAGAGTTCCCTTCATGGCTCAGTGGTTAATGAATCCGACTAAGAACCATGAGGTTGAGGGTTCGATCCCTGGCCTTGCTCAGTGGGTTAAGGATCCGGTGTTGCCGTGAGCTGTGGTGTAGGTTGCAGACGCGGCTTGGATCCCATGTTGCTGTGGCTGTGGCGAAGGCCGGCAGCTACAGCTCCTGTTAGACCCCTAGCCTGGGAACCTCCATATGCCCCAGGTGCGGCTCCAGATAAAAGCAAAAAGACAAAAAAAAAAAAAAAAGCAAGAACTCCCTTTTCTACCGTCTCCGTAGCCCCTGGTAATGTCTAATCTACTGTCTTCATGAATTTGCTTATTCTAGGTATTTTATATAAGGGGATTCATATAGTATTTGTCCTTTTGTGTCTGACTTATTTCATTTGGCATGACATTTCCAAGGGTCATCATCCAGGTCGCAGCGTGCCTCAGATCTTCATTCCCTCTCATGGCTGAATAATATATCTTTGCAGGCAGACACTCAATTTTGTTTATCCATTCGTCTGTTGTTGGATACTTGGGTTGTTTTCACCGTTAGATTTTTGCGAATAATGCTGTGGTAAACATTGGCATACGAATATCTGAGTCCCTGCTTTTTTTTTTTTTTTCTTTTTGCCTTTATGTAGAGCCGCACCCGCGGCATATGGAGGTTCCCAGGCTAGGGGTCTAACAGGAGCTGTAGCTGCCAGCCTTCGCCACAGCCACAGCAACGCGGGATCCGAGCCACGTCTGCAACCTACACCACAGCTCACGGCAACGCCGGATCCTTAACCCATTGAGCAAGGCCAGGGATCGAACCCTCAACCTCATGGTTCTTAGTCGGATTCGTTAACCACTGAGCCACAAAGGGAACTCCCTGAGTCTCTGCTTTCAATTCCTTCGATACATACCTTCATCTTTCAACATTTGACCATGATGTGTCTAAATATAAACCTCCTTTCAATCACCCTGAGCTTTTTGAGCTTCTTGAGCTTCTTGGATATGAAAAGTCTTTCATGGTATTTGGGAAGTTTTCAACCACTACAGAGTCAGTATTTTTCTGCTCCTCTCTCTCCTTCACTTCTGTCACTTCCACTGTTGCACAAATGCTGGCATTTCTAATGGTGTCCCACATTTCTCTAAGGCCCTGCTCATTCTTCTGCTTTCTTGTTTCCCTTTTGCTTCTCAGATTGCATAAACTCCATCAATCTATATTTAAGTTCTCTGATTCTTCCGTCTTTCGATTCACACGTATTGCTGTGCCCCTCTAGTAATTATCAGTCACACCTTTGATGTTCCCTTCAGAAATCTCTTTTTTCATTTTTTGCAATATAGGTAGGCTGAGAAATTTCAAAGTCTTCAATTTTGTTTCCTTTTTCTAACATGTAATTCAAAACTCTTCTAGCCTCGATCCATTAGCCAGTTCTAAAGCCACTTCTACCATTTTAGATGTTTGTTAGAGCAGCACCTAATTCCTGGTACCAAAGTCGGTACCTTTTTCTCACCATTTAAATGGTTATTTTAGAGTTCCCACTGTGGCACAGTGGGTTGAAGACCTGGCACTGTGTCTGCAGTTGCTGCTGAGGCTTGGGTTTGATCCCTGGCCTGGCACGGTAGGTTAAGGAGGATCCAGCGTGGCTGCAGTCATGGCATAGGTCTCAGCTATAGCTCAGATTTGATCCCTGGCCTGGGAACTTCCATATGCCCACACTTCCGTATGCCTTGAGTGTGGTCGAAAAAAAAAAAGATTGTTTCATTGGACAAATGTTCTTCCAAGCTCCTTACAACACCATTCTGGAAGTCCTATCTTTATTACTTTCTGAGTCAGCTTGGGTAGTTTATGTCTTTCAAAAACTTTGTCTATTTCTCTGAGTTTATTGGCATAAAGTTGTCCACTAGATTCCATATCACTTTTAATGTTCACAGGATCTGTAGTGATGCCTTCTCTCTCTTTCCTGATATAGTAGTTGTGTCTTTATTTTTATTTTTATTTTTATTTGTCTTTTTGCCTTATCTAGGGCCGCACCCACGGCATATGGAGGTTCCCAGGCGAGGGGTCTAACAGGAGCTGTAGCTGCCAGCCTACACCACAGCCACAGCAATGCGGCATGAGCCGTGTCTGCAACCTACACCACAGCTAATGACAATGCCAGAGCCTTAAGCCACTGAGCAAGGCCAAGGATTGAATCTGCGTTCTCATGGATGCTAGTCAGATTCGTTTCTGCTGAGCCACTATGGGAACTCCCAAAATATTTAAAAATTTATTGTGCAATTTCTTCTTCGTCTCCTGGATTATTTAGAAATAATAATCCACGTATATGGAGATTTTTAGATTCCACATCTATGGAGATTTTTCAGATATTTTTCTGTTACTATTTTCTAATTCAGTTTTGCTGTGATCAGAGATCACAGTTTGTGCTATTTCAATTCTTGATCCTTGGATTACCATATCAAGAAATAAACTTTCACTTAGAAAGTGCTAAAAATTCCTTTGTATCATTAAGCTCAAATGTCCCTTCAGAGAGACAATCCTGAGGCACTGTCTAAAAGCCCCCACCAACACCAATCACTAACACAATCCCTTGTTTGTCTTCATGGGGCTCCTTAACCTCAGAAATTTTTTTTTTTTTTTTTTTTTTTTTGCTTTTTAGGGCCGCACCTGTGGCATATGGAGATCCCCAGGGTCCAATGAGAGCTACAGCTCCCGGCCTATGCCACAGCCACAGCAATGTAGGACCCGAGCTGCATCTGCGACCCACACCACAGCCCACTGCAACGCTAGATCCTTAACCCACTGAGCGAGGCCAGGGATCGAACCCGCAACCTCATTGTTCCTAGTCGGATTTGTTTCCACTGAGCCACGAAGGGAACTCCAGAAATGGTTTTATTTATTTATTTATTTTTACTTGTTTATTGTATTCCCCCCCCCCCAAAAAAAAGCCCCCAGGACACTCCATGAGAAGACTTGCTCATTTCATTCACAGCAGTATCCCAGCACTTTGAGGACAGAGCGAGGGGAAGAAATCAGCTCAGTCTAATTTTTACAGGCCACGGCAAGAAGCTTGCGTGTTATTCTTGGTGCAGTGTGATGTCACTGAAGGGTGATGAGACTCTCCCTCCTTTTGGAGGATGGACTGGAAATGGGCAACGGTGGAGATGAAAACAGACCGGTCAGCGGACTGTAGCACTGTTCCAGGCAAGATGAAGATGTGTTGAACCAGCATGGTGTTTGTGGATCACAGTCAGGTCTTGTAATGTGGGCAATAGGGAAAGCGAAGCAGCAGGAATGGATCTATACTGAGAGAATGTCAAGGCCCTGAGACAGGTGGGGAAGTAGATTTGGGAGTGTAGGAGAAAGAGGGGAAGCAGATTTGGGAGTGTAGCAGAAAAGGGGAAGTTGATTTGGGAGTGTAGGAGAAAGAGGGGAAGTTGATTTGGGAATGTAGCAGAAAGAGGCCCTTCCCAGAGGACTTCAACTTACACCATCTTTATAGGGTTCACCTCATTCCTTTATAAGATGATTCGGAGTCACTACTGACCAGGGCTGGAGTCAGGATGGATAATAAGTAGGCGCTGAGATGCTTTCTTTTCTTTTTTTAACTTCACCAATTCGTTATGGTATTTATAATGATTTTTATTTTTTCCATTATAGCTGATTTATAGTGTTCTATCCATTTTCTACTGCACAGCGGGGTGACCCAGTCACACATACGTGTATACATTCTTTTTTCTCACATTATCATGCTCCATCATAAGTGACCAAAGTTCCCAGTGCTATACAGCAGGATCCTATTGCTTGAAATGTTCTCTTTTTACAAGGTTTTCTTAATGTGATTTAAACAGGGGCTAGCACAACACACCAAGCATGTGGATGCCTAATAAATATTATCCTGGGGTGCCTGTGGTGGCTCGGTTAAGAACCCAAGTGGCATCCAAGAGGAGTTGGGTCTGATCCCTAGCCTCGCTGCTCAGTGGGCTAAGGATCCAGTACTGCCACGAGCTGTGGAACAGGCTGTGGACGCAGCTTGGAATCGACCCCTCGCCTGGGAACTTCCAGATGCTGCAAGTGTGGCCCTAAAAAATAAAATTATCCTGCAGGTGTAACAATGACGTAAAACTTCTATGGGCCTAAAGGTCAATGACTTACCACACGCCCTTAATTTACATTCTTACAATAGAGATGAGATTTACCAAGTTATTTTGACTGCTTTATATGCTGGCGCAACATCTGCATTACTGGATAAATAAGCAGGGGTAGCCTACAATTAACTAGAAACCATGATTATTCCCACTACTTCTAACCCATGCCCACTGGTAACATCACACAACCTCCCCAGCAAAGAATTGACTTTCCAGAGGTCAGCACGCTGCTTTACATCTCCTGTATCTCCTTTAGCCAACAAAACTTCCTTCAATGATAAAAAAACATTATTGGAGTTAACACTCACCCAGGAGCTCATTACTTAGTACAAAAACATGATTTTCTGGATGGGGGAAATATTGTGTGTCTTTCTATAGATTAGGCCATATTTTGCAACATGTTTTGCAACTTTCTTCCCAGAAGTATGAAATTTCTAACAAAAAAGATGATGAAATATATTGAATTGAAAACACTTAAAGGCAGGAACTAGCTTCTGTTTTTTTCCACCATATTTTTTTCTGCACTTTTAAATAGAGTCTGGACTTTATCTTCATATTGTTTTATAGAACTCACATATCTGTATTTTTCTTGTATTTGTGTTACTAGAACTACAAGAGGCTTACTTTTTTTTTAACTTTTAAAAAATACTCATTTTTGGAGAGTCTCCCCTACCAGATTTCAAACAATCTGGGAGTAAGATCTTGTTTGACTTCATCTTTGTACGTTTTTCAGTAACAAGTTCAGTGTCTTGCTCATAAATCTTGCTTAAATAAAGGAGTGAATGCAAAATTTTCTTTTTTGCAGTTTTTTATACTTGATTTAAAATAACTTCAAAAAGGTTTAAACACAGATGTAGTGGAGTTCCTGTTGTGGCTCAGTGGCAACGAATCCAACTAATATCCATGAAGACGCAGGTTCAATCCCTGGCCTCACTCAGTGGGTTAAGGATCCACTGTTGCCGTAAGCTGTAGTGTAGGTTGAAGATGCGTCTTGGATCTGGTTTCGCTGTGGCTCTGGCTGGCAGCTATGCTCCAATTTGATCCCTAGCCTGGGAACTTTCACATGCTGTAGATGCGGCCCTAAAAAAAAAGGTAGCTGCGCTCCAAAAAGGTTATTTCTTATTTTCACTAACAGGAACCAGCAGGAACAACACCTCAGCAAGACAGTGAAACAAAAACAACAATAGAAGGAAAAGAAAGAAGCATTACCTATATTACACTCAAGACAACAATAGGGAAGCTCATTTTTTTTTGAGTGAAAATGTTATGAATTTTGTGCTGCAGATATCCAACTTTATGTTATAAAAAATACTCCTTAAGTAGTAGGAGGCAAAGTATGAATCCTGGCCCTTCTGCTTGCTGAGACTTTGGTCCAATCACCAAAACTGCCAAGTCTGTCAAAGGTGATAAAACATCTACCCTGTGAGGGGTTGTTTAGTGGAAGAACAGAATGCTGCTGACTCAGCCCATGACCCACATACCAAGCACTCAGCCTGCCTCCTTCATTATTAACAGCATATAAAATTAGTATCTGAGCGACTCAGTCAAAGCAACACACAAGCACTCAGACCGGATGCAGTGTTTTGAGTCTTATTCACAGTTGGTACTAGCCAGTCATTGCAATAGCTAGACATCAGGTGTTTTCTTATGTCATGGTTGCCAACTAAAAACTGGCACTTGCCATCTGCCTCTCCAAGGATTAAGTGAGTAGCCACTGCAGCTGCCGACCTTCAACACAAACTGAAAGGGTGGAGATCAGAAATGTGCTCCGGGAAAAACTGGCGGTACAACTTTCAAGCAGATATTTTCAGATTTTATGAGCCCAAATTTTACATCGCCTGTCTAGAAAAGCAATAAAATCATGAACGGTGGCATCTGTTCCTGATGACCCGCAGCGAATGTCTGCCAAAACGTGTGCTTGATCGCACGCACCCCTTCACTAAAATCATACACATTGCCCTTCCCCCCACCTCTTCAAAGCAGATCCTCAGAGCATCCTGGGACGCTGTTTCCCAAGCTTTAGTCATCTTGCCCCAAATAAAACTTAACTCCCAACCTTTACACGGCACAGCTTTCTTTCAGGCATAGGGTATACAACTGGCCCAGAGCGAGCTAGTGCTTCAGCGTCCAGGCGATCTTATTCTGGGTTCCACGTGGAGCCCACAGAAAGCCCTGATTCTAAGAACCAAACATCGAGACAGCACAGGCCAGTGACTCCTACACACAGCGTTTTCAGTGCCTGTCTGGTGCAGGGGAAGAGAACGCTGCACATTCAGAGCCTGGGTCCAGGCACAATCTCTCGAAATAGCCCTGTCCCAGTGAACTGAAAACAAAGTCGGATCACGCCGCTACAGGAAGGCGCACACGCGAACGGACTGCAGCCGCCAACGCGGAGCCGGCTCCCAGCGTGCCCCGCGGCAAGCGGCGCAGCAGGCCGACAGCACGACAGGGGCGGGGCCGCGGCCGTAAAGCAGCGCCCCGTTCACGTCGGTCGGCGTCCTTTCGGCTTTTCCGGCGCGGGTTATGGCCGGCCCGGTGCAGGGCGGTGGGCCTCGGGCCCTGGACCTGCTGCGAGCCCTGCCCCGCGTGAGTCTGGCCAACCTGAGGCCGAACCCGGGCTCCAGGAAACCGGTAAGGCCGCGGACTTCGTGGCGGCGCGGGGTCCTGATGGTCGGGGCGCCAGAGGCTCTGAGAGGAGGGGAGCCCTGCCGGGCCCCGGGTCTCCTTGAGTGACGTGGAAGAACCTGCCCCCGGGCTCTCAGCTCTCTGCAAGGTTCGGGTTTAAGAGCGTGATTACTTTACTACCGAGGAGCGAAGTCGCAGGAGTTAAAGATACTGTCTCATTAGGAATTGGGTTTAAAATGAAGTTGTTTGCATTGTATCTTTATCTTCATAGGGAAGATATATTACGTTCGATGTTTCTTCCGTAAGTCATTGAGCTGTTAGTGGACATACTGTCACTTTAAAAACCCTTTGCTTTCGTGAAGTGACAGGAAGTTAAATACTATATGTGGGTAACAGTGGCATATTTACAATTAATTTCAAAATAAACGCACTTGAATATTATGTAAATTTTGCTTGTCGTGGATGTTTAATTCTAGGATTTTTTTTCAATTCCAGCCTGTCATAGAATCCTTTTTCTCATCTCATCCTTGGAACTTTGCCTTTGAAACACAACTTGGTTGCAAGAATTAGCTACATCTTCAGAGGCAAAACTGCTAGTGTAGAGTATTTGGACTTCAGGGCAGCTGGAATGTGCCTGGTACCTTGTGAACTTGGCTATTGCTAGTTGGTTGGATGAATGAAGGGCCTAACCAAAAGATACAGCACAAAGGTGAAGGACAATTTAAACAGATGCATGTGCAGACCGTAAAACATTACTTTTTCCTTGTAGGAAAGACGACCAAGAGGTCGGAGGAGAGGCAGAAAATGTGGCAGAGGCCACAAGGGAGAGCGGCAGAGAGGAACGCGGCCCCGACTGGGCTTTGAGGGAGGCCAGACTCCATTCTACCTTCGGATCCCAAAATACGGTTTTAATGAAGGACACAGGTAACTTTGCTTTGCTTCTCAACCTGAAAATTCCTAGTTTTTACTGAGAATCACCTAAAAATAGCGTGGTAGAAATTAAAATCCACTTTGAAGCACAGTTTTGCCCCTGTTGCTCTGAACCACTTTTGGTAGTGAAACAGCCTGATTTAGCAGGGAAAAAAGCCACACTTTGCACTCAGACTTGCCAAATGGAGACGTTTATAAAGAGCCTGCTCTCAAGGCTGTTCAGCGCAATAATACATGTAAAAATCTGGCCCACTGTCATCACCCAGTGCACGGTAACTGCCATTACTTCGAGTTCTTTTTTTTGTTTTGTTTTTTTTAGGGCTGTACCCAAGGCCTATAGATGTTCCCAGGCTAGGGGTCAATTCGGAGCTGTAACTGCTGGCCATATCAATGCCAGGTCTGAGCTTGTGGCAACACCGGATGCTTAACACACTGAGGACGCCAGGGATCGAACCTGTGTCCTCATGGATACTAGTCAGGTTCATTACCGTTGAGCCACAGTGGGACCTCCCTGAAATCCTTTAATGAATAATTCAGATAGTATGTTAAATCTTTCAGTATTTAATTGTGTAAATAAGTGAAGTAAATGCTTAGGCCAGTCATTTTTAGTGAAACAAAGTTTCGTTGCCAAAAATCAAGGGGTACTTCGTGTTAATACTAAGGAGTTTTGTTAAAGCATCTAAATTGAGGGAGGAAAACATAGGACAAAGCCTTGGGTTGGTCTGGAGATCACAGGAAGATAATTCTGACTGCGTTTTCAACTTTCCTGTTCTGCAGCTTCCGACACCAGTATCAGCCCTTGAGTCTCAATAGGCTGCAATATCTTATTGACTTGGGTCGAGTCGATCCTACACAACCTATCGACTTAACCCAGCTTGTCAACGGCAGGGGTGTGACCATCCAGCCGTCTAAGAGGGATTATGGTGTCCAGCTGGTGGAGGAGGTAAGTCTGGATTTGAGTTTTTGGAATTATGTAGCAGTCTGCTTCTGATTTCCTTTCCTTTAGCACACTGCTGCCTTTATTTTGATCCATTTCGAGTTATGGTGGTGCCTGTGCTGTGCTCACTTGTGGTTTTAGAAAGCTGCTGGCTCTCTTGGGTGGGCCGTTGGGGCACTGTTCCCTGGTCCTGGAATGCTTTTCTCCGTTCCGTTCTGCTTACTCTCTCTCCCTCCCTTTGGCCTCTGTTCAGATGTCATCCCAATAGGAAGGTCTTTCTGACATCCTTTATAAAGCAGCCACAAACAGACTGCCTTACGCTGCCCAGAGGGGTTTCCTTTGAACACATGAACACCTGCCTCTTATGAATGAGTAATATGTTTGCTGTTCTTTGTTTTCCTCACAGCAACATCCGTTCTTTGAGAGCAGGTGCTTTGATTCGTTGCTGTGTTTTCAGTATTGGAAATACTGGCCCATGATGATCACTCAGTATATGTGGAAGAAAGGAAAGTGTTTTGTTTTGTTTTTTTGGGCTGCTTCTGCAGCACATGGAAGTTCCTAGGCTAGGGGTCAGATTGGAGCTGTAGCTGCCGGCCTACACCACAGCCACAGCCACAGCAACACCAGATCGTCTGCGACTTACACCACAGCTCGTGGCAATGCCGGAGCTTTTAACCCACCGAGTGAGGCCAGGGATCAAACCCACGTCCTCATGGGTACTAGTAGTCATGTTCTTAACCCGCTGAGCCACAATGGGAACTCCCTCAAATCCAGTTCTAATTGTACTGAAGAGGTTTTCTATTCATAGAAAATAGCCAGGAGTTTTGTAAGCAAATGAGCTTGTACGGTGCTGATGACCCGCTCCTGTTTCTTGTGTGTCACTAGTGCAACATAAGTAAGCGTGTGTAGGTAACTGAGTGCCCACTAGGGGGAAGCATATGGTTACAGGAAATGTCAAAAAGTAAACTTAGGGATAAAACCCTTCTAAATAAAATGATTTGGGAGTTCCTGCTGTGGCACAATGGGATTGGCAGCGTCTCTGCAGTTCCAGGATGCAGGTTCGATCCCCTGCCCAGCACAGTGGATTAAAGGATCTGGTGTTGCTGCAGCTGTGGCATATGTTGCATCTGCAGCCAGGAACATCTGCAGCTTGGATCTTATCCCTGGCCAGGGAACTCCATATGCCTCGGGGCAGCCAAAAAAAAAAAAAATTATTTGAAGACAGAATACCAAGTACACAATTAAGTCTTAGTATTCTGCTTAGGTGTCTAAGGGGTAGGGGTTACATATGGAAAAACCCATGACCTCACCAGGCATTAAACCGCACACCCATCAGCTTTCAGGCAAGTGTCCATTAAACTAGCAAAACTCATTCCAAAATCCACACGGGGCCAGTGGTTGAGTAAGTATTACACATCATTTACAGCTCTGTAAATTGATTGACCTTTTCTGGATTTCAGATTTGCAGTAAATAGTGAATAATGAAACTGTTTTGATCTCTCAGCATAAAACTGCCAATTTGGGAATATATGTTCTCAAAAAAAAAAAACCAGAATAAGACATTCCTGAAATACTTCTTTTAATACTGACAATACCGAAAACTAACCCCAATGCCCGATGACGGGATTAGTTAAGGAGCCTGTGGGAATAGTCATTGGAAATCTAAAATAGTACAACAAGGGAGTTCCCGTTGTGGTGCAGTGGAAACGAATCCAACTAGGATCCATGAGGACACAGATTCGATCCCTGGCCTCACTGATTGGGTTAAGGATCCGGCGTTGCCATGAGCTGTGGTGTAGGTTGCAGGTGTGGCTCAGATCTGGCCTGGCTGTGGCTGTGGCAAAGGTTGGCAGCTGTAGCTCTGATTTGACCCCTTGCCTGGGAACCTCCATGTGCTGTGGGTGCGGCTCTAAAGAGCAAAATAAATAAATAATAAAAAAATAAAATAATATGACAAGACCTTAGTTTGAGTTCAAGGTGTTGTTGATTATAAAATGCTCACCAGTATCACAGATGGAAAATGTGAAAAAACGTGTCTTAGAATTGGTGGAATGTTTTGAAATTGAAAGCCAGCTTGTTTCAGCCACACCAAAATAGCAAAAACATTTTTTACCAAAAGAGCTGTAGTGCCACTGCCTTTTTATTTTTGGCAGAATCTGTTTTGAATTAGAGTAAAATATTGTATGTTCTAACTAAAGTGACCAATGCCAGGACTTAAAAAGCCCAGTAGCTTTTTGTTGTTAGCCTCCTGGCCTCTCTCCGGGGGCGCTGACCCCCTGAAGTTCCGCTCTTTTGTTCTGTGCTGGCCCTTGCCCGCGTGCCCCCTTCTTTCGCCGCTTGCCCCCTTCTTTCGCCGTCGCTTGGCCCCTCGCCTTCTTATGGATCCAGAAGGTGGGTTTTTATCTGTAGCACACGCATGCCGTTGTGGTTAGGAATGCAGGCGCTGGCACCGGACCCCTTGGCTTTGTGATCTCGGGCAAGTTGCTTAACTTCTCTGTTCTTCAGTATCTGCCGTGTTGGTGTAGCAGTGATTCTGTTGGTTAGGGTTGTTTGAGGATTAATCAGTCACTATAATGAAGTGGTGGGAATGGGTGCTTGTTGGTGTCTGGTGAATATGTAAAATCTATTCTAATCACCCCTGCTCACAGGGAGTGAATGTTGGTCAAACAAGTTGGCCTCAATGTGGAAGAATTTGGTGTTTGGTAGGACCTGGATGCAGAGGTATTTAAAGTAGGGATAGCTGTTGCATTGTGGGCACTTGGGAAGAGAAAACATGGCGTAGAAAGAAGCCTGCCCTCTAAAGCCATGTGTTCACAGACCTTGTTTTGATGGGTGACAGGGTGCTGACATCTTTAAGGCGAAAGTTAATATTGAAGTACAGATGGCTTCAGAGCTGGCCATCGCTGCGATCGAGAAGAACGGGGGTGTTGTCACGACGGCCTTCTACGACCCGAGAAGCCTGGGTAAGCTTGTCCCCTCCGGGTCCCGAGCCGAGAGCCGCACGAGGGTTTCAGTGCTCTTGGACTGGCTGTTCACACACCTTGGTTTTCTGTTGTAGGATTTTCTGTTAGCGGTGTGGCCGGCAGGGCTGTCTTCTAACCTACCTTAGCTAGTATGTCATAAAAAGGTGTTGGGTTAAAAAAAAAAAAAACATGGGGTTTAGAAATTCACTAATTGCTGGTAACCCAGGAGTAACTTCGACTTTTAAGCACAGATGTTTGAAAATCAAGTGTTTCCATTTGCTTACTTAAGACTATTTAATAAAAAAAATATTAAAAAGTTTTTAAAATTAATTTCTCTCTAAATATTTAAAAATTAGTAAATAAAAGAATATTATTATTAAAAGAAAACCGTTATGTATATAGCCAATATTTGCATCTCTCTCTCTCTTTTTAAAGATTTTAATTTTTTTCCTGGTTTACAGTGTTCTGTCAATTTTCTACTGCACAGCGAGGTGACCCAGTCACACATACATGTATACATTCTTTTTTCTGACATTATCATGCTCCATCATAAGTAACTAGATACAGGACTTCCGTGTGGCTCACGACATAAGTGACTAGATATAGTTCCCAGTGCTACACAGCATGCATCTCTTGTTTAATTTAAAACTTTTTTTTTAGAAATTCTGTGCAAACCTGTCCCGTTCTTCCTCCGCGGACAGCCCATCCCGAAGCGCATGCTGCCCCCTGAGGCCCTGGTCCCGTACTACACTGATGCAAAGAACCGCGGCTACCTGGCCGACCCCGCCCGGTTTCCTGAAGCAAGACTTGAGCTCGCCAGGAAGTACGGTTACGTTTTGCCTGATATCACTAAAGACGAACTCTTCAAAATGCTCAGTGCTCGAAAGGATCCGAGGCAGATTTTCTTTGGTCTTGCTCCCGGATGGGTGGTGAATATGGCAGATAAGAAAATCCTAAAACCTACAGATGAGAAACTTCTCAAGTACTACAGCTCATGAGCGCCTTCCAGCGGGGGTTGTCAGAGCACGGGGGAGGGCCCGACACGCGTCTTCCCCGTGGCATGTGCTTAGTTTGGAATTCTGCAGAGGTCGGTGTGTTGAGTAGAATCCCCTCTCTCTCTCTTTTTTTTAACCTGAATTCAAATAAATACACGGTGCACGGGGAACTGGATGTGTGTGTTCTGTCTCAGAGGTACAGGCTCCCGGGCGCTCGTCTAAAAGCCAAGACCTGTGTTCTCTTGCTGTTGCCCATGCTGACCTAGGTCCCAGAGATCACCCAACCACTGTCCAGTTTGTTTGGGGTCTTTCTTTTTTTAATCAAAAAGGCTGCAAGTATACAGAAGTTATTACAACATTGTAAATCGTCTATACTGCAATAAAACTTTAAAATTGGGGGAGGAGTTCCCGTCGCGGTGCAGCGGAAATGAACTCGATTAGGAACCATGAGGTTGCGGGTTCAGTCCCTGGCCTTGCTCAGTGGGTTAAGGATCTGGCATTGCCGTGAGCCGTGGTGTAGGTCGCAGGCACGGCTGGGATCCCACGTTGCTGTGAGTGTGGTGTAGGCTGGCGGCTGCAGCTCTAATTCGATCCCTAGCCTGGGAACCCCCATAAGCTGCAGGTGCGGCCCTAAAAAGCAAAAAAAAAAAAAAATTATAATAATAATAAAAATTTTTAAAGTGAAAAATTGGAGGGAAAAAGACTGCAAGTGAAGGCAGTGACTCATTACATCTAATATTTCAAAGACACTTTCCATCCGGGTAAACTGGGCCATTGAACAAGTCACTTCGCCTTTCTTAACTGTAAACTGCAGTGACGTGATCTTTGGGTGAGACAAGAGTTGTGTCAAGTGACCTGCGAAGTCCCTTTCTGCTCTAACACAGCAAAGACTGAGGTGTCGCCTTGGGCTGAGGAAAACTGACCTCAACCTGTTTGCACAGAAATGAACTTCCTCGCATTTAAACGCATCCTGTCCTGTGTCCGGCTGGAGGAGGAGAGAACCCTGTGCCCCTGTGGGCATTGCTCTGGGGGGGTTTCCGCCCCACCGAGACTCCTGTGCTCACAGTTGTGCTTTGCGGGGCCGGGGTGGCCCCATGGGACCACTCTACGTGCGGAGTTGGGGGCCCCCCCTCGTCCCAGAATGTAGCCCTGAGGCCCATATGAGGGTCTTCCGTCCGTTTAGAGACTCCGCTCCCTGAGCAGCAGCTGAGGATGGCGAGCAGGCTGACTTGGGCTGTCTTGGGGGGCCTCCAGGTGAGAGGAAATCAGGGGAGGAAGATAAAGGGGAGAAGGAAAACAGGAAGCAGCCGTCTGGTGATGTGTCCGGCTCAGGGAGCGGGGCTTGGTCACAAGGAGCAGCTGTGTCCTGGCCTTCACGCCCTGATGGTGCAGATCCGTCTGCCCAGCAGCCAGGTTCCACCAGCCCGGCCGTCTGCTCGCAAGGCGGCCCTGAGTGGCTGCGTGGAGGGAGACTCAGGCTGAGTTCTCCAACAGCGCTGACCACCGAGGGCGTGCCCAGGGACCAGGACTTCACGTCACCTGGAGGCCCAAGAGCAAGCCGCCCTCAGACTAGACCCAGGCCCTCTCCTGGTCTGTGGCTTCAGCCCGTTTTCAGTGGACGTGGCCTGTGTGTGTCCAACGCTTTGATATGCGTTAGAAAAGATCTTTAATGCCTGGAAGTGATGACAGTGCATTCCAGGGGTTCGTTTTCCTTTTTTTAATGTTACTTTATCCTTTGGAACGTGGAGCGGCTCTGTGACAGCGGAGACACCAGCAGAGGCACTAGCTCAGTGCGTCAGCGAACCGTGTGCACGGATCCCAGGACGCCGCGTCTGGAGGCTTGGCTGCAGGCAGCGGGCCGGACGGGGTTCCGCTTTGCAGGTGCTGATCCAGGCGCCAGTGGCAGCAGCGTCTAACTGCAACAGCCCTCTGTGATTAGGGACACCAGTTCAGCTGGGCAGAGGCCGGGCACAGAAGCTGGTTTGAGAGCTTCTCTGGGCTTCAGTCCCAGTACCAGCTGTGTGACCGGTGCGACTGGTCCCTAACCCCTCTGCCTCAGTGCCACTGTCTGGAGAGTGGTGGATGCTGGTAAATCAAAGGCATCCAGTGATGCTCAGACTGAACAAAGTCAAGGTTTTGATTGTTTTTTTGGCCACACCCAGGATGTGGAAGTTCCCAGGTCAGGGATGGAATCCATCCACCGCAGTGACCTGAGCCGCTGTGGTGACACCACCAGATCCTTAACCTGCCGGGCCACAAGAGAGCTCCCAGACTTTATTATTTTAATCAGGACTTGGTGATAAAGGAGATTTTATTATTATTTTTCATTTTAGGGTCGCACCCTTGGCATATGGAGGTTCCCAGGCTAGTAGTCAAATCAGAGCCACAGCTGCCGGCCTACACCACAGCCACAGCAATGCAGGATCTGAGCCTCGTCTGCAACCTGCACCACAGCTCGCGGCAACGCTTGATCCTTGACCCACTGAGCGAGGCCAGGGATCGAACCTGCGTCCTCATGGATACTAGTCGGATTCTTTTTGCTGAGCCACAACAGGAATGCTGAGAAAGTACATTTTGAAGAGGCTGTAGGAATTAGACACAAAACCAGGCGGATTAAGTTGAATCTTAGTGACCGAGTCACTGATTTGTCTGCAAAATCATTAGTTTCCCTTAGTTTATAAAAGGAATCCTCCATCTGAAGAAAGTAGGGAAACTTCAGGGAAAGATTTTTAAATAATTAATATTATTTGATTCCAAAAATTCTACATAATGAAAAAAAACAAAATTACAAAAAGGGAAGGAAAAAAAAGCCTGTTAATCACATGATATATTAGCCATGTAATGCTCTGGTCTTTTTTTTTTTCTGTATATAGATTTGCTTGAATTTTTTTCATTTTACCAGTTAAGATTATTGTGTATATCTTATAGGATAGGTCTATAAGCATCAATGTAGTTTAAATTTCCTATATATGAATATACATGTTTTAAAGATTTATTGTTTGAAAGACTTAAAATGGAAGCATCAAGTCTAGAACTCACTAATATGAACAGAAAAGCTTTAAATTCTGCTTTCAATAATGAAAGTAGGAGTTCCCATTGTGGCTCAGTGGGTTAAGGACCCAACACTGTCTCCGTGAGGATGTGGGTTTGATCCCTGTTGTCCCTCCATGGGTTAAGGATCCAGCACTGCTGTGGCTGCGGCTGCAGCTGCAGCTACCATTCAAGCCCCAGCCTGGGAAAGTCTATATGCCGAAAGTGCGGCATAAAAAGAAAAAATAAATGAGAGCAATTATTTTAAAAAATCAGGAGTTCCTGTTGAGGCTCAGTGGTTGACGAACTCGACTAGCATCCATGAGGACACAGGTTCGATCCCTGGCCTTGCTCAGTGAGTTAAGGATCCAGCGTTGCTGTGAGCTATGGTGTAAGTCACAGACGTGGCTCGAATCTGGCATTGCTGTGGCTGTGGTGTAGGCTGGCGGCTATCACTCGGATTTGACCCCTAGCCTGGGAACCTCTATATGCTGTGGGTACAGCCCTAAAAAGACCAAAGACCAAAAAAAAAAAAAATCATAAAACTGACACTAGTTAACATTAAAATTTATATATAAAATATAAGAACCAAAAGGGCAAAACCTGATGATTCTTGATTTCTTCTGGCTGCAAAGATTATTCCGGTAACTCACAGGGACCAGAAATCACTGACCCAGAGCCAGAGATGCTCGCAGCAGCTCTGCGAGGTGAACGTGTGTCCATTTTACACGCGGGGAAGCTGAAGTCTGTTTCCGGGTGGCAACACCTTGGAGCGCAGAGTGGCTGGAAGGTCAAGCACCGTCTGATCCGGGCCCTTCGGTAATCGGGTTAGGATGAGCCTCGGCCTCCGGCCTGTGCTTTCTGCCAGAGCGCTGGTGCCGCTCGGAGTCAATCACAGAGGTAGCCACGACCTTGCTAATCCTTCAAGACCAGATTCAAAGTCAAGTCGCTTTGCAGGAAAGGAGCTCATTTCCTAGGGGGAGAAGGAAGCAAGGGGCTCCTGTGAATTGTGCTGCCTCTTCAGGGCTCTGGGCACTGGGCCTGCCTTTCCCTCCTGCCGTGCCCCCCTTCCCTGCCTGCGCCAGCTCTGTGGACCCTCTGGCAAACCCGCCTCCGGGACGACACCTCCGTCCTCCTCCTCCCGAGGCCCTGCTCCCAGGCCTGGCTGAAGCCTGGGTCTCTGGTGAGCACCGATACCCTCTTTTCCCAAAAGGTCAAGGTTACTGGTACTGACACTCAGTGAAAGTGTTCAGGTCTCCGGCCGAGCCCTGACACACTAGAGCCGTACAGCCACCACCTTTGAAGCTGCCGCTGGCCCTTTGTAGTCAGTCTCTCCCCCCAGATCCCACCACTTGGCCACCAGTGACCTGGTTTCTGTCCCCGGAGAATTTCCTCTCACTGGACTCCTACGGTTTGTGACAAGAGTGTGACTCCCTTAAGGCTTAGCCCTGCTGCACCCTCTTTTCACCACTAAGGGCCAGTCCGTTTTGTGGATGTACACAGCACGTGCATTGTTTCAGGTTCAGGTTTTTTTCCAGTTTTTAGTGATTATTGGTAAAGTGACTATAATTAAATTTCAGATCTACCCACGCTAATATGTGTGTAAATAGTGCATCTTTTTTTTATTGCAGAGCAGGTGTTCCGTTAGACAGTCTGTTTATTCATCCACTTGTTGACGGGCCTTTGCTGCATTTATAGTTTTGTCTACTACGAATAAAGCTGGTACAAACATCTGTGTACAAGCCTTCGTGGGTGTAGGCTTTCTTCTCTTACAGATAACTGTCTGCATCACATACCAAACTCTTTTCTAGTGTGGCCGTGCCATTTCACATTCCCCCCAGCACCAAGGGGGAGTTCCAGATGCTTCCCGTTCTTATGAGCACTTGCTAGACCATCTTATTCAACTTCAGCTATTATAAGAGGTGTTGTAGAATGAATAAAAGAAACCTCAGCTAAAATGGGCTTTGGACCAGGCCCGAGGGGGGACTGTGGATCATTAGTTCCTCCAGCCAAGGAAGAGACATCCGCCCACATCCCGGGTGTTGTGGGACCGCCACCTCTGTCTCTTCCAAGGCATTTTCATCTCCAGGAGTGTGTTCCCCCTGAAGCAGCCGCTGTTCATCCTCCCCAGTTCCTGGGCACACGCTAATGTGCTTTTCTGTCTCTGTGGAATTATCTGTTCTGGATATTGCATGTAAATGGAATCGCACAGTACGTCGTCTTTTGTGTCTGGCTTATTGCACTCATCATAATATGTTCCAAGGTCATCCATGAGTCCGAACGTCGTTCCTCTTCACGGCTGAGTAATATGCCGTTGTATGAGCAAACCGTGCTCTCTTTATCCATCCCTCCGCTGGTGAGCCTTTGGGCTGTTTCTGCCTTTTGGCTGTTGTGAATAGGGCTGCGTGAACATTCATGTACAAGGATTTGTTAGAGTATCTGTGTTCCATTTTCTTGGGTCTATACCTGGGAGTGGAGCTGCTGGATCACGTGCAGCGCTGTTTTTCTCCGAGGAATTGCCCAACGCTTGTCCCAGTGGCTGTGCTCATTTACATCCCACCAGCCACGGGCTCGGGGCTCCAGTCTCTCTACGCCACAACTGGTACTGCCTGTCTTTGTGTTGTGGCCTCTCTACTGAGTGTGACGTGGTGTCTCTTGTAGTTTCAGCTTGCGTTTCCCTAGTACTTGATGATGCTGGCCGTCGCTGTCATGGGCTTACTTGCCACTTACGTATTTTCTTTAGAGAAATGTCTGTTCCTGTCCTTAATCTCTGTTAACATTGGATTATTTGTCTTTTTATTGTGGCGTTGTAATAGTTCTTTATATAGTCAAGGTACTCTTACTAAATATGTGACTTGCAAATATGTTCTTCCACTTTCACTTTGATGCTCAAAAGTTTCTAATTTTGATGAAATCTAGATTATCTGTTTCCTTAGTTTTTTTGTTTGTGTTTTGGCGTCATAGCTAACGATCACCTCATACAAGGTCACGAAGATTTACTCCTGGATTTTATAGATTTGGTTTTTACACATAGGCATTTGATTGGAGTTAATGTTTGAATATGAACTCAAAATACATGTGAATTGGGAGTCCAGCTTTATTCTTTTGTACGTGATTATCCAGATATCTCAGCAACATTCATTGAAGAAAATATTCTTTTTCCATTGAATTGTCTTGGCATCTTTGTTGAAAATCAATTAACTGTAATAACAGAAGCTTCTTTCTGGCACTCAGTCCTATTCCACTGAGCCGTATGTTTAATAGGGTGCTGATGCCACACAGTCTTGATTACTTTAGTTTTGTAGTAAGGTTTGAAATCAAGAAATTTTAACTTTTTTCCCAATCCTTTTTGGGGTGGGGGAGGGGTGTCCGCACGGTCATCCGGTGTGCCTGGGCCAGGAGAGGGGCCCTCGCCCCCGCGGCGTCCCCAAGCCACAGCAGGGACAGTGCCAGGTCCTTAACCACTAGGCTGCAAGAGAGCTCCCTCAGTTGTCCTCTTTCAAGATTATTTTGGCTCTTCAGAGCCCCTTGCACTTACGCATGAATTTGAAAATTTTTGCAGAGATCCTGCATTTTTTTAGAGCAATTGTGTTAAATTTGTAGATCGATTTGGGAAATACTTCCAGCTTAGTGATATTAAGTCTTCTAATCCACAAACATGGGAAGTCTTTTATTTAGGTCTTTAGTGTCTTTTAATGATATTTTGTATAAGCTTTGCCCTTTGTTGTGAAATTTATTCCTAAGTATCTTATTTTTACTGCCATTGTAATTTAAATTGTTTTCTTCATTTTCGAGTTGTCTGTTGCTGGTGTATAGAAATACACCCGACTTGTGTACATGGATCTTGAATCCTCCAGGCTGAATGCTTTCCTTCGCTGATTTGAGGATGTTGTGGGTTCCTTGAGATTTTTCTGTCTGCAAGATCACGTCACTTATGAGTAGAGGTAGTTTGTCTTCTCTTTACATTCTGGATGCCTTTTATTTCTTTTTCTTGCCTAATGTCCTCGCTACAGACATCCTTGTTCCTAATCTTAGCTTATAAAGCTTTTCTTTCTTCTCTGGTGTCAACCATGCCTTTCATCCGGTTGAGGAAATTTTCTCTGCTCCTATTTTGTTGAGTGCTTTTTTTTTAAATCATAAATGAATGTTGATTTTTGTTAAATACTTTGTGTCTTTGAGATGATCTTGTGGTTTTTGTCTTTTATTCTATGATTGATTTTCAGATATATTAAACCAATCTTGCATATGGTGCATAAACTCCACTTAGTCATGGCATGTACTCTTTTTTACACGTTCTTGGATTTGGTTTGCTAGGATTTGTTCATAATTTTTGTGATGTCTTGGTCGGGTTTGGTATCACCGTAATACTGGGCAAATAGAATGATTTGAAGTGTTCCTGCCTCGTCTTTCTGTCTTTTTTTGGGAGATTTTGTGAAGAACTGGTATTAATTCTTCTTTAAATTTGCTAGAATTCACCAGTGAAATCATCTGATCCTTTTCTTTGGGGGACATTTTCTTTTTCTTTTTTTTTTTGGGCCATCCTACAGCTTATGGAACTCCCGGGCGAGGGATCCGATTTGAGCTACTGTCTTGATGGCAGCTGTGGCAACACTGGCTCCTTTAATCCGCTGTGCCTGGCTGGGGATCGAACCCACGTCCCAGCACTCCCAAGATGCTGCTGATCCTGGTACGTCACAGTGGGAGCTCTTGTGGGACTTTTTTTGATTATTCAGTTGGTCTCTTTACTTGATAGACGTCTTTTAAATTTTTCTGTTCCTCTTGAGTCTGTTTTGGTAGTTTATGTCTTTCTAGCAGTTTGTCCACTTCCTCGAGATTTTCCAATTTGTTGGCATATTGTTGTGTTCTCTTGTAATCTTTTTTTTATCTCTGTAAGGTTGGTACTAATGTTTGTTTTTGTTTTTGTTTTTTTCATTTTTGGCCACCTCGTGGCGTATGGAGTTCCCGGGCCAGCGGTCAGATCCAAGCTGCGGTCTCAGTTGAAGCTGCAGTTGCCACAGCGTCGGACCCTTGACCCACTGTGCTGGGCGGGGATCCAGCCCACGTCCCAGTGCTCCCAAGTCCCCGCCACAGTGGGAGCTCCCTAATGTCCTTTTTCATTTCTGAGTTGGTAATTTGCTCTGCATATGGCAAAAGATACATTTTCTACTGCTTTAAGAATATTTTAGGGAATTACTTTCATAGCTCAGTGGTAACGAACCTGACAAGTATCCATGAGGATGCAAGTTCGATCCCTCTCCTTGCTCAGTGGGTTAAAAGATCCGGTATTGCCGTGAGCTGCAGTGTAGGTGGCAGACGGGGCTTAGATCCCGCATTGCCGTGGCTGTGGTGCAGGCCGGCGGCTGTAGCTCCAATTAGACCATTAGCCTGGTAACCTCCCTATGCCATGGGTGAGGCCCTAAAAAAGCAAAAAAAAAAAAAAAAGAAAAGAAAAGAATATTTTAGGGAGTTCCCTTGTGGTGCAGTGGGTTAAGGATCCAGCATGGTCACTGCAGCAGCTCTGGTCACTGCTGTGGCGTGGGTTTGATCCCTGGCTGGGGAATTTCCACATTTTGTGGGTACGGCAGAAAAAAAAATAAAGGAATATTTTAAAACCAGACGTTTTACAATATAAAACATGCTTAAATTGAAATGATAGTGGTAGATATGCTACATGCAGTGTAATAAAATTGTGTCCAGTTTGTTAGTGGAAGAATTTACACTTCCCTCCCCGCTGCCTTCACATCTTCAGCCTTCCCCCGCCCCTTTTCTTTTTTGTCTTTTTGTCTTTTTAGGGCCGCACCTGCAGCAATATGGAGGTTCCCAGGCTAGGGGTCTAATTGGAGCTGCAGCTGCCGGCCTACACCACAGCCAAGCAACGCGGGATCAGAGCCACGTCTGAGACCTGCGCCACAGCTCATGGCAACGCCAGGTCCTTAACCCACTGAGCAAGGCCAGGAATCGAACCTGCGTCTTCATGGTTGCTAGTCGGGCTCGTTAACCTCTGAGCCAGGACAGGAACTCCCAATCAGCCTTCTTCTTAACCGTGCCTTCTCAAATCAACCAGAGGTTTATGGTCCTTTCTTTTCTCTGCTTCCAGTATTATGTCAGCACCATGTCATCACTCAAAGGTGATTGTGTAACAATTAAACTCCCTCTTCTGAGAGGAAGTCCAGAGGAAGCGTCGATGGAAGTTGGAGAGGCTGCTGTCACGACCTTCCCACACCTCCCCGCTGCTCCCTGGCGTGGACCCTGGCCGTGACCCCTGTGACAGGTGTGTGTCCAGGACCCGGGACAGGCCGCTGCAGCCCGCGCCCTCCTCTGCTGGGATGAGTGGGCCATCCTTGTCTTTCTCCTCCTTTATCTAGACACCTCCTGGCTGCCATCCACAGTCGCTAGCCAGAGCTGTCCCGAGTGAAATGCTGGCCCTCTCCTGACAGACGGGCTGATGAGATGAGCAGTGACCTCTGAGACTCCTTCCAACTTCAGGGGTTCTCCGAGTTCCCTGGTGGTTAGGACTGGGCACTTTTGCCGCTGTGGTCTAGGTTCATCCCTGGTGAGCGAACGGAGACCCCACACCCCACGTGAAGTTGCTGCAAGCCACCGCCCAAAAAGGCTGGAGAATTCTCCTTTCTTCTACAAGCTGCCTCTACAGGGGGAATCCGACTTTCAACCGCACAAAAACCGTCAGAAATGAGGCAAGACTGCCACCTAGTGACCAAATGTGAACACTTCACCGGGGTTTCCAGGTGGGACCCTTGGTTATTCATGATTTAGACATTCAACAAACCTCAAGTGCAGGGAGTTCCCGCTGTGGCGCAGTAGGTCAAGGATCCAGCATTGCCACAGCTGTGGCATAGGTCACAACTGCAGCTCAGATTCAGTCCCTGGCCAAGGAACTTCCATATGCCGCAGGTGTGGCTGAAAAACAAGAACAAATAAACCTGAAGGGCCCACACTCCAGGCACAGTGCTGGGCACCAGCGCTACTCAAGTCAGAAAGGCAGAGCGACTGCCTTACACAGACCAGTCGAAAGGAACAGAACTAAGTGAAGAAGTGATGAAAACACAGAGCTCACCTGCATTTAGAAGGAACTGGATTCTGTCTGGGCCGATCCAAGTCTTTATTGGTTGTAGTTGGTGACGGAGGGGGAGGAGGAGGAAGCCAAACCCAAAGTGGCAACAATGTTTTCACAGATTTTCACTTAACTCACTCAGAAACCCTGTGAAGTGACTTAGATGTCAGCCTCTCCTAGATCCGCTGGCAGAAGGCAGGGCGAAGGAGTAAGCGGCCGTGCTCGTAGCTGTCGTAGTTCACAGTAAGGGTTGCGCCTTCCAGGAAATTCACTTAGGGCGATTAGTTTTTCTGCAGTTATTAATCAGCATCACCAGCGCAGCTCATACAGTGCCTCTAGCAGAAAGAGGGGGAAACGAGTCTGACTTATGAATTCTTAACATCAAAAAAGATCTCATGTAATTACAACCTGCTAATTCTATTTAGACAACCAGACATACCGTCAAACTCACTGAAATTCCATGAACCAGCGGCATTTGCATCCTTGAGAGATCTTGTTAGCAGTGCAGAATCTCAGTCCTTACCCCTCACCGTCTGAGCAAGAACCTGCATTTTAACAAGATCCCAGGTAATTTCTGTACCCCTAGGAGCAGCTCTGATATTTATGGAGCCAGTGTATTGCAGTACCTCATTCAGGACACTAGGAGGAGCCATTCCCTCAAATTTCTTATTCCTAAAAGGTGACTTTAGAACCACAGGCTGTCAAGTCCGGGTTTTGTTTTTAGTTGTTTTGTTTTGTTTTGTTTTTTTGCAGTTAAGTTTTTTTCTCTCCATTGGGATAACATTTTTCTCTTTAAACGAAGAGAAAACAAAGATAATACCAAAAAATGTTATGTATGATCTACAAGTGAAGGAATGTTTTTAAATTTTTCCATTAAAGTCTAAAATCTTTTAGAAAGACTAAGACAATTATTGTTCTAAAGATCCAGGTAAATATCTGAAAACGATATGACATTATTTCTATTATAGGTTGGGATGGAGCTACAATAAAAATATAGATATATTAAGTTAATTTTGCTTTGAACTACAGCTGTGTGTGTGTGTGTGTGTGTGTGTGTGTGTGTGTAGTTTATTTCAAGAAGTACATCCATTAAAGAAATGTGAAAAAAATGTAAGAACAAGGATGCGTCATTTTCTAATGACATAAATAAATCATGATGACCCTTTAACCCTTGGAACCTCCTCATCAAAGACTTCTAGTCAAGGTCACGGTAAAAATGAACTTCCTGCTTCTTTCCTTGAGGATAAACAAAGAAATCTGCAAACTGAGGCTCCAGGTTTACCAGCCTCGGGGAACTCCGCGGCTGGGCTGAGTGACAGAGCCACCCGGCTGCTGCCACGGCCACGCGGGGTGGGGCCCGGCCTCGTGGGGCGGATGAACCCCACCTCCGGTCCAGGGACCGGCTGCTCAGAGGAGAGGTTCACCGCCAGCGTGGGGCCCAGCTGCCCTGGAGAAGCAGCACGCCTGCCTTCCCTCCTGGTCCGCCTCTGTCTGCCTGAATGTTCGGCTCTTGTCGTGAGACGCAATCGAGGATGGATAAAGCAACCCGATGGAGAAACGAGAGGTCCAGAGAAACGGTGATGGAGGAAATCGGCGCCGCCTCACCAGCGATGAAATACCACCCAGGGGACCCGGGGCGGGGGCGTGCGTGGAGCTGGCCTCTCTGCCTCCCCACTGAGGCTGTACCTGTGGGCGTGCAGCCTAACGGTGTCTGCAGAAACGAAAACCTACTCACACTTTCGGGCTCGAAGCCACATTCTAAGCCAGAAAGGGTGTTGAAAGACTGGCCGCCTGACAGCCTGCAAAGGCAGAGGGAAAGCAAGTGCCCTCACGCCCTTTCTGTGCCCGCATGCTGCCGCCCCAGCCAGCGCTGTTTATTCTCACTTTACAGATAAAACCAAAGAGCGGAACTTTGGTCCCTGTGGCCAGTGACGTGTCAAATCAGGATTTCAAAGTATTCTTTAGATATTTCCCTTAGAAAACACCAGATTGCTCCCCAAGCAAATGCAAGGCAGAGGGATGGATGGCGGCTGAGGGTTAAAAGGCTTCTATTTTTCAAAAAGGAGTGTGAATCAAGGCTTTCCAGTGGGGCTGAGCTGCCCACTGGCCGCCTCCCAGCGCACTCTGGTCACTCTGGCGGCGGCGGGGGTGGGAGAGGGTGTCCTGGTCTGTGTCCCGAGGCCTTCCCCACCCCCACCCGCTCTCACGCGGCCAGAAAGGTGTGTGGGCGGTCACGGTCAGAGGTAAGGTCCAGTGTTCTAGTCCATCATCACACAAAAGAAAACCACCCAGGCTGATCTGGGCTCCCAAGTACACTGTGTAATCACCCAGCTGAGCTGAAATAATTAGAGATGGAAAAAGTGTGTGTGGGGGGGTGTTTTCGCGTTTGCACTGAGCCATACGGAACGCCCCTCCCTTGCTGGGACTTCTCTGAGCCGGTCGAGTGCCGGCTGCTGGTGACGCACGTGTCACTTCATCCGCAGGACAGGGACCTCCCGCTCCCTCTCCTGACCGCCCCCCGATTTCAAATTTCTTTGGAAAGCGAGCAAATCATGGTGTCGCTGGTGGGCGAGCACCTTTGCCTTGCCTTCCAGGTGCCCTGTTCTGTCTGCCAAAGTCAAGTTAAAGGCTCATCTTTGTAAAGGCTCATCGTTTGCTACAAGCATTTCTCTTTCTTTTTTAAATTGTCCTTTTTTCTTTTTCCCTCTCTTTCCAATTGACTTTTCTTTTTGTTGGCGGTGCCCATGCTGTGTGGACACTCCCAGGCCAGGGATCGAAGCTGCCTCTGCAACAGCCCCAGCTGCTGTGGTGACACCGTGTCCTTCACCCGCTGCACCACGAGGGGCCTCCATCTTCCTTTCTTTTTTACTGAAGTCTAGTTGATTTGCAATGTTGTGTTATTTTCAGGTGTACGGCAGAGTGACTCAGTCATACGTACATACGTTCTTTTTCTGTAATTTTCCTGTATAGCTTATTACAAAATATCGAGTACAGTTCCCTATTGCTATAAGTTTTTTTTTTTTTTTTTTCATTTTTAAAAGGGTTTTTGGCATTTAGTTGATTTAGAAGTCATGGTCCTTTCTGCTGTATAACACAGCGATTTGGCTTCCGGTATTTCCTGAATGCAGAAGAGAGCTGACGCGCCCAGAGCGCTGACAGTGTTCTCAACAAGCTTCCTACAGAAATGAGCTCAAGCCCATCTGGGGGGCTCGGCAGGAACTCAGTCCTTCCTGGGCACTGAGGCACCGCCCGCCCGGCGCCTAGAATCTGCCTGTGGTCGCCGTGCAGGTCTGGCTGCACGCGCTTGGTTGTCTTCCTGTGGCAGAGGGTACACACGTCCAGAGCGTCTCGGGTGGCAAACACCAGGATCACTCGGAAAGACCGTGGCCATGCTCTGGAGGCTCGACTCCCACCCCGTCCAGGTGACGGTGGCTCTGTCTTTTCAGAAACACTGGTGGCCGTGGTGACCCGGGAAACGCGGGAGCCAGAAGAGCAGGGGGATGGGCGGTTCAGAAGGAGAGCTGAGCTCTGAGCTGAGGACGGTCTTCTGAATGTATACCAGTGACGTGGTAAAAACGCGTATCTAAATAGACCCAAGAAGGGTTTTTATGAGACAGAAAATAAAAAATTGGAGTGGTGAAAAAGCACCGCGCTGTAGTCTAACTGGCAGCGTTTCTGCTTCTTTGTGGCTCATCAAACAGCAGCGCCTCTTACAACAGACAACGTTTTAAACTTGCTGAAGGACAGCTTTTTAGGCTTATTTTACATATGAGGAGCAGAGGCACAGAGAGGTTAAACGGCATGGCACGGTGGCCCAGCTAGTTGGTGTAAGACGCAGAGAAAGCCAGCTGCCCCGGGCAGTGTCCCCTGCACGCGGGCACGCGGTGGGTCTGGGCTGTGTCCCGGCGGCTGGCCTTTGTTCCTGTCCGTTTACTGAACCCGGTTCTCCAGGCAGCCTGGGCTGGTCCGTGCTCGAACACACCTGGGTCAGCTGCTCCTGCTGATGGAAAGACCATGCGGCGACGGCCGCTGTGGCCGCCCCCGGGCTGACCAAGCCCCATGGCCACGGCGAGAGAGGCCTGGGCCCCCAGGCTCCGTTGCTTTTGTCTCGTCCTCGTCAAGTTCTGCCGCCCTGGCGGTGCCAGCAGGCCTCCGAATTTCCCCCCGAAGTGCAGGCCTGCGTTTTCCGATCGCTCCCTCCATGTGTGCAGGGACTCCGTTTCCTTAACGGCTGGGTGCTGCTGGGTGGTCGCAAGAATTCAGGCAGTCACAGCACCCAGCCCGAGTGGGTCACCTTAGAACACGCCGATGTTTCCTCTGTCGCGATCTAGACCTCTGTGGCTTCGTTTATGATTTTCGTTTGTTGTCTGCATTAGGCCAAGATCACGGGGAGGGGGCTCTGGGCCGTCCTGTGCCCGGACGGCACTCAGAAGCCACGTGACCCAGCTGCCGTGGTAGAGCCTGTGGGCCTCAGCCTCTGTCATGTGCTGCTGGTGCCCCGAGGGCAGGCCGAGGTCAGGGAGCCTGCGCTCCAGGTGAGGCACCTGCTTCCCGTTGCCTCAGGCCTGGAAAGCCGCACTCCGGGGCCCTGGATCCGTCCTCTGGGCCTGGCTCTCTCTGGGCCCCATTGTCCAGCTGTGTTTGTAAAGGTTAGTTTGCAGTGGTTCGGCTGCAGCGACAAGAGTGTCTGGGGGGAGGCCGGCCGGTGGCTGGGCGCCGGGCTTGAACCAGGCGCCTTGGAAGGGCCCTGGTGAGTGAGGAGAAAGAGCAGCCGCGAGGAGGGGCTGCCCCAGCACTGAGAAGTGGGGAGCGGGTGCGCCTCCTGCCTGCTCCCACACCTTCCCTTTGTGCTTTGATCCCTGAGCAGGGCCGGGGGGGCCGTGGGTGGGAACCCGGCCCTAAGACCTCGCTGCTTCGGCTGCTCTTAGGACAGGGCTGCAACTGCAACCCCGTGGAACCCGCCAGCTGCTTTTCCTAGACGACCCCCCAGGTCACCGCCCTCGGCAGGGTGTGCCCCCCTGAGCGGGGGGAGGGCCGGGGGTGCAGGGAGCCCGGCCGCCCCGCTGCTGCCGCTGTGCAGGGGCCGCCGTGCAGTCCTGGGGGGGGGGGGCAGTGGGAGTGACGTCAAAGGCACTTTGTGGTGCCTCCAAAATGTTGTAAGAGGTGCCAGCACTCGGCGACCGCGTCCCGCCTGCCATTCCGTTTCAGAGGGAAGGCAGAGGAAAAGAAAGAGGGGCGTCCGGAGCAGTTCTTCCTACCCTGGAAAAATCCGGGGGAGCCGACGGATCCGTAAATCCGGCCACAAGAAGGTAAAGGCTGGTAATAAGCATCGGTGTTTGCCGGTGCTCGCACCTTCTGCTTGACCTTCGTCCAGTGCGGCCTGGGGTGCTCGGGGCAGGAACTCCAGGACGCGGTGACAGCTGCCCACCTCGCCTGCCGCTCAGCCAGCGGCTGGCACCTTCTCATCGAGA
>PVHT021183584.1:2045034-2073018 GCA_004024745.2 Catagonus wagneri
ACACACACAGAGACACACAGACACACTCACACAGAGACACATAGACACACACAGACACACATGCACAGATGCAGACACACACACAGATACACAGACACACACACACACACACACACACACACACACACACACACACCCCTCATTCATATGCTGAAGTTCTTACCCCCGCAGTGGGACTGTATTTTATTTGTTTGTTTGTTTGTCTTTTTAGGGCAATACCCGCAGCATATGAAGGCTCCCAGGCTCGGGGTTGAATCAGAGCTGTAGCCGCCAGCCTACGCCAGAGCCACAGCAATGCCATACCCGAGCCGTGTCTGTGACCTACACCAGAGCTCTCAGCAACACCGGATCCTTAACCCACTGAGTGAGGCCAGGGATCGAACCTGCGTCCTCATGGATCCTAGCTGGGTTCTGAATCCGCTGAGCCACAACGGGAACTCCTGGGGCAGCTTCTTTACACAGCTGTGAGTAACTCAAGAGGCTGGTCTGCCGTCCTCCCCTTGGCTAATCCCCTCCCCTCGCTGAGAAATCCACGGAAGCAGCAGAGGGGCCTGCAAGCCTCCCGCCGGCCCCGCGTGTCCCCCGCCGTCGTTGTCACTGCGCCACCTGCGCGGGCAGGGCGGAGGGGCTGCCCTCCAGGCGGTCATGCTGCAGACCAGGACCGAGGCTCAGTGTCTCAGGCTGGACGGCGTCCCCCGCCGCTGGCCCTGCCGGCTGGGGGGTTCTTGTCTTCCGCTGTGCTCAGTTGTCTAGTCTGGACGCCAGGGCTTAATTGCCTTCCTCGTGAAGACACGGGGACCTGACCCCTCGGTGGTCCTATGAGACTGCAGCACTTAAGGAAGTACCTCCAGGGGGTCACGCGGCCCCCAAAGGCCCGTGGAGCCCTCCCCGCTTGGTTCTCAAGGCGGTGTCCTGGAAGGGCGCGGCTTGACATTTCTCCGCCCCTGTGGGCAGTGTCTCCTGTGACGGGCGCACCCGGTTGGAAAGGTGGTGAGGAATCTGGCCCGGTTTTGGCTGAAGCGGTCAGTGCTATGACGTCACCCCTGGAAGCCTGTAGGTCCATCTAAAGCCACTGGGCAGCGCTGTCACCGCTGACGGAGGGCCCAGACCTCCTCCTGGGCCTGGTCAACGCCTCGGGCCACTTTAAAAAGGTGGTACAGAGGAGTTCCCATCACGGCTCAGGGTTAACTAATGCAACTAGCATCCACGAGGATGCGGGTGTGGTCCTGGCTTTGCTCAGTGGGTTGAGAATCCGGCGTTGCTGTGGGCTGTGCTGCAGGTCGCAGCTTGGATCCCTGTTCCATATGTGGCAGGTGCGGCCCTAAAAGGACAGAAAAAGAAAGAGTGATACAGAAAGTTAGGGAGAAAGCAACTTGGATTTCCTCGGTTCCTTGGGGGGAATTTTTCAGCTGGCTGGGCCCAGGACCTGGGGGGCTGGTTGGGGTCAGTCCTGCGGGGTGGCCTGGCCCTGCTGCTCCCAGTCTTATAGGTAGTCGCCGTAGCTCGGTGCCACATGAGACTGATTCAGTGGGTCTGTCCCAGCCTCTGCGGGTCAGATCAATCAGAGGATATGACGGGCGGTGAATTTATGTTTGTAGGAAAGTCTACTAGAAACCAAGGTGCTGGAGTTCCCGTTGTGGTGCAGTGGAAAGAACCTAACTAGGAAACATGAGGTTGCGGGTTTGATCCTTGGCCTCGCGCAGTGGATTAAGGATCCAGCGTTGCTGTGGCTGTGGTGTAGACTGGCAGCTCCAGCTCCAATTTGACCCCTAGCCTGGGAACCTCCATATGCCGTGGGTGCAGTCCTAAAAAGACCAAAAAAAAAAAAAAAAACTCAAAAAACATAGATGCTCCAGAGATATTGTGTGGAAATAATTCTCCCAAGTTCCTACAGACCACACCCGCATGAGTACCGACCTCTGTGCTTTACTTTGAGCAGCAGCGAGAAGCTGCTGGAAGGTCTAGACAGGATCAGATTTACGACTTGGGGGGCAGCTCTGGCTGTGGTGAGAAATGTCCGAGAAATGTCCGAGGAGGACAGAGGAGGCCAGGTGGGCCTTTGGGGGCTCAGCCTGGTGAGGGGAGTGAGCTTGTTGTGAGGTGGCTGCACTATGTGTATTGACGGTGGTACCGACAGGATTTGCCGGGGGCTTGGATGGGAATGCTGGAAGACACGCGCTCTCTTTCCGGCTGTCCCGAGCGCCCAGCGCCGTGCGCCTGTGCTGCGCCAGCTTCTCTAAGTGCTCAGAAACGGCAGCTGCTCTGGACTCGCATGTCTCCGGCCTGGTGCCCTGTCCCTGCTGTGCGGTAAGGGGAGGTGTCACCTTCCTGATGTCCTCGGGCAGGCTTAGGTGCCCCCCCCCAGCTTGTGGCCGAGGCCCTCGGGCTGGAACTGCCCCCACTGGCTTCTGTCCCTACAGACTCTGCCGGCACCGGCCTCCCTGCGCCCGGGACAGAGTCCGCACCGCGGCCGGCGTTCAGCCCAGGTCTGCTGACTGTTAGTAGCAGCTTAATAGTAATAATTAAAGGGTAGTTCCTTTATCTCAAGAACGGAGTTTGGGGTTCACGCACAGGGGTTCCACTTATATGGAAAACCGTGGACAGGGAGTTTCCTGGTGGCCCGCCAGTCGAGGACCTGCCATTGTCACTGCCGTGGCTCAGGTTATGGCTGTGGTGTGGGTTCAGTCCCTGGCCTGGAATTTCAGCATGCAGCAGGCGTGGCGAAATAAACAAACAGAAAAAAAGAAGCCGGGGACGGACAGCTTTTAACTATGCTGGCTGTGGGCCATGGATGTTTCAGTATTAATTTTTATCTAAAAAGCGCTTGAGTAAAGTGTTATGTATCTTCATTACTTTTCGGTGCCTTACCCACCTCACGGGGGCCCCGCAGGAGAGGCGAGCGGGCGACAGGGAGGGGACGTGGGGGTGAGTTCAGGGCGATGATCTTCTGCGTGTTACATGGTGAGTTTCGAAGAGTCTTCAAGCCCCAAGCTGGTGTCTGCGTCCGTGGACACTGCCACAGCAAAGCGCGATGGCCTGGACAGTGTCCCGGGAGCCGTGTCTGTCCTCACGGTTCTCAGGCTGGAGGGCGCCACCAAGGTCTCTTCCTGGCTTGAGGTGACTATCTTGTCTCTGTGTCCACGTGGCTTCTTGGGTGGAAGGAGAGAGATCTTGGTGGTCTCTGCCTCGGCTTTAAGAACTTCAATCTGGAGTTGCCGTCGTGGCTCAGCCGAATGCACCTGCCTAGCATCCATGAGGACGTAGGTTGGCTCCCTGGTCTCGCTCAGTGGGCTAATGATCCGGCGTTGCCGGGAGCTGTGGCTTAGGTCGCAGAGGTGGCTGGGATCCTGCGTTGCTGTGGCTGTGTTGCAGGCCGGCAGCCCCAGCTCTGATTTGACCCCTAGTCTGGGAACCCTAAAATGCTGCTGGTCTGGCCCTAGAAAAGACAAGAGAACTTCCGTCCTAGCAGATCAGGGCCCCGTGTCACGACCTCGTGGAACCTTAGCTGTGTCCTGAAAGACCGTCTGCGATATAGTCACAGGGGGCGAGCGTCTGCGGAGCCCCAGAGGGCACAGTTCGGTCAGTGGGGACCCTGCTTCCATTCCAATCCTGCTGCCAGAGGGGCAGCTTGGCGTCAGAGATGGCTCCTGGCTCCTCTCCCATTAGCTGTGTGATCTTGGGCTACTTAGCCACCCTCTCAGAACCTCAGCTCTCCCATCCCTAGAACCAGTTACTGTTTCTTATCTCACAAGGAGATTGAGAGGCTCATCTGATAACACACATACTGATATAAAGACCCTGAATGTAATTCCAAGTCTGTTAGGGTCCCTCCCTTTGGCAACCAGTCAGAACTGGGGACCAAGAAGCTGGCGTCTTTACGAGGCAGGTCTGACCGGAGGGCTGGAGGGTGGCCTGACACTCGGACTGGCTACCCCTTCTGTGAGTTTCAGGGGCTGCCCACCCTCATCCCACAGGCCCTGGGCGGGGGCCCGGACCCCACCGCTCTCCTCGGACCCCCGAAGAGAGGTTCGCGGGGCTGCGGCGGAGGAGGGAAAAGTGCCGAGTCATGACTTGGTTTCCTTCTGGTCCCGAGTGGTTCTTATCCGCCCTGCAGGAAGCGCGAGCACTCCCAGCTATTAATAATAATGGTGAAGTGTCGTTTCTGACCCAGTCCGGGTGGCGGTGGGGGTCACCTGCCGGGCTAACCCCCCCGTCTATCTGTCTAGGAAGGAAGGGACCTGTCTGAAGGCAGGCTGCGCCCATGGCCGAGTGCTGGCCCCGCGGCCCAGGGCTGCCCACGGCCCAGTGACAGGCGCCTCCCTGAGGTCGCGGCCGGCTGGAAGTGTGCATGTTGTCATTGGCAGGTGTTCTCAGCCATTTCCGAGATCCCTTCGTGGGCGGAGAGCCAGACAAAGAAACAGTATCCGCGGCCGCACGGAGCCCGAGGTGGGGACCCCTTCGTACTACGCGACGGAGCTGTTAGCTCTGCAGGGACGGGGCCGTCACCCTCCCAAGCTGGCGAGGGTTTCCTAGCCCTGACTCCCCCCGGCCCCCTTTTCCGTTGAAGCCTGAGATTTCACGGATACAAACCCATCCCTTCCTGCTCCCCCACCTCCCCTCGAGGGGCCTGACCAGGCTTGACAAGTGGGGAGAGTCCGAGATAATGATTTCTGTTCGGTGCCTAGAACTTTCCAGAAACTGCGGTCACCAGAGTGAATCACCAGAGAGACTCTGATGCTGTTTTCTCTCTCAAAGCGGGAAGGACAGCTACGGCCCTGCCCTCGATGACTGGGTTGTGGGTAGAAAAATGAGCTGCTAACCGGCTCGGGCCGGCAGTCGCCTGAGAGAACCTGGTCCCCGAGGGCAGGGCCGTGACAGCCCCCCCCCCCCCGGCCGCCCACGGGGAAAACCTCACCCAGGTTTTATATGTCTGCTGTGTAGTCGGTCTCATTGCCCAGCACCTAAAGGCAAGTTCGTTTCCACTCTGTTCCGGCCCTTCACTTTAACAAGTTCATGCTCAGGAAGGTTTTGCAGCAGAATTTAATTTCCAGCCTTGAGGTTGATGATTAATTCCACGAATCGCTGTTGCACTGGGCGGTCACCACGCGGAGGAGCGGACCTGCGGGCCTGCGTGCGCCCGGCACCCACGCCCGCACCGTCCGCTGCGGTTCGCGAGTCTTAGGCGCGTCTTTAAACTGAAAGCAGTTAACACCAAAGAGGTCACGTTTCGGCAGCTCCGTGCGGCCTGCGGGTGCCGCGTGGCGCGGGCGGACTCGGAACCGCTTCCCCGTCGTGGGAAGTTCCTCGGACGGCGCTGGTCCGTCCAGCTGCTCCGTCACTGATGCCAGCAGAGACCCCGAAGAGGGACACCGCACGTGGCGAAGGGCAGCACCTGTCGTGTCACTCGTCCCTGCAGTGGCTGCAGAGCGGATTCCCGGCTTCCTAAAGGGAAGTGTTAGGGAGGAATCTGACTGTCAGCCTGTCCCTCTGCCAGTGTCACACGTCCCCTCTCTGTCTCCTGCTGCGATCGGCACTGCTGAGCACCCACCTTTCCTGGGCAGAAAGGGGAGGAAGCCGCCCTCACTCGAGCTCTGGTTCCCAGGGGTCCTCAAACAATCCTGCACCCCTACCCAGGCCTCCCCACCCCCACGCCCAAGGCAGACCAGAGGCTGTGGTACCCCCAGCCCCGCACCCCATCCCCCGGTGGAGATGGACGCTGGAGGGGGACCCCACGGGGCCCTGGCTCCCACACCGCCACCTCTTAGCTCTGTGACTCTGGCAAATGACCTCCCCTCCCGGAAGCAAAGGTTTTGGTTTTGTTTTAATTTGCGCCAATGCGGGCAAGAGACCCCCTTGGCAGGACGGAGGTAAGAAGAGAAGGAGGCGGCGGGAGCCGCCCTGCGTCCCGGGACAAGGTGGTTTTCTTTCTCCTGCGAAGCCGGGGAGGCGCATGGCTGCTGTGCTCTGCAGGCAGGGTCTGTCTGAAGGGCTGCAGGCATAGCTCGTGGTCACTGTGCCATGTGTCCCTGTGTTTCTGTAACCACTCCCACCCTGCCCCCCTCCACCGCGTTGATCTGCCACCTGACACCATCCGCCCCCCTCCTTGCTCGATAGCAGAACCCACATTTTGCTTCGGTGTTTAGTGCCCAGGGCTCCTCGTGCAGCGCAGGGTGTTGAAGCTTGACTGGTCCAAGCATCAGGTTAAGATTATTTGTCCTGCTGGTGACATAATTCTGAGAAGTGAGATACAGGGGACGTGGGGGCAGGGGCAGGCCCCAGGACGATTTTCTGCCCATGAAGATAAGGAATGACAAACGGGGATACTGGGCCCCGTGCTTCCACCCCACACACGTGTGGAAAGGCCAGAGCTCTTGGCTGTGAGGGGACGAGCTGGAGGATGAGGCCAGCAGGACCCTTCCTTATCAAGTTCACGGTCAAGAAGGTTATGAGCATGGACTTGGGAAGGAGAAGGGCAGAGGGGAGAGGAGAGGGCCCTGGTCCAGGGTGACACTCTGCTCCATGAGCCAGTCCCTGTCACCCTATTTCTAGACTTTTTCTCTTTTTTTTTTTTTTGCTTTTTAGGGCCACACCCGCGGCATGAGGAGGTTCCCAGGCTAGGGGTCTAACAGGAGCTGTAGCTGCCGGCCTTCGCCACAGCCACAGCAACGTGGGATCCCAGCCATGTCTGCAACCTACACCACAGCTCACGGCAACGCCAGATCCTTAACCCACTGAACGATGCCAGGGATCGAACCCGCAACCTCATGGTTCCTAGTCGGATTCGTTACCACTGAGCCATGACGGGAACTTCCTATTTCTAGACTTTTTCATTTTATTCGTTAAACCAGATTAAAAGTTGGAATTTTCTGTTATTTGCTGTGGACAATGTCCCATATGACGCATCATCCAAATAACCAGCACAGCTGCATTTTTAGTTACTGACGCGTGTCTCATCTCCCGACCGGCACTGGTGCTTCTGGGACGGGGGACCGTGTCCTTTGTCCTCGAACCCTCAGAGCGCCCCTCTCGGCCCGCCCGCTGTAAGCCCCGACCACCTAGCTGTTCGGTGAACATGGGTGTGAACAGGCCAGGAGCTCCGGGTTCCCCCGCAGCCCCTCCAACGCAAGGCAGGGGCCCTGGGGATATAGGGAGGCGAGGCTGGGCGTCACCGCGGGGACAGATCCTGCCCTGTCCTGGTCTGTGCCACGTGTCACCTTTCTAGGGGCCCCGACCTGGGCATTCCATGCTGCCTCTGACTCATTCCACATCAGAGTTTACCCCTCAAATCCCAGCTGTGCCAAGCTCTCACCGCATTGCTTTGACTTTTCAGTTTGTCCAGGAAAATCAGGTTTTAGGGCAAAACTGGCTTATCCTGGCCAAGCAAATGAAATTGGTCTGAGATGGAGAAGCCATGCAGTTTTTTCCTAGTGGGAGCTGTCTTTTTTTTGGGGGGGGGGGAATAGCGTCTTTATTTTTAGTATTGTGTAATTTACAGTGTTTCAGGTGTGCAGCATACTGGTTCAGTTATATGTTTGTATAATATAGATATTCTCTTCAGATTCTTTTCCGTTCTAGGTTATTATAACATACTGAGCAGAGTTCCCTGTGCTCTGCAGCAGGTCCTTTCTGCTTATCTGCTTAGCATACAGCAACGCGTATCTGTTAATCCCAGACTCCTCATTTGTCCCTCCTCCTCCTGTCCCCTTTGATAACCGTAAGTTTATTTTCTATGTCTGTGAGTCTGTTATTTCTGTTATGTAAAGAAGTTCGTTTGTATCATTTTTTAAAGATTCTGCCTATAAGTGATATCATATGATATTTGTCTTTGTCTGACTGATCTCATAGTATGACAATCTCTGGTTGCATCCATGTGGCTGCAAACGGCATTGTTTCATTCTTTTTTAAGGCTGTGTAGTATTCTACTGTGGATATGACCACATCTTCTTTATCCCTTCCTCTGTAGGTGGACGTTTGGGTGGCTTCCGTGCTGTGACTACTGTAAGCAGTGGGAGCCAAGCCCTTTAAGGGGGAAATCTACTCAGGAAGGGAAATCAGGATGAAAAGCCTGCCTGGCAGACGGGGGGGACAGAAAGCAAAGGCGCCGTACTGGTGGACGGCCCCTTGGACGCCGGCTCCTGGTCTGCAGACCCCTGTGCTCCCCCCCCCCCCCCGCCACGGCTGCTCTCTCGCCCCCACGTAGTGGCAGAGGCTAAAATGTTAAGAGCCCCCGGGAGACCCCAGGCTTTGTTTTCAACTAGCGATCCTTTGTGATGGTCTGAAACCCCATCATCTCTCTTCTCACAATGTCAGTGTCTCAAGGCTGTGCTTTGGCTGCACAACAGGGGCCCCCTGGGCTTTGTCACCCCGTTCATCGCCCTTCCCAGCAGGCTCCTGGGCGGGGTCGCCCCATCAGCTGAGCTCCCTGGTGGAGCTGTCCCCAGGGAAGAAATGCTTACCGGGACTGATGGCTTTCTGTCGGGTGTGAGGCAGAGGGTTTGCGTGAAGCTGTGAAAAGCTGGGCTGTGGTTGTGTGTTGAGCCCTGGGCTTCATCTCCAGCCAGACGGCTTTCCGGGTCACTGCTCTCACCCTAAAAAGATAAGTAGGTTTTTCAGGATGAAACCTCACTGGGAAGCTGTAAGTGATTCCAGCTTTGTACCAAGAAACTTTGCTCTTTGATCCAGGTCAGAGACGAAAGAAATGAAGATGAGAAAAAGGAAAATATACTGAGTGGAGTAAAAGAGAAAACAAGCCAGCAGGGAGAGCTTAGTGATGAAAAAATGGAAAAGGAAGACAGAGAAAACAGAGGCTTAAAAACAAGAAATAGCCATAAACAAAACTGAGAGCAAAGAAAATTCACATATAAAAAGAAAATAAAGAAGTTCTCTGGTGACTTAGTGGGTTAAGGACCCAGCATTGTCATTGCCGTGGCAAGGGTTTGATCGCTGCCTAGGAATTTCTACATGCCCAGGCATGACCAAAAAATAAAAAAGAAAACAGAAATGGTCCATGAAATAGAGAATAAAGGGGGGGGGGGGAGGAGGGTTAAACCAAAGTGAAGAAGATTGTGGTATAAAACAAGGCTGATGTATGTCAACCTGACTGCTTTTCACTAGAATAAATTTTCCTAGTGCATTTTCTTTTTTTTGTCTTTTTCCCTTATCTAGGGCTGCTTCCGCGGCATATGGAGGTTCCCAGGCTAGGGGTCTAACAGGAGATGTAGCTGCCGGCCTTCGTCACAGCCACAGCAACGTGGGATCCCAGCCATGTCTGCAACCTACACCACAGCTCACGGCAACGCCAGATCCTTAACCCACTGAGCGAGGCCAGGGGATCGAACCCGCAACCTCATGGTTCCTAGTCAGATTTGTTAACCACTGAGCCACGGCGGGAACTCCAGAACCCAGATTTCTTGACTTCCGGTCACACGCGAAGACCAGATTGGATGACTTCACAGGTCCGAGGAAGGATTTAGGGCTGGGGTTCCTGGATCGGGGTCCCCTGCGGATGCCGCCCCTTGGTCAGCTCACTCGCCTCTGCTCGGGGTCTCAGGTGTCCGGCACGCGGAGCAGGAGAACGGCCGCCACGCCACACCCCGCCCACGGTGCCACCTGCCAGGCGCTGTGACCTCAGATGTGCGGATGGAGTGACCTCCGGCAGAGACGCCAGCCTTGGCTCTCGAGGGGAGTCGTTCTGCAGTTGGCTGCAGCTGCCAGTGTGGTGACAGCCTCGGGGAAGAGGCCGTGGGGGGACCAGGTGGAGCAGGGAAGGCTCCTCCAGTCACCGAACCTTCAGATTTACACTGAGTCTCAGCCGCGGGAGATAAGAGGCTGGGCAGAGGCCAGGGGTGCTCAGGCCACCCCTGGGAGGTGGCTTCGCTCTCCTGACCTTTCTCCTGGCCCTTGGGTTGTGGACGGTACCCTTTTAGCCCCAGCTTCTCAGAAGCAGCCTGTGTTATCCATCAGGGCCTGTCCATCCAGTTCAAGTTCACGGTGATAAATCTCGAGGCCTCTGAGGGCCCTCACAAAGGTGGGTGTGGCTGCTGATAGCGTGCGTGATTAAGTGCTTTCCTGTGTCAACTGGAGCTGTAACGGGCCGCAAACGGGCAGGCGGCTTTGATACAAACTGATCTGGCTGCTATCAGCTGCTCTGACATTTTATACTAATACTTAAAATAAATCTAGAAACAGGAAAGAAAGTACAGAATTATTGTTTCAAGCGGGCTGTGCAAGCTTATCTTCAAAGTGGCAGAGGTCCCATTGTGTTGAGAGGGACGGCTCACTCCACTGGCGTAAAGGTTAGTGGCAGGAGGGCCACCGTGGCCCAGCGGGTTCCCACGTGAGGGCGGCCAAGGGCGCTGTCCTTTCCGTGGTCGCCCCGCTCACCTGGGGGCCCCTCGGTGCACCTGGAAGCAGCAACTACCTTTTAGAAGCTATTAAGAATGTCTCCTTAGAACCCAACAGAGCATCTTGATGCTGAAGGTCGCCCTTAAACCTTGGTCTTGACCTCCACATGGGGTGTTTTTGCATGAGCGTGTTTCCTGGAAGCAAAAGGAAGCGGGTGCTATTCCGGATTTTCTGTTTGGAACGAGGGCTTGAGGGAGAAGTGTGCCATGAAATTAGGCTTAAGAAACCTAATTTTAGAAAGAGAACAGAGAAATGGTCCAGGTCGTCTAGTTGTTCTCAACTCTGGCGATGGCGTTAGAACCACTCCAGGAGGTTTTTAAAAATATTAATGCCAGGAGTCCCCGCTGTGATGTGGTGGGATCGGCAGCATCTCTGCGGCCCTGGGACTCAGGTTCGATTCCTGGTTTGGGAACTCCATATCCCGTGTGTGGGCAAAAAAGAAAAAAAAGAAAGAAAGAAAAATACTGATACCAGGAGTTCCCGCTGTGGCTCAGTGGGTTGAGAACCAGACTAATATCCATGAGGACGTGGGTTCGATCCCTGGCCTCACTCAGTGGGTTAAGGATCCGGCGTTGCCGTGAGCTGTGGTGTAGGTTGCAGATGCAGCTCGGATCTGGCGTTGCTGTGGCTGTGGTACAGGCCGGCAGCTGAAGCTCCAATTTGACCCCTAGCCTAGGAAATTCATATGCCGTGGGTGTGGCCCTAAAAAGAGAAAAAAAATATATTGATGCCAGAGTCCAATTTAAGAGATCTGGGAATTTCTCAGGGCGTTGATATTTTTAGAAATCTCCCCAGGGGACTCCAATGGGCAAAGGGTGGAGAAGCACTCCCTACGCCACTGGCTCGGAGACAGAGTAGCGTCCAAGGCCCAGAAAGCGCAAGGGCGCAGCCAGGCCGAGACCCACAGGCTCTGCTCTTTTGTTCTTGTTGTGACTTGTCCTCACACTTCACTGGACCAAATCTAAGAATATGGGTCGAGGAGTTCCCGTCGTGGCGCAGTGGTTAACGAATCCGACTAGGAACCATGAGGTTGCGGGTTCGATCCCTGCCCTTGCTCAGTGGGTTAAGGATCTGGCGTTGCCGTGAGCTGTGGTGTAGGTCGCAGACGCGGCTCGGATCCTGCGTTGCTCTGGCTGCGGCGCAGGCCAGTGGCCACAGCTCCGATTAGACCCCTAGCCTGGGAGCCTCCACATGCCGCAGGTGCGGCCATAAAATGACAAAAGGCAAAAAAAAAAAAAAAAGAATATGGGTCGAGGGCTAAATACTTAAATTTGCAAATGCGGGGCTGGGTATCTTTCTCATGGCTTGATTTCATAATTCCCTTTTCTTTTTTACCGTAGACATAGTCAGAGGACTTCCTTTTTGAAAATGCACTTGATCGAAGTCTAATTACTTACCGGGTGTTAATTTCTAGTGCACACCACAGTGGTTCAGTTATACGTGAATACACATTCTTTTTCATATTCCTTTCCATGATGGTTTATCGCAGGGTATTGATAATAGTTCCCTGCGCTGTACAGCGGGACTCGTTCATCCGTCCTGTAGATAATCATCTGCCTCTGCTAATCTCAAAGTCCCCGGCAACCACACGTCTGTTCTCTATGCCCAGCTGTTTCTGTTCAATAGATTTCTTGTAGTTAAATTTTCTGACTGCACCGTGGCGTAAAGAAGTTCCCGGGCCTGGGACTGAACGTGAGCCACAGCAGCGACAACCTCTTAACCCCCGAGCCCGCAGGAAACTCCACAGGGCTTTACTCTTATTTTGTCATTTCTGGAAACCGCTTTATTTCTTGGTTCCTCCTTCCTCTCTCGGAAGAACTAGGTGTAGGTGCGGATGGCGGGGGCTTCAGGAGACCAGTGCTGATGTCCACGCTGTAAAACTGAACAGTAATTAAAATAACAGGCAGAGAGCACAGAGTAGAGCTGGAGTGACCATTAACTGCGTGGCTATGTAAGTACCACTTCTGATTTTGTTTGCAAGAATAAGAAAGCTTGGAGTTCCCGTCGTGGCGCAGCGGTTAATGAATTCGAATAGGAACGGTGAGGTTGTGGGTTTGATCCCTGGCATCACTTAGTGGGTTAAGGATCCGGCGTTGCCGTGAGCTGTGGTGTACGTTGCAGACGCAGCTCGGATCCCACGTTGCTCTGGCTGTGGCGTAGGCCGGCAACTACAACTCCGATTAGACCCCTAGCCTGGGAACCTCCATGTGTGGCGGGTGTGGCCGTAAAAGGACAAAAAGACAAAAAAAAAAAAAGAAAGCTTATTGCTACTTTTGCATACATTAGTGTCCTCATATTTGGTGAAGCCTTTTTTTTTTTTTTTAACAGTCCCACCTGCAGAGTATGGAAGTTCCCAGCCTAGGGGTCGCATCAGAGATGCAGCTGCAGCCTATGACACAGCTGTGGCAACACTGGATCTGATCTGCAACTGCAACCGCAGCTTATGGCAATGCTGGATCATGAGCTGACTGAGCGAGGCCGGGGATGGGACCCACATCCTCACAGAGACTATCCTGGCCCTTAACCAGCTGAACCACAGTGGGAACTCCTTGGTGAACATTTTCAAAATTATTTTCTACCAAGTAAGCAATACTTGGTAAACAAAACACAGTGATGTTTGATTATGGAAATTATACTTCCAGGACTTTCTGGGATAGCCCTATTTGAAATATTCTATCCATAGTCACAGAAAAAGTAAAAAGGGCCTGGACATTTTAATGTTTTCGTATCCAGGTGATGCCTCTGTGATTATACTTGCAGAATTCATGGTCAGCGCCTGTGTTCCAGTTTTTGGTGTGGAGAAAACGGTCACTCCGCAGACACTTCTGTGATGCTGATGGCACCTGTCTGGGGTCCTAGGATGTAGGTGTGGGTTACTAGTGGCCCGGAGACGATGACTCCTGCAGCCATGGCGACAACACGGTGCGTGGCCCAGAGCGGCTGGTGCCCTGGGCTGGTCCAGTGGCACCTCCGGGCAAGCCCAGGAGGCGGCTTTGGGGTCATGCGCAGTCGTCGTTCCCCGCCCGCTTTGGGCCTGTGGCTGTTCTCACTCCCTGACCCCTCCCGTGTGCTCCGGATCCCCAGCCCCATGCAGCTCGGCCTGGCCCCGCCGTTGCCTGTCCGCCCATCGCGACGGCCTCTGCGCGGCCGCTCCTGCCTTGCTCTGTCCTCTTCCCGTTCCTTCTTCACCTGCAGCGCCTGGTCATGCTCCCCTCAGGGTTAAGAAACAGGAGACCCCACCGTCCTCCCACCGCACGCACTTCCCAGCGCCAGGCCTGGCCTTTCTGTGGGCTCGCCCCATGCACCCCAGGGTCTCACATGGCTGCACTCTGTGTCCTGACCCCAGAGGTCCTGTCTGTTAATCTGCGGTCAGAGGTGAGCCCGGGGACCCACTGAAGTGCCCCAGACGACTGCGACAGCGGCCGGGGTGAGAGCCTCTGCTCGGACGCTGTGACCTGTCGCCGCTCCTCAGCAGAGGAGGCTGTCCTCAGTTCAGCGTGAGCTGCGGGGCAGGGCGGCCAGCAGGGGATTCGAGGAGCTTCCACGCTGAGAGGCCAGCAAACCCTCCGTGTGCGAGATTTTGGGGAGGAGGGGCATATGTGGAGAAAGCCCCCCCCCCCCCCGTCCTGGAAAAGGGGCTTCGTGTTTCTCCTGGCCGCAGGGCCTCCGGCCGGGGCTGGATAACACAGAGCAAGGTTAGAGACGAGGGGAGCTTGGAGGCCATTCCATTCTGCAACTTCTGTGTCCTCTGCAGATTCTTTGCGTAGCTTACCTGCTTACTACGCATGTTGCAGAGAAGCTTCCAGGTGCCTCTTGGGAGGGAGGTGGGCGGGGAGGGGTTGTCAGAACACCTCCAGGAACCATACCAGTCACAACGGTCACTCACTCCCCAGAGATCGGGGTGCATTGGCTTGGGTCACCCCCTTCTATTTGTGCGAATAGGGAGCCACTCGGTTGATTCAAGCAGCTTGAAACTGACCATGCCCTTCCCTGTCTAATGATGCTTCAGACTCCCGCCCCCACGAGCATCGTGGGCCTCTCCTTCTCCCGCTTCACGCGAGAACTTGCAGGCTGAGCTGTAGAGGACTAGCGAGGAAATGTAAACGAAACCCAGGTTCATGGAAGTAAAGGGAATTTTAGGTCAGTCCAGCCCCAGGCCTGTATACACACTGATGGCTGTGTGCACACCTTGCATTCAGACGAGACGCTCTTTGGGGGGCTGTGAGTTTAGACAATAAAGCGCATGGGGTCTGGATTTGTTCGTCCCAGCTGCAGTGGGACCCGAGCGCGTCCCTAACCTCTCTACCCCAGTTTCCGCCCCTCAGAAGTGGGTGTGATGGTGTGAAGTTTAACCCTGTGGTGCCTTGGGAAGAGCTCAGCCGGCTCTTGGTAATGAATGTAACTTTATTTTTTCAGTTCTGCCTTGCATGACATTAGAATTTGGTTATTTATTTATAACATTTTGTTGGAATATGTTTGACTTACAGTGTTGTGTTGTTTTCAGGTATACAGCAAAGTGATTCAGTCACACACACACACACACGCGCACACACACACACACACACACACAAATTCTTTTTCCGATTCTTTGCCCATATAAGTTGTTAAAGAATGCTGAGTGGAGTTCCCTGTGCTCTACAGCAGGTCCTTGCTGTTTATCTACAATAAATGTAACTTTAAAAGAGGGCTCTTAGGATTTGCTTTTTTTCTGGCAAAGTCTTTATCTTGGCCTCATTGCCCCTCCTAGGTTGACTCACGGGTTCTCATGAGTTAAAGGTAGTACAAGAGAGAAAGGAGGCCCCCTGCCCAAGGTCAGGTCCCAGCATCACAAGTGACCATCTGTGTTTAACCAATAGCATCCTCAAAACCTGCCTTTTACATGTATCCGGACAAAACTTTCTTTGAAAAAGACGCATGTGCCCATATGTTCACTGCAGCACTATTCACAACAGCCAAGATATGGAAACAACCTAAATGTCCATCGACAGATGAATGGATTAAGAAGATGTGGTACATATACACAATGGAACACTATTCAGCCATAAAAAAGGGTGAGGGCTGCGTGGTGGCGTAGTGGCCTCTCCCACGTGCCTGGGGCATGAATGCGTTACACGCTCGCTTCAGAGGAACCCACCGGCTAGGATGTAACCAAACTTGACAAGAGAGACACACTGAGCTTTAGAAGGCTGAGGTCTTACGTGTGGAGGAGGTGACGTCTCTGTACTGTTGACTGAGACGGTCAGGGGCTTGTCGTCAAATCAGTACTCGGCCAGCAGCACGCTCAGAGCTGGAGAAATCCCAAAGCTACTAGGAAAAATACCTCCAAAAAAAGAAAGAAAGAAAGGAATTCACCAAAAGAAAGACTTGAGTAACTCTAGGACATTTAATTTATGATGTATGCAGAGAATAGTCCTGCCCGCCCCCCACTCCAAGTTCCTCTTCTCTTTCATCAGCTCACAAAGGAGAAGCCCTGGACGCTGAATGAGCAGGTAAGAAACTGTCGGGTGAGCTGTGGGCTTCTGTTCCCGGTCTCTGCTCCTCATAACCATCCCCTGAAATCAGGGAGAGCAGCCCCAAGAACTGGGCAAAGGGTGCCAGTGACCCGTGTTGGGGACCTGATGGAAAAGGACAAATTCAAGATGGAAATTGACCAGCTCAGGAAAGAAGCAACGCTGGAAAGGATGCTGGTGTCCAGGTGTCAGGACGAAGTAATTGATTATGTTGAAAAAGATCTGGGGTGGAGGTGGCACTCGTAAACGGTGTCCAGAGGACAGAATTCCTCCAGGGAGCTCCAAGGAGGCTGTGTGATTAAAAAAAGAAAGAAGGAAACGGTGTCACTTGTCTCCCTATGATTTTTAACACCATCTCAGGTCAGGTTTATGCCACTCGTCTTTCATCGCCTTGTCACACCGACAGCCCTGGGTATGTGAATTCTTGGGGTCTGGTGGCATCCAGACCTCACCTGGGAGGTGAGCGGGGTCAGGTGGTCGCAGGGAACCAACCGGGCACCTCCTTGTTCTGAATTTCACCAAATGCTTAATTTTTTTTTTTTCATTAAAGTATAGTTGGTTTACAATGTTGCACCAATTTCTGCTGTACGGCAAAGTGACCCAGTCCTACGAACATTCCTTTTCTCATCCTGTTTCCCGCCATGTGCTATCCCAGGAGACGGGACACGGTCCCCTGTGCTGTACAGCAGGACCTCGTCGCTTATCCGTGCTAAATGTCATAGTTTGCATCTACCAGCCCCTCCCCAAATGCTTCTGAAGTCACGTCAGCCTCAGGCTTCTCAAGCAGAAGGGCGGGGCCTGGGGGGCTTCGTGATGACATTGTTGGGAGATTAGAAGACCCCTAGCCGCGGGGGTCAGTCTGTCCGGGTTTAGCGATTGCTTTGCTGTGACACCACCTGGAGGGCCAGGACAATGCTTAATAAAGCTTAGACCCGGAGCCTTAAACTGGACAGAACCCAAGAGATAACCTTCGGGAAGATCCTTAACCTGGGTGTCTCGCTACCTGCAAGGAAGTCACTGTAAGATTAGAAAATGTAATTACATCTGATAAAGCGATTGCCGAGACCTTGTTTGAAGAGGGGGCTTATCAGCCCTATTGTGTGAAGGTTAAAGGAGACACGGACCTCCCAGTCTCCCCACTGGTCTCTCACCCCCAACAGGTGAGGTCTGATTAGAGCAGAACGTTTGGAAAGCAGCCCAGGGTGCTGCCAGGCCCAGCGCTTGGTGGTCTGTTCCCCTGGGTCTGAGCCGGCGCCCAGATCGGAACCCGCGCTGCTGTGAGATTCGTGTCCGGACCGGCAGGTTCTCTCCCCGCCCCGCGTGCGCCTCCCTGCCTGGGCCTGCGCCTTGCGAGCCCCGCGTCATCATCTTAGGGTTCTGTGCCTCCCACCCCGCCGCACTAAGACGGACGCAGGACCCCTGACAGCCCGGCGATCACTTCCTCGGCGTTCCCAGAGCCCAGCCCAGGTTCTGTTTTGTAGGAGCCCCCACCCCCCCAAGGCTCCCCCCCGCACCCCGTGATCGCTGACCTGAACTTTGGGAACTGCTGGAAAAGTGGGCGAGGGCTGGGTGGGCCAGGGGTCCGCAAGGACCCCTCCCTGCCCGCGAGGGCGGGGGCGGGGTCAAAGCCGAGGAGGAATCCGCGGGGAGTGGGTGCTCCCTTCTCCCTCTGACGCGTGGGGTCCCCTCATCCAAACCCCTCGACTCACAGACGGGGAAACAGCACCAACAGGTCTCAGGACAGACGGTCACCTCACTGCTTTCTTTCCGTGACCACCTTCATGACGAAGGTCCCACGTTACACTCGGTCACCCACAGCCCCCAAGCCGTCTGAGGCCGGGGGAGAGGGCGCCCGCTTACCTGCTTAGAATGTATCTCTCCGTCTGTCACAGTCAAGTGGGAACAAGGACACGCTGCTGGCGAATCGGGATTGGCTGTGGATCTAGAGAACTGGGACCCGAAGGGTCTTAAAAATACACAGCAGAGCTGAGCAGACGATTTAAGACGAGCATGGCACAATTCCAACCCAAATTAGGTTTGACCAGCTGTCCCGACAGGAGAAATGTGGATTATGGTTTATTTCCCAGCAAGTCTCCCTACCTCTCCAGCCTGTTTCCACTTCTCCACTGAGCCGAGAACTAACGGGCTCCCTGCTAAGCCTGAGTTATCTGTGGTTCAGATGCCCGACCCCTCCGAGGAAAGGAAGCACAGCTTCTGCAAATACAGAAAGCAGCCCTCGGCTAGGCACTGCATGTGCGCGTGGGGGCGGAGGCTGAGCCGAGGTGCACCTGCTGCTATCGGCTCCTGAAGGACGCACGTCTTGGGTGCGAGCTCCATTCCATCTGTCCCGGAATGGTTGCTCGACACAAAAGACACATAACTTACTTTTTTCTCAGTGTGCAGGAACTTAATGTGGGATCTCAGCTCCTAGACCGGGGACTGAACCTGGGCCGCAGCTGTGAAAGCACCCAGTCCTAACCTCTAGACCACCAGGGAACTCGCACACATAACTTACGTTTATAAAGCACCTCCACCTGCATTGGGTCCCTCAACAGCATCCTAACGAGGCAGGTAGGACAGCCCTCACCCTCAGGTCATAGTTTGAGCAGCCAGCCTGGGGCGCCCAGAGCAGCCAGCGTCAGGGCTGGAAGGCTTCCCCGGTTCCGCCTCCCGGTCATAGCCTCCCTGACCCGACAGAGAAGTACAGCTTAGACTCTGCCCTGATCCATTTGCAAAGGAAGCAGGCTGAGCGAGCCCCAGCCCAGCCGCTGCTCCCCAGGAACCCCCACATCCAGCAGGCATCCTTTTGTCCCTCGTACCAAAGCCAGTCTGAACCCAGATCCTCCAACCTGGGAGGAAGGAAAAGACAAAGGCACGACCGTGGGGGCACATGGCGACTCTTCCCATTCTTGGAAACCTCTGGGTTTTCGTTTCTTGGCTTCTCCGTAGACCCCATCAGCCAGCGACGTGAAGCCTCCCGTTACCAGTCAGCACCTTCTCCAGCTGGGAGGCGAGACAGGAAGGCGAAGATTTCCAGGCAAGTTTCCATCATCCAGTGCCTCCTTAGTGACCGCTTCCAGGTGGCCGGTCACCCGGTCCTTGTGTGTTTGTGGCGATGAAAAGACGTCATGTGACCCAGGAGTCTGGGGCCGGGAGAACACTCGGTGGCCACAGAGTTGTTGTTTCAGTCCAGGGAGTTTAAAATCCACTTGGTACTTGGGGCCATTCCAGGCTTATTTAAAGCAAAACCGTCTCTTGGGGAGTTCTCACCACACAGAGAGCGGGTTAAGGCTCTGGTGTTGCTGCTGCTGTGGCTCAGGTCCGAGCCCTGGCTCGGGACCTTCTGCTGGTTGTGGGCACGGCCAAAAAGAAAGAAAGAACAAACAAGCACCATTCTCTTGCCGTTGAACTGGTCTTTGAATTCCCTTTAAGATGAAAACCTCAAACCGTCCACTGATGTGTATAAAACCCAGAAGAGTGGCTTCCACCTGCGTGAAGCATCTTCTTCGTTGCGAAGGTAGCTTTGTGGACGGGCGGGAGGCACTGGGTTGGCAATTCCTGAGGCAGTTTTGCCCTTGTCATCTGTCTGGAAGTATGTGCTGCGGTCTTTACACTTAGCGAAAAACAAGGCGAGGTCAAGGGCTTGGCAGGGTCCTCGGAGCAGATGGAGGAGCCCGTAAGCCTCCTTACTTCTGTGGCCAGGACTGTGGCGGGCGGGGCGCTGGGAGCAGAGCCAGCCTCGGGGTACAGGTCTGGAGCCTGAAAATGAAGGCAGAGAGCTGGAAAGCCGCATTTAACCAACCTGCCTTTGCATGGCCACAATGGGACATTGTTGGGCCCGGGCTCCATGAAACAATGGGCTCCGATAGCACCCACCACCCTTTCAGAAAGACAGTTAAATCCCGTTTCTCCAGGCGGGCCCAGCGCCCTCTCAGCCCGTTCTGGCTGCACACGCCGTGTATGTGACAGACTCTCTGTCCTAGTTCTCTTGCCGCCTCCCTTCCCCATCCCACTCTCCTTCGGCTTCAGACCCGCCAGAAGCCCAGGCCGGCCCGTCGGGGGCCCCCAGCGCTGAAATATGCAGCCCTGCTTTTCTCGGTCATTTGAAAACGAGCGATGAGCACGTCGCCTGGCTGGGTTCTCGGGGCAGGTCTGTGAGAACGTGGGCGTACCCCGATTTCTCCAAGTACAAAGTCAGCCCCCAGATCGAAATCCTGGCTGTGTTAGGTAAGAATCTACTCTTTGCTAACCAAGGGCCGTCTCATTTTTATAGGGGAACACGTTGCACGTATAAGGCATCAACGCCTTCATGATTTTTGCCAAGAATCTAATCTGCTAAAGAGGAAAATCGAAAAGAATAAAATTATGGTCATAATGGGGACTGTTACAGCGTCAAACGGAACATGATGTTCACATCCAGTGCTGTAAAACTTACAAGGGGGTCTGTTCTGGAGCTGCCTCACGGGACAGTGTGAGCGCTGTGCTGGGAAGTGGACAACGCCGCAATTACAGGGGGGTTATGAGCAGTTTACTCCTCGACAGAAACTGAGCACCGATGCCTGAGTGTGGCCAAGACCGCGAGGTAACAGCTACAAACAAAAACAGTTGCAGTGGGAAGGAGAATTATGGCTCTTTAATATATTTTTAACATGTTCTCGTCCTTTTTTTTTTTAGGGCCGCATATGGAAGCATATGGAGGTTCCCAGGCTTGGGGTCCAATCAGAGCTGTAGCCACCGGCCAAAACCACAACCACAGCAATGCCAGATCGGAACCACGTCTGTGCCCTACACCACAGCTCAGGGCAATGCCGGATCCTTAACCCACTGAGTGAGGCCAGTGATCGAACCTGTGTCCTCATGGATACTGGTCAGGTTCTTAAGCTGTGACCCACAACAGGAATGCTTATTTTTAACATTTTAAACCATTGGGTCAGATAAACAGTTCCTGGGGGAGTGAGAACTTGTTCAGTGGGTCTGGAGCCTAGTTCATTGCTCGGGGTACTTTGCTTTTCTACCGCAGCCGACAGTCTTCTCTGTCCTTGTCCTAGCGGTGGCCAGAACGGTGGGCCACACCCTGACTTTGAACCAGCATCCAGCACGTCTGGAAGGCACAGTGCGGGCCCCTGGATGGGGGGCGGTGGCCGCCTGTCTCTGTCCCACGAAGTCCTTACCAGAGGAGAGGAGAACATTAACAGGAGCCGGTCCCTCCAGATAAAGGCACAGCCGTCTCCAAGCCCCTGGGTATCAGGTAGTCCTTGGTGACAAGGAGAAACTGGGATTCAGATGTTAATTAAGGTACTCCAGGTCACTCAGCGAGCAAATAGGGCAAGAATTTGAGCTCAAGTCTGAGCTCCAAAGGCCGCATTCTCCCCGAACATGTTCACCAAGAGCACACTTCCTGAGTGCCCGCAGCTCCACTAGGCCTGGGAGGACTCTGAACAGCATGTGTCCTGGCCGTCCTGGCCGGAGCACTCAAGGCTGCTACTCCGCTAGCGCTTTCCCTGTGTATTCTCACCGCATCTACCCCACAGAGCCGTCCCCGCCTTACAGTGGGAACCCAGGCACAGAGAGGTTGGCAACTGGCGCTGGATCACACAGCCTGTAACCATCGGAGCCAGGACTTGAATATCTGGCCCCAGAATAACAGAGGTGCTAACGGGAAATATCTGTGAAATGCAGTTTCTGCTTTTCTCGGATCCGAGGCAAAGCAGGGGAGAAAGATATAATCAAGAAATATAAAGTAGGGATTCTTTTGTGGTGCAGTAGGTTAAGGATCCAGCAGTTGTCACTGCCTGGTGAGGGTTCGGTCCTGGGCTGGGAGCTTCCACATGCCACGGGCACGGCCGGAAAAAAAAAAAAAAAACGCAAAAAAAGAAACATAAAGTAAGCGAATGAAAAATGAATGAAAAGACTTCCTCATTTTGAGCTCTAGATCATCCAAGAAGTGTCGAAGGGTGGATTCGGGGAGGGAAGTGCCTGCAAACTTATCGGGGAGATAAGCTAATTGTGGCTTTCCTTGGGATTTGCGCTCACCTCCCCCGGATCTCCCATAACTGCTAGAAATGCAAGCTTAGCACCCCCCTATCTCTTCCCTGCGGAAACCCAATTCCCTTATTTCTATCCTCACGCCGATCTTACTCCTTTAAATGCAGAATGCTTTGTTTTAACTTATTTATATCTAAAGGTTTATTTTATTGAAGTATAATTGATTTACAGTGTTGTGTTAGTTTCTGATGTGTAGCAAAATGATTCAGTTATATGTGTGTGTACATACATATATATAAGTACATACATTCTTTTTCCTATTCTTTTCCATTGTGATTTATCACAGGATATTGAATATATTTATTTCCCTGTGCTCTCCAGCACGACCTTGTTGCTTATCCATCGCATATGTAATAGTTTGCATCTGCTAACCCTAACCTCCCACCCCACCCCTCCCCGTCAAGCCCTTGGCAACCACAAATCTGTTCTCTATGTCTGTGAGTCTGTTCCTGTTGTAGATAGGTTCATTTGTGTCCTATTTTAGATTCCACACATAAGTGATATCATATGATATTTGTCTTTCTCTGACTTAATTCACTTAGTATAATAATCTCTCAGTCCATCCATGTTGCTACAAATGGCATTATTTCATTCCTTTTTTATGGTCGAGTAATATTCCACTGTTGGGTTTTCCTCTTAAATGAAAAAAGCACTGGCCATCCTGAGTGTCCTCTGGTCAGCCAGCTCCTGGTTCTCTGAGGCAGATGACAGCTGGCAAATGACAGGTGCCCAGGACATTTGGATGTGAGGGCTGACCACCCAGCTTTGTGGGGACGTTCAGGAGATAAACATCTTGGGCACAGGAAGAAGTTCTCGTCACGTCCTGTGTGAACAGGGTCCCTCCAGGGACCGAGGACATTCCGGCGATTTTGAGCAAACCGAGTTCCGGGCCAAATTTCTGTAAACGGAATTTTATTGAAGCACAGCTGTCCTTACTCCCTCAGGTACCGCCCGTGACGGCTTTCCCGCCAGGAGGGCAGAGCAGAGTGGCAGCAGACACTGTGACCCACAAGCAGAAGATACTTTCTGGGACTTTCCTGCAAAGCTTGCAGGCCTCTGCTGGGCGGACTTCCTTTGCCTTCAGGTTGCTGGTACGAAGCCATCAGAAGCACAGGCCCGGTGGAGACCTGGCCTTGGGGGCCTCTCTGAAGGTGGTGACAAGCTCCACTGTCGTTCGTCTGTGTTCATGCAAAGATGGGCAGTGTCTAAACCTTAAAAGAATTTTTTGTGATAAAATGCACCTGACTGTAACCGTGTTTAAGTGTACAGTCTGGGGGCGTCAAGTACATTCTCGTTGCTGTGCAGGCGTCCCCTCCATCCACCTCCGGAAAGTTTTCCCTCTTCCCAGAGGCCTTTGGGGAAGGGGGCGTGAGAAGAACAGGGTGAGTTCGCGCTGTGGATGGGGGGGCTGGGGGCTTTATGGGTGGGGGAGGGGAAGCAGGCACGACCTTGCCTTCAGTGCCTAGAAGAGGCCTCAAAGCCACCGGGATGGACACTCCCGGGGGCAGATGGAGAGACCTAGGCCAGGAGGAGCTACGGGGTGTGCGGAGGTGGGCAGGCGGCGGCCACACTCACTAGGGCCTGGTCTCCACTCCCGTGGCTAGAACGCTGCTGTCATCGGATGCTGACTCTGCCTGGGCCGGTTGCGGTTAAAACCAAAAAGAAGACGCGAGTCGAGTGCGGCTTCCCCGGCAGAGGTTTAAGCAGGGTGTTGGAAGCCAGAATGGACTGGAGGAACCTAGTGGAACGAGCTGGTCTGGGGCCACTGGCAGGATAGAAACGCGGGTCAGCAGGCGGCCTCCGCTCTGGCCACTCCCGCCTGGTCCCGCGTCTCCTCCGCAGCCTCTGCGTCCGGCTGGGCAACGTCTTTAACCACCGTGCTCACCAGGGCGGAGCTCCCGGGCTCACGACTTCCTGTCTTCTATCAGGACCCTGGCAGGAGAGCGAATGCTTTGGATGTGAGTTAGCTTGGGATGTAACCCTCTGGGTTAGAGCCGGCTCCTGGACTGGCCTGTCTGCACCTGCAGGAGTCCTGGGCGATCTGCACTCTTATAAAGGGCCCCCCCTCCACCCTCTGACATCCACCTTACGTTTTCCCCTCCTCTGGCCTAAGCTGGGGAGAAGAGACAGGGCGAGACATAAGGATGGCTGTGTGATTAGAACCGAGTTATCTCGGCACATCCATTTCTTGGCCACGCCCACAGCATGTGGACGTTCCCCTGGCCAGGGATCGAACCTGAGCCACAGCGGGGATGCGAGCTGCTGCAGTGACAGTGCCGGATCCTCGCCCACTAGGCCCTCAGGGAATTCCAGGCATATCTCTTGAAAATCGAGTTGGAGACCAACAATTAACTTTGGCCATGGAAGTATTTATATCAATTATGATATTAAAATTAATGGCTAATCATAACTTTTTTGCTTCTGAAAGCTAGAAACCAGCTGACAGGACTGTTTGGGCGTGTCTATATTATAATTATCCTTCGGGCAGTCAGTGTTACAGGTCAGGGAGTTAAACCAGCTAGTTCCACTGATCTTTTTTTTTTTCCTTTTTTAAAAAGTAAAAGCTGGAGAAAACTGCTGGCTACCTCTGAGGCTGTTGAGGTCGTGTGCATTTGTCTGGAAAACGTCTTCATTGTTCAGGGTGAGAAGTTGAAGGTTTATTTTTGTGCATCCCCGTTTTTAGCTGCAGGTCGCGGTGGAAGCCCCTTGGTTGAAACATCCTTATTGCCTCTGTCCCTTGAGCATAACACGAGCCAAATCCTCTTTCCTAATGGGCTGCTTGATTGTCTGGGCAGAGGAAACATCTTGCTACGTCCCCGAGATGTGTCATGTCAGAGAAAGTGTGTCCTGGATCCTCGACAGCCCAACCCGGGCCCCGCTGGGGGTGTGACGGCAGGTGCCAGGCGGTCCAGCTCTCCGGCCTGGGGACCACGGCCCAGCACATCTCATTACCCAACTCTGCACACTTGGCTGCCATTTTCTCAAAGACACTTACGCAGTGGTATTTTGAAACGACGTCAATTCTTTTCCCGTCTGACCTAGGAGGTTACGATGACTCAGTGCTGGCCGGTCAACCTTAAAGATTAAATCGAGGACATTGGCTTAATGATTTTAACAGCCAGTGTAAAGGGTTTCCCAAGTGTGAGAATCGTGATATCACATACGGTTGGGAACGTTTTTTCAATCTTAAAGACAAAGGCAGCTGAAGTCATGCGTTATGACTGTCTTTCTTAAAGAATATGCTTCCAGAACATTGTAAATCAACTATAAAAAAAATTTTAAAAATAGGGAATTCCTGCTGTGGCTCAAGGGTAACGGACACCACTAGTAACCGTGAGGATTTGGGCTCAATCCCTGGCCTCACTCGGCGGGTTAGGGATCCGGCGTTGCCGTGAGCTGTGGTCTAGGTCGCAGACATGGCTGGGATCCCTCATTGCTGTGGCTGTGGCGTAGGCCACTGGCTGCAGCTCCAATTCAACCGCTAGCCCTGGAACTTCCATGTGCCACACATGCGGCCCTTAAAACATTTTTGAAATAAAAAAATAAATTATAAAAAAAGAATATGCTTTCCATTTCCAAAGATTTAAACAGAAATAAGGGCACAAGAGTCTTAGGAAAAATCAATATATGCTACACCTGTAAAGTGCTCTGCTATGTGGATCAGTATCTGATTGTGGGTTGACAGCTATGCAAGAATCACTGCTATTACATGATTACGGTAATTATTTTCTAAGTTGAAATCCTTTGGGTAAAACTCTTATTTGTTCTGTTCCGGGTTTTTCAAATGTTCATGGCTTAGGAATCTCTGGGGAATGTGTTTATAACACAGATTCCTGGGCCACGTCCTCAGACCTCAGTAGGTCTGGACAGCTGGTTGCCCGGCCTTGAACCACCTGGCCTTGAACCCACCTGACCTAGACACTGGGTGCAACACCCAGGTCAGAGGGAAGGAGCAGGTGAAATTAGCCTCCTCCTTGCCTGGTCGAGTGTGAATACAGCCGCGTCTTATCTTTTCTCCTGGAGGAGAAGCAGGTCAAATGATTTTATTTTTAAGATACTGTGTATTGGAGTTCCCTTTGTGGCTCAGCAGGTTAAGAACCCGACTAATATCTATGAGGATGCGGGTTTGATCCCTGGTCTCACTCAGTGGGTTAAGGATCCGGTATTGCTCTGGGCTGTGGTGTAGGTCGCAGAAGCAGCTCAGATCTGGTGTTGCCGTAGCTATGGTGTAGACCGCTCTCGTCAAGAAACGTCACACCTCCTGCCGCTGGGTCCTCACAAGCTGCCAGGACCTCCTGACTGCTCTTGTCTCCTCCCCCCTTCCTCTTATAATTTTGGGTCTATACTTAAAAAATCCTTTACAGTCATTTCGACGGGGTTTTAGAAAAGAGAAGAAATGCATGTGTATAAAGGCAACAACCAAAAAAAGTAAATCTTTTCCTTCGTAAGCAAAAGCCAGAGGCAGGACAGCCCGCTGCTCAGAGCCTGGGTCTTGCCCAGTGCCTTCATCTCCTCTCCTGTGAAAGGAGAGGCGGGTAAGAAAGCATCTTTGGGGAACCGTGGGAAGGCCCGGCAGCCCCTGATCCCCGACCTTGGATCCCTCTTCCGCCTGCCCTTTCCTTCAGGCGGGGTGTTGCCTATCTCACCTTCAAGTCTCAGCTCTGCCTGCCCCTCGTGTTTTGCTAAGAAACGTTTCGTTGCTTCCTATGATAATCAAACACATGCCCGCCAAAGTTTTGCATCCCTTTTTCAATTCAGTTCCAACAGACCTGCAAGGTAGAGTACGCAGCGTTCATGATACGCGCACGGTTTTAGGCAAGGCGGTCATTCTGGACACGCTGATGGCTCTCAACTCGGTAGACGGTGATGTTGCCGGGAGGGCACAGGTGCACAGTCTCAAAGATGGAAGGGGTATTTTGTTTTTGTTTTGTTTTTGCGTATTTTTCTAGTATCCCTGCTCAGCCACGCCTCGCTCGGATGCATGGCAATCAGCGACATCCCTCCCTGGACGGTGGACTCCTTGCAGCAGATCTGGTCCAAGGCGGTGGTCCCGGAGCCGCGTGCCCGACACGGACGGAGCCGCGGGCGAGCAGGGAGCGAGCACCGCGAAGGAAACGCGTGCGCGTACGCGCCTGAGCGTGCGCGTGCGTGGGCGCATGCGTGTGTACGGGGAATGGGTCCGTTTCAGGAGCGACCCGTAGTGAGCGGCCGAGCTGCGGGGTCACCACAGCTGAGACCGGCCGTGGCAGGTGCGAGGGGACAGCATCCTGCAGACCAGGACGGCCACGTGGGCTTTGAGGGGCTCCCACCTGCGTCCTTGCGCAGCGAGCGCGGCCTGGGGACCAGCGGCTTCGTCCCCGAGCTTGTTGCGGACCTGCTTCTTAACACGCGCCGCGGGGGTCGGCGAGCACCCTCAGGTGGCAGACGGCAGACGCCAGGCCCTCCCGGTTACACCGACCTGACTTCAACACCCCCAACGTTTTCATAGGCTGAAGTTTTCTTCGCCTCTTGCAAACTGTTGAAAAAGAGAAAAGGCCAAAGACGAGAAAAGACTTTGCGGGCGGAGGGCAGAGACCATTCTCGACACAAGCTGTGTTCTTGGGATGGGCTGCGTGGCGTCGGGTCTACGCTCGAGGTCTGGATGGGCAGCGGTTGGTGACACCCAGCCTTGCTTCCAGCCCCTTGAATTGTTTGCAGTAACCTCAGTTCAGGTCAGAATCTTTCCTCATGAGGATGAAATGGGGTTTATTTAGTGCGAAACATTTTGAACTATTTCTTTAATAAACTGTATTTTTAGAATAGTTTTAGATTTGCAGAAATGCTGAGGAAGGAGCCCGGGGTTTCCTGTCCAGCCCAGCCCTGGGTCCCCACGTGAACCAGCATCTTCAGGCCAGTGGACCTTTGTCGCTGTTGGGATGTGTGTGACCTGGTATTGATGCACTGCTATTAAGTAAGTCTGTACTTATTCACATTTCCTTAGTTTTCTTCTGAGGCCCTATTCTGTTCCAGAGGCCCGTTTAGTTGT